>OY728122.1:1570730287-1571330287 GCA_963277665.1 Viscum album
TTATGAATTCCAATAATTTTCAAGGTTAATATGACATGTTAGTATTGATTTAATTAACATGGTTCTAACTAATAATTCTGTTATGATTTTCACAAAAATGAATTACAAAATAGTGTCAAAATTGACATAAAATAGTTTTTAAAAGAAATATTATATTAGTAATTGTTATTTTATTCCTAAAAATCTAAGGTTCTGCCAAATGACTTAGATAAGTATATATATATTAATAATAAACAACTTGGGGTTCGTTTGGCTACTTATAGTATGTTTATTAACCTTATAGTATAAGAACACAAGAAGACACGGTAAAAGTAAACTTATTTAACTTAATGTTAAATATAAATGATAAGGTGAAAATAGGAACCTAAACTTGTCTAAATTCTATTATATGAGATTATTTCGACCCATCCCCACCTTAGATTCGAAATATATCAATTTGGAGCTATTTAAAACTGAAATTGGCTTTATAATAAAATAATATTTTTAGTTCTCCCAAAGGTGCCCCTCTCCTTCCTTATAAAAGGGAACCTCCTCCCCCACTTCGTCACACCACTTTGAGCCTTCAAGCTCAGCCAACCCCTGCCAATTCCTCCTCTCCACTTCCCTAGAGACATGATAGAGGTCCTGGTCTTCTTCAAAGACCAATTTTTGTGCCCTAAAAGAATGTCTCAAAGAAGCACTTCAAAGAAGAGGTAATGTCTTTTACCGATTCTTTCATCTTTATTTCTTCTTCCACTTCTTCTTATTTAGTTGTTTCATTATGAAGTAATATCATAAGTATCACTCATATACAGATATGTTATTATATGTATGAAAAAACCTATTTCACCATCTATCCATCCTACAGAAAAAGAAATCACCGCGCGTGCGTACGTAAGGAATACCGTCTCCACGCCGTGGTGTAATCTACTTTCCACCACCACCTTACTTTGATGGGTATAATGGTGTAAATAATGACTATATATTACTTTTATAAAGTGATACTGATTCTAAAATAGTATAAATACACTCCAATTCAATTCCACGATCATAGGAACAATATCATCAATCGTGCGTACGTACGGAATACCGTCTCCACGATGTGATGCGACTCGTTCTACCTGATCTTCATTTCATAATGATTATATAAATGAATTTAATGAATGAATATGATATATAATACACTAATACTGTTATGTAAATGATGTATCTATAACCTAAAGATTTTAATAAGAATTTATTCGACAAAACACGCATAAGAACAAAAAGTTATAAACACCCGAATAACAAGTAGCAATGAAATATTACTACTAAGAAGCTAAGAAAATGACCATATATGATATCATAAAAATAATTATGATTCTTGAGTAAGTCAATAACATTATTTAAATCATTATAGGGGAGGATAGGACACTTATGAAGCAAAACGGACCTAAGGTAAGGGAAAATATCACAATCTCATTTTTATCCGAGATTGTATATACTTTGGTATTTACTGGGGTGTATTTTATCATCCACATCCATGTTTGCTCAATATGTAATTTTATTTCCATACACATACAATTTTTTAAATACAATTTTACCCTTCGGTGAGTTTTTAGTAAAAGATATGAAAGGAATATTTTTTCATTTTTCGTACGAGGTACTTTTTGACTTTTCCGACAAAAGTACGAGAAGAATGTTTTTTTAACTTATACGGCATGAATTTATTTTTGAAACATTATTTCCAAGAATCTTCCTTTACAAGTTTTCAAGTTTATTTTTAATCAACTTCTTTTAGTTTAGAATTGTAAGACATGTTAAGAAAGGAAAAGTATTTTTTAAGTAGAAAGGATATTTTCCTCAAGAATGGAGTTCAAGTGGTTTATCAAAATTATTTTCCATCTAAGATAATAAAGGGATCTGTTTCTATCACTATTATTACATGTATTTGATTATGTTGTGATGGAAATAGTTTTATGAATTCCTTTATCCTATATGAATTGTTTTATGATGTCATGATGTTTGAGATTCCCATTTTTATTACATGGGTTATGCAATGATGTATGATTTATGATTCTGTAGCACACATAAGAATGGTATCATTTTGAGATGGGTGGGACCTATATCTCCCTCCAATGCCTTGGGAAAGGATTTTATATCTCATTAGATACACATGGCTGGAACGGTAGGTTATACCGGTTCAGTGAAAAAGGACTGAAACGAGGAGTGAACTCGGTTCAGAAATGGACTTTGTCCACTAAGATAGTTTTGGCAATGAGTCTTGACTAATAAGAAATGATTCTCTATGATTATGTGTGTATGCCACAAAGTTTCATGTTTTAAGTTATGATTATTGTGATTACATTTCACAGCCATGATTTATCCCATGTTATGAAATTATGATCTCTTTTGCAGGTTTAGATTTCCAAAAGTTATGTGCTTATGTATATGATGTGATTGATATTTCTTTTGTTTACCCTTACTGAGCATTTGAGCTCACCCTTTTGTATGTTTTATTTCCCCAGGTCAGGAAGAAAGTTATTAAGTAAGATATTCCAAAAGGGACTATAGATATGATGAAATAAATGGGAGACAGTGTAGATGCTTTATGAACCAGTTGTTTATGTTTCCCAATTTCTAAACACACTATACCTATATGGTCCTTTCGTGGGTTTGTTATATGTTATAATAAATATGATTCAATTTTGAAGTATTAACAATGTATGTAAAGTATGGGTCGTTTTAAAAATAATGATTAAATTAATGTTGAACCCCGCATACCCTTCACTATAAATACCATTCTCATTCCCCACTTCCTCTCACGCCTCTAAAGCCTTGTGTCACACCATAATTCTTCCCAATACTCCTCCCAAGCCCCTTACCCACGTCCAATACCAGTTGGTCTCACAAAAAGTCTAAAAAGGGCCTTAATAAGGTTCTCAAGGAGAAGTGATCAGGAGGTAAACATACTATTCTGTTTTATTTCTTCTCTTTTCATTTTCTTTTCTATTATTATTCCATTCCTAACCTCCCCTTGTACAAGATCCTTGAATGATGCAATATCTTACATATTCTAGATTTCATCATTTTTAAGGAAGATTCACCGTTATAATTCTCCTATATCACTTATTCTAGAAATTAAAACACTGTTTGTGAAGTGTCAATTTACAGACATTGTGGATTATGTGATTTAAATTTATATTACTTCATTCAGGACTGGTAATGAAATAATTTTTATGGTTGAACCAGATTATATTTTATGAATTATATCTTATATAATGTTCTTGAATAATTTTGTTCACTTTTTATTAATTTATAAAACAAAAATGAGTTCATTAAGATCCATGAATCGCCCAAATGACCAAAATGAATATCAATAATGTTTTAACTTATGAATCATAATCATGTAATAATTCACAATGATAAATGCTTTAATTTATAGTTCTGGAAATATGTAAATATAATTTCAATCCAATTCTAGATTTTCACTTCCAATTGACAAAAATATCTATCATGAAATAATTCTGGAAATCATGTAAAGAACGCACCCAAAACAATCGAATGAACAAAATACTAAAAATTAATGGGTGACATAATGTTATGAAATGATAAAATAATGTGTTGTAAACCAGAATATTTTTCTGTAAGATATTAACAACACTCCTTTAACTGTTACAGAAGATATTTATAAAATTGTATGTAACACAAACCCGAGGTACATAAATTATTAACCCATTTTCCATTCTGGGGGTTAACCTTCTACTTAATTAATTATATAGTACTAAGATTATTTTTGTGATGAATTTTTTTTATATTATGTTCTATTATTTGTATTTATATTTTAGAAAAATATTTATTTCATTATATTAATTTTCACAAAAATTATATGGAATTTGTATGGGAATTTTCATTAAAAACACTACTTCAAAATTCAATTTTACAAAAATTAAAAGAAATGTTTTTATACAATTATTCATGTTTTATGATTATGTTATGGTTATTGGGAATTTTTTGTGATGAACGGTGGGACCTATGTATCCATCCAATGCATTGGGTATGTGTATGTTGGAGGTCAGTTGTATAGTTACATCAAGTGTAACTATGATGGTTACAAAAATTGTACGGTTGATGTGAGGGTTATATATTATAAAGTAACCAAGAGTGTTACATGATTATGTAACTAAAACCATGTGATACATTTATGGTTATATTTATGTTCTATATGTTTTGTTGGAATATCATGGAAATCTCAACATTCACAATGGATGTTTATATGGGTATCTAGTATGTCTTTTTGAAAATGATTTCATACATTACAAGTATTCATAGAATAATGTGTTATTTCCTTCTTTTTATATACCTTATTGAGCTTCTTTTTCACATCCCTTGTTTTTAAATTCTTCTCATATGCTATAAGGATGTGTAAGACAAAGAAGGATTCCATCTTGATGTTTTGAATATTTTTCAAAGAAATCATGTTTTATTTGAAGAGTTTTATATTTTGGATCAAATGAAAACTGTTTTTATGGTATCCACAAAGTATTAATGTGTAATGTTATGAATGTATTATGTCCCAATTCTCTAAGTCAATATACATGAAAAGAACCTCAATATGAAAGGATGTGAGTTCCTGACTAAATTCAAGATTGGTTAATATAATAAGGCCATGTCCCTCTTAATATAGACAAAATTAAATATAAATATAAATATAAATATATCATATATACAATATTATAAATAATTTATTATAAATAATTATTTTTATTTATATTATATATTTATTATATATTTTTTTCATTACCAAATTAGTAACAAATTAATTTAGTAAATATATATATGTCATTTAATTATATGACATATTTCAAATTATATGAAGGTATTTCATTTTTTTGTATATATATATATATATATACAAACCAGTTTCAATATAAATGTTTTTAATATAATATATGCATAATTAAAAAAAAATATAAATTTATATTATTTATAAAACCAATATATAAATTTTATATTTTGAAAAATATGATTATTGATAACAATTAATATTATTTCTATTAAACAAACACACATCAATATATTATAATTATATTGTATCTATAAATATTATTTAAATACATATATACACACACACACACAAGAAGAAATATAAATATATTTTTCAATTTTTCAATAAATATATATTCATATTGGTAACTATAATTATATATTTTTATTAAAGGATATTATGTTAGATTTGATGGTATAGAACCAACTACTTTTTACTTTATTCATTAATAAAGTCCTTATCACATCTTGATTGTTCTTCTACGTGACAATGCATGTGATAATGTGTTAAAGGCAACTGTTGCATTGATGGGTCATAGAGTATCCCTGCTATGATGAGAACCCGGAATTGCCATAACACAGTTCTTGAATATATGTTCTATGGCAGGATGATATTATTTGGGGGACACAAATAATACAGGTCATTTGGGTTGAGGACTCAATAAACTTTGAGGTACCTTCTCATGGTGTGCGCCCTTAGTAATATCCCGAAGGAAATTATGATAACGAGACCCGCCAGTAGTAAATCCACATTTCATAGTGTCATTGGATTTTCCTATCTACAGATGTTTGTATTGATCGTTAGACATTACGATTATTATTAATGGGTATTAAAACTCATGCACTTAGATGTATTGATGGAAACTATGATGGCACACTGTTTTCATCGAGGTAGGATATGTTGGGTGCGTCACGAGTAATACTGCCTTAATAGATAACGCGAGAATGGATTTTTCCCTTCTATTCCTTAACAGAGGTAGATATCTCAGGCCCTTTGATGGAATTGATATAGCCTAAATAAATCCCTGGCCATGGTAAGGTATGGGAGAGTTCAATTCTAGGAAGTCAAAGAAACAATAATCAATCACAAGGGTTGATGGCACTAGCATGCAACCCGTTTGATTATAGATATCGAGACAAATGGATTATATTACACAGTAAGAGTTTATAGGAGGTGACACGTCATTGCGGCGTTAACTTCTTTCTCTATGGGTGCCTTGGCATGTTGCTAGACGCTAACCTTGGACTTTAGGCAGGCTCTGCCTAATGCCACTGAGAAAGAGGCCTAGAGGGTCACACACTAAGTGTGTCCATGTATCTCAGTTAAATATTAATTTAAAAAGTTTGATAAATATTATTCTCGACTATGTTTTAATAATTATTTAAGGATGCCTAATCGAATTTATTTCAACACAAGTTATTCAAGAGAATATATTGTGGGTGAAATAATATATATATTTATTAGAGAGTAATGTAGTTACATTTTTTTAAGAAAAAAATAGCCATTACTCAAGGTCTAATAAATATGGTGGAGGAAATAAATAAAATGTAAAATAAAAGTACACGATGTGTATATTTATATACACGTCCTGTATTTTGTTTTTCGGGATTCGTGAGAAAATATTGTTTATTTAATTAAATGATATTAAATGTAATACTTTGGGCGCATAACAAGTAATAATGATGGTCAAACATTCATTATTAAGACATGGGGTATTACTAAAAGTTAAATGAAATGATTAAATGCTTACGGGCAATTAATTACTTTTTTTTATTCTAAGTATTATAATCCCAATTATATTATTCTCATATAAAGGGAGCCATTATTGTGCACAACGTATTTGGAAAATACTCTCAAGACAAGAGAAAATTCACTTTCCACCAAGAACGCTTTCAAGTAACGAGAGCGAGATCCTCCACCAGATCATGGCGGTAGAAGGCGGACATTGCAAGCAAAGGTTCTTCCATGCTAGTACCCGGAGATCCCTTCGGCGATGTACAGAGATATGTGGAGCACATGTGGATCACCTCTAGAGGAATCTTGTACATGGATTCTACGATGCAACGACAGATAACAGGATCGTGACCAGAGACTCCAATGAAGAAATAATTCCATCGAGGTAATTCTTATTAATTAATTAAATTAATTATAACCAACATATAATGATCCTATCTCAAGGGTTCTAGGATTCTTCTTTTCTTTTTCTTTCTTCGTTCTATTCCGAAGATTCGGCGTTTTAAATTGTGGCGGATCTCGGATTGAACGTTCTTTAAAGATAAAATTAAAGTTTGGTAAAACCCACCAACGCACATCAGCTATGCCGGGAACCTACGTATTATACATATATATATTATAAAAAAAATATTATATATATATATATATGATACAAAAAGATATTATATATACAAAAATATATTATATATAAACAAATATATATGTATATTATCTAATATTTCATCATCTAAATAAATATATAATATTGTGTGTAACATACATATGATAATTTGGTTTTGTCATTTGGGTGATGGTTAGTTTTCATGGGATCCAAGATTTGATTCCTTTCTATGGATATTTCCACTAGAATTGAGGGTGTGGTGAATAGGGATGTTTTGTGCGTATGATCTAGTTCATGGATATCAGTGCCAATGTGGCTGGGGGTGCATCTCAAGGAAAATTGGTTGGTATTGGGGGTTGTCTAGGGGTATGTATGTGGTTTCCCATAGGGTGATTTTGAGTTGTTTGGGTGGTTGTCCAGTGGGTGTGTTGGGGGTTCTCTAGGGGTTGTTTGGGTTGTCCAGTGGGTCTGTCTTGGGGTTTTCAGGGTGCATCCTAGGGTTGTCATGGGTTTTCTATTAGGTGAGTCCTGGGGTTACTGGGGGTGCATCCAGAGGTTGTTTGCGAAGTACATAGGGTGTGTCTTGGTGTGTGATGGGGGTTTTTGGGGTGTATCCCGGGGTTCAATACATTGTTAATCCAGTGTGTATAGGGTTTTTAGGGGTTTTTTCAAGTAGGGGAAGTTGTGTGTGTAAAAAAATTAAATAAAGCTGTTAATTTGATGTAATTTATAGATATACTCCACTAATACATCTATTTATGTTGAATAAAGGATGAATTCAGAGAGGGTTTTAACCTCTTTTAAATTTATAGTTTCTTAATTCATTTCTATTTTACCAACACTATTCCAAATACACTGATAATTATAGTAGGTAGACACGGTATTAAGGGTTATGGGTGACCACCACAAAAGTGTTTAGAGGCTGTTATAACCCCCTCTAATCATCTTAGTAATTATAGTGAATGTCATTTTCCATTCTATTCACATAACATAACTTTGATGGAACCAAGACGAAAATATAAATTTAATATAACCAAATTTATCAATAAATTATAAATTTAAAATATTCATTTAATACAAGAACTAACATAATTCATCCTAAACAATTATTTTTAATCATTTTTTATATCATTTAAATAATTTTTCTACTACCTACACAAGTACTCTATTCGTGTTGTGTTAGTGTTCAATGTACTTATACCATCACTAAAAATAAGAAATAAATTATTATCATAAAAATAATTTATCCATAATAAAAATAATCATTCATAACTGCTTTTTTATATCAATAAAAACATAATAGAGATGTGAAAATAATGTGGGTGACATCTTATAGTTATACTTTACGTAAAATAATATAAAGGTTATAATCAATGGATCATGGAACCAAACTGACATAATTTTTAACGTAGGATAATTATGGTCAAAATAAACACATGATGATAAATAAAGGAAATATTTGGATTGATTATTATACCATATCTTATTGATTTACCTATTTTTAATCCATTTAACCCTTTACATGGGTGCTAAATACGTTTCATGTTTAATATTCATTATGACTAAAAATAAAATTTCCATTGTTGTTTAATTTTAATTTTATTATTCCAAATATAGATTTTATATTATATGGCTTAATTTTCAGAAGTGGTAAAATATAATTTTAATACATGTGTGTGAAAAACCAAAAAAAACTGTTTTTTTAGAAAAATCAATATATGTATAAAAAAATATTATTCTAAAATCATGTATAACATATACTCCCATGAAATTAATTCGATTATTTTTAACATATTGGGTATCAATTTACATTAATAAAGATCCAAAATATTATAGAATATTGGAAATTCATTAATCTAAATGATAATTTTCCTAAAAATGGTATTTTTAACCATTACCACAAATGTCGATATTTTTTAGAAAAATCTTAAACATTCACCATAATATATATTTTTCATTCTAATAGAAAAAATGATTTCCATTTTATTAAATACAGTAAGTAAAAATCATAAATTTATCGTTTATATTAAAACAAAAAAAATATAGATAACATGAATATATATAAAAATTCATCCTTTATAACTTTATGGTGTTTTATCATTATTTTATTTATTTCTTCTTATTCAAAATTGAGTAATTATTTTTGAGTCACTAATAAATATTTTTGAATATTTATGACTTTTCAACTTACATTTCATAATGTGGTTACTACAATTCGTACCTACTTAACAAAAAAATATGTTATGATGGTCATATATATAAATAATAGTATTTATGTTGTATATCGTGGCTCGTTCATGTTGGGGGTTGTGTGAATTACACAATTTTTAACATAATATTAATTTAAAGTAATATAAATAAAAATATCATGTTTTTAGGATATCAATCACAAGTGATATTAGTGGAAATAAATATTTGGGTTATATTATCCGTTTTACCACTAACTAATAAATAATAAACAAATACTCAAATTCTCAATTTTGGTAAATATCAAGACATGACCATACTCATTTCTGCATGATACTCATAATCAAGGAAATAAAAATAATTCACATTGTTACCATATAGTTACCATTCATCTTTTTCATAAACTCTCTCCTTAATATACAATGATCATACTCGATACAACCTGAATTTCACAAGACCATTTAATCTAGAGAATTATGAAAATTTCACCACCATATTACTATAGTGTTTTTATTAGGTTTCAAATTGAAACCCATATATTCTTGGTATAAAATTCACTATATCGTTAAAAATATATTTTCATCACATTGGAGGCTTATTGTATGACAAGATGTGTCATAGATGCACCACCACTTATGTAACACACCAATGATTTAAAAATAAAGTTAATATTGAATGCATGAAACACTGAGTCTCTGAAGAAAATCATTGTTATATCCAAACCAATAATCATAATTACTTCACTTCTATGATCTGAATTTCAATAATATGAAATACCCTATAGAATTCATGGTATTTTTTGGAGTCTGATAGAATAAACCAAATTTTTTGTGAATAGTATCTTACCCTTCTAAATAGTAATATATCCATGTGAATAGTAACATACCCTTATTAATAGTAATGTTCCCTTATGAATTTTAAATTCTCTCATTGATGTATAAATAAAATTTAGGCACATTATAATTGAAATATAAAATTTTATAAATTATTGATTAATTATTGGTATTATTGTGAGTGATAAATTTTTTATTATAGTTTTAAAATATTAAATGGATTTAAAATTAATTTTCATAAAATATGTTCCAAAATAAATATTTTTTTCCCAATTATTTTGGGTTAATTTTATGAGCCACTAGTTCATTTTTTTAAAGTATTACAATCTCAGTTTAAATTTAAGATATGTATTTTTCAATTAATAAATAATTTTACTTAAAAATTATATTTAACATATATAAAGAACTATTTTTAGAAAATGGAGTTTATATTTGGATTCAAAATGCTAAAAAATATCTCGGATTTATTTTTTTGATTTTTCTAAAATATAGGATTTTTTATGAATAGTGAAATATGGTAATTTATTGTAAATATATATCATGAGTTAAATACATTATTTTTAGCATCATATCGGATTAAAGAAACCTTAGTTAGAACTCACATGAACTTATTACTATTTTTGTCCATGTAATTTTCACTGTTTCATGTCATATTGGAAAATAATAAACTAATGATTAAAATATTAAGAAACCCCCCCACTATTACGCTATAAAAACCACCCACTCTCCCCACTTATCATATCTCATATAATTCCTTGTTCCTTGTCTAAATTCATCTGAAATATCCTCCCATGCTCCTCCTCCATGTCTAGCTACCCTTGGTCTCATGAAAAAACCCAAACATATACCCTTGAGAGGCTCTCAAAGAAGATAACATCAAGATGCAAATTTCTCTTCTCGTTTCATTTATTTTGAGTTCCTTTATTTTCTTTCATATAATCTATTATCCATAGAGGGATGTTATAGAAACTCTAGTAACCTATATTTACATTAATTTTTTTTATGAATTTGGAATATGTTATTATCATCTCTCTTTTAAAATTCTTTTGTGCAAGTAGTAAAAAATACCATCTGAGATGTGCTAATTTCCCACATTCAAGGATGATGGGTTTTCAATTTCTATTATCGTCTTCAATTATGGTCTAGAGACTATTACTATGGTCGAACCATATGATAATATATGTATTATGTGTCATATATTGTACGGTAATATTTTTGTACACATGGTTTAGATTTATAAAAAAATGAGTTTGTTGTGTTCAAAAATGGCCAATTAACCCAAAAGGTTATCGTCAAATAATATATATAATGATTCATTTTCACTCCTCCTAAAAAAATTAAATTTTCAACCATGAAACTTCTTGGATGTTAAATAATAACATATAAATTCAATTCTGGACAATCATTATCATTTTACAAGATTCTCCTTTCATGTATATAATTATACAGTTCATGAAACAAGGGGACCCGAACAATGAAATTGAACATCTTAACCCATCAAAAAGGCCATGAATGAACATAATAATATTATAATAAATGATTCATAATTATTTATTAATTAACCAAAATTTAATTATTCAGTTCATTATGATCATGTGGAGAAGACCATCAGACTTAAGGAAAGTGTTTCACTATCTCACTTCCATTTTTGGGAGATATTTTGTATTCACTACTATTACATGAGTATGGTATATGTATACTATAAATTTATGTTTCATATCATGAATATATTTATCTTTATTATAATAAATTTATCATTCAATGGTTATTAATTTTCTCTCATAAGATTCTATTGATTACAATGCTATAAGTATTTTCTACTCAAACCTCTATTTTCATTTGGGTTGCTCTTATTCTCTACTCACATCAATAAAATAATTATTTATTATAATGTAATACAGATAAATTAATAATGAGTTTTCTATATATTTATAATAATCATAATACTTCTTTAAATTAGTGGGAGTTACGTGTGATAAAATAATCATTCAAAAATTCATCTGAAATGTAATCACGGTTAAAAAAACATCTTGAATTATACACTATTTTGATGTTCACTCTATAATCAATTTTAAGCCAAATTTATCTGTCTATAATTACAAAATTTAACACAAAAAGGTATTTTGGTCCATATATTAATATATAAAACCTGCGTATTCACATTAAAATATTGTGATAGAATTCCTTAAGCCTTATAAAAATAACTTAATTCTAAATCTTTTTTAAAACACTTTTTACATGATTTTACATCAGTGGGACATCATTTATGCAAAAAATAAATTTTCAACGTATATCTTATTTAGTTTCTATGTTATACATTTTTAAAATGATATTTATGGAAAATTCCAATGATTTTCCCAAATAAATCTTCTTTCAAAAGTAAAATAGATTTTTCTCACCTCACATATACATTTTTTAAATATATTCCTTGTTCACCCCTTCTTCCTTGAATGTGGAATATGTATTTCCTATTAATATATAATATCCATATTCACCTTAATATCATTATATTCAAAGGGATTATTATTTGAATGATTCATGGTTGTATGGTACAATTTGTAATGTTTAAGGATTATTTCCTTAATAATTTCTCAATGGTTTTATTTAAATGTATCTTAATTTATGTGAACATATTTGACGAATATTGTCTTTTATTGTGGTTTTTATCTTATGAATTCATCTAAAATATGTTTTTGATCGGTTTCTTATTAGTTTTAATTTGTATGTTCTATCTTGAAAACATTCACTAAGTTACATCGAATAGTTAGTGTTTATCTTTAATGTATAGAGAAAGTTTATTTACATTTCATATATAAGATTAACTATTAATATATATATTTTTTATGTTTATCCCTCTTAATAAGAGGAATGAATTTCCCCTAGAATGTGTCGTGGGGGGCCTATTATATCCCCTAGTGCATTGGTAGGTCTCATGTGCCAAACTATGGTCTTTCCATGAGGCCTTGATAAAATGGATATTTATGTTCTTGGAATGAGGTGTTGATGGTATCATTATGATTTCCTGCATTATGAATTCTATCATTATGAAACTATTAATTTAAATTTCATGTGGTCATTAAACTAGTATAATCCCTATGATTATTCTTTATTATGGAATTTATTATTTAGTTCTTATTCCTACCATAATTTGTTCATCATTATTTTTAATATCATGTGTTTTTTGTTATTCACCATGAGAAATGATTATGATTATGATATATTTCATTCTATTTTATAACCTTAATGATAATCTATGATCACCCCGTTGTTATGTTTCATTTTCTATGGAAATTAAAAAGTTTTTATGATTGATCTGTAGGGATAAACATAGAGTTGTAAATGTTCCCAATAAAACATATATGTTGTATTCAATTTGAATATGTAATTTGGAACCTATGTATGTATCTCATTTTCAAAAAATATTGAACTACTCAATCCTTTTGGATATGATTTTCTTATTAGTAGTCCAATGTATTGAAATAATGTACTAGCTCCAAGAAACATGAGTTAGGGAATTTTAGTTGGTATTAGAAGAAGTATAGTAGAAAATATTGAAACTATATTTAGAAAATACTGATTAGGGAAAAGAATCATATTATAGACATCACTATACACATTCAAGAACATTATATAATTTTGGTAAATGATATATTATGTGGATCTTTATAGCAATTACAACCCCATCTGGATAGTATAAGTGGATGTGGATCTGGCATAGATGTACATAAGAGTGAAAACATTGTCAAAGATATTCAAGCATGACCCGAGGTATCTTGTTACATGACAAAATTCCTTATTATGCACCTATTCTTACACTCCCATGGTATATTCCTAGTATAATTTTCATTTTTGTTACAAGCCATAATGGACGATTTATTCTCGTAAAGTAACCAGAGTATATGGTTCTAGGATTTATGATACATATATTTTTGTTTTGTGCTATACTATGCTTATAGTTATATAGATTTCACAATTTTACGATCTACAATAGTTTTAGGAATTGATTAGAAATTGCACCTAGAAAAAGGAATCAGAACTTCACTAATGCACTTGATGTTATGAGTAAGAAAAATCATATATCTAATGGTATTAAGCCCTCATTTCAAAGGAAGATATTCCCATGTATATACTCTTAATTTGAGGAAATAATATCATGTGTTAACACGGTATGTAAATAATTATCTACATCCTATGGCATTAAAGGGAAGGAAAAAATATGGTAATGGTATAGAAAAACATAGATAATGAGAAGAAGGAAAAAAGGTTTTTAACACATGTGTTAACAATGAAAAGAATCACCTTGGTAAATTATTCTTAGGAATGGGACTTTTTTATAATTGTCGATAGAAGGACACCAATTTCATTATTTTAAGGTCATGAAATTTTTTCAGAATTTATAATGCTTCCACTGTAAGAAGATGGAACACTATGTGAAACAATGTCCCAAGAATCAAGGGAATATTCCCAAAATGATGTTATCAGATAATGATCAAGTCATGATATGGCCTAGAATCATTTCAGTTGAATATTTTTTCCACAATTTATTGGTTATATGATTTTTGGAATATATGAAAATTTGATTATAGTACTATTTCATTATGTATTTGAGGTCGTATGATGAATTCTACCAAAGGTAAGTGATTCAGTTGGAAATTAATATCATTGGAAATTATATGGTTGAGGGAAATAAAACCCTAAATATGTAAATAATTTTTAAGATAATAATGAATAAATTATTAATTTGGATCATTATTGACCACCTCAAAACTTGTTATTGTCTTGTAGATAATTTGTCTATAAGATAATTGATGGAGTCTATAAAATTTTTTATATAAGTAATATATCCAATAGCACGTGCAATTATGTATACATGTTTCAAATAAGGTTTTATGGTAATTATATTTTTTACCATATTCAGGAGGACACGTGATTAGTATATTCACATGTTTGGAATGTGAAAATTTGGGGCTGCTTTATGTTGATAAAATGAAAAAAAGGTTGTGGATTCCTTGAGCTGGATAAATGATGGTGTTCTAAACAAAATATTGATTTTCAGGGACCACATGAACATGGATCTAACAAGGATGGATTTTGGAATGATTCTAAATTATTGTATCATGATATTTTTGGAATTTAATCTATTCGTGAAATGGTTTATTTTGGTGATTGTATGAGTTTTTTCTGTTTCATGTCACCAAATGATGAAACTTTTTCTAAGAGATGATTTACAAATAGTTCAAGCCATAAAAATTGGATATGATTGTTTTTATGAAATAGAAACAAATATTTATACTCTTATAGAGTGGAATAATTACTAAACTCTATGAAAAGAGTCTTGAACAAAAATGTTGTCATTTTATCTTTTTTTCATAACTATAGTTTATGGTTTTTTGGTAATGATATTTCATCTGAGCATCTTCTCTATAACTTTTTGATAGAACATGATGGTTTGATTATTCATCATCGGCCATGTTATCCAATAATAATTTTTAGTTTTTTAAAAAGAAATTCATTTCCATTTCCCACTTATTAAGAGGATATTTTAACAATATTTCTGATGTGGGATCCCCATAAGTGAATTTTCAAGTATAATCCATTAACAATTGAAATTCAATTTCAAAATTTCGAAGATGAAATTTTTGTATGGTGGGGAGAATGTATCACCCCATGGATTTACAAATAAATTTTATATTGAATGCATGAAACATCGAGTCTGCAAAAATAACCCTTTTTATAACTGTGCCTATAAAATTTATTATTCTACAAATGTGATTTGAATTTCGAAATGCTGACATACACGGTTGCTTTCAGGGTGATTTTTGGAGTCTTATAGAACAAAATTAATTTTTTGGTGAATAATAACATACCCTTATGAATAGTAACTTACCATTATTAATAGTAATGTACCCTTATGATTAGTAATACTCACTTAGGAATAGTAAACTCAACCCTGGATGTATAAATTATATTTAGGAACATTGTAAATGAAAAATAACATTTTAAAAATTATTGATTAAGTATTGTTATTTTATGAGTGATAAATGTTTAATTAAAGTTTTAAACTAATAAATTGATTTAAAATTAATTTTCATAAAATATATTCCATAATAAATATTTTTTTCTTTGGTGATTTGGGATAATTTAATGAGATTGTTTTTAATCCTTTAATGTATTACAAACTCAGGTTTAAATTAAAAATATATATTTTCAATTAAATAATAAATTTGGCTAAAAAATAAATTTCACATATATATAGAAAATTATTTGGATAAAATGGAGTTCATATCTGGATTCTACCACACAAAATATCATTCTGGTGAATTTTTTGGATTTTTTAAAAAAGAAGATTTTTTTGAAGAGTGAAATACAATAATTTAACGTATATTTTCATTATTATTTAAATACACTATTACCTGAATCATTGTTGATGTAAGAACCCTTTCTATGAGCTGACATACAATTATTACTATTTATAGTCTTGGAATTATCACTATTTCTTATCTTATGGAAAAATAAAAAAAATGATGATTAAAATATTAAGAAAACCCTCCACTTCTCAACTATAAAAACTACCCACACTACCCTCTTCACATCACTCCTCTCAAGTCGTGTTCCTCCAATAAATTATTCTCAAATCTCCTCCCAAGATCCTCCTCCTTGTTTAGCATCCCTAAAACTCATAAAAAGACCAAAACCACTTCCCTAGAGAGGCTCTCAATAATGATAACTTCAAAGGGTAAATTCATCATCCCATTTCTTATATTTTTTGTTCCTTTTTTTATTTTCTATCCTCACCTCTGCCCAACCAAATATTATGAAATCTATAATACATTCTATGTACTATAATGGTGTTATGATTATTTAATAAGTTATTATCATATATCCTTTACCATTCTTTTATTATAGTAGTAAAAAACCCCATCTGAGATGTGTTAATTTAACACATTCAAGGATGATGGGTTTTCATTTTCTACTACCATATTCGATTCTGGTCATGAAACAATCAGACCCGAACAATAAAATTGAACCCATTAACACATAAAAATGCCATTAATGAACTAAATAAGGTTATAATAAATCAATTACATAGATATTAGGTACTTGAATTATTAAATAATGAATATAAATTTGATTATTCGGGTTATTAAGATCAATTGGAGAACACTCTCAAAATTAAGGTAAGGGTTTCTTCATCTCACTTCCATTTTTTTGAGACATTTTGTATTGACTACTATTACATGCATATGGTGTATATATAATTCCCATTGATGATTCATATAATTAATCTCTCTATTTTCATGATATTCAATGTATGATTTGTGGATTATAAATTTTTTGTCATATGATTCAATTGATTACCAAGTTGTGAGTATTTTATACAGGAACATCCATTTTTATTCTGGTTGATATTATTATATTCACACATCAATGAAATTATTATTTATTCTAATTTTATTCATATATTTTTTTTAATGTTTTATATATTTTTACAAATCACAATACTTCTTAATTTTTGTGTTAATTACGTGTTCTAAAAAATCGTTCCAAATTTATTCTGAAATGAAATCCCAATTCAAAGAGAATCTTGAATTATTACCTATTTTGAAGTTCACTCAATAAAATATTTTAATCCAGATTTATCTATCTATAACCACATTATTTAATATGAAAAAACAATTTGTTTTCATATTTTGTATTATTAAATAAAAAATTCTTTTTCACATTAAAATGTCTTCATGGAATTCCATACACCAATTTTTTTTAATTCTAAATCCTTTTTAAAAATTATATTCAATTGATTTCACTTAAATTGGAAAACATTTATCCCAAAAATGGAATAATAGTGTCCTTCAATTTTCTTTTATATGATATAAATGTTCAAAACCATATTTATTACAAATACAAATGATTTTCGAAAAGAACTCTTCTTACCAAAGTAAAATATATTTTTTCACCAAACTTTAACATTTATGAGATATATGCAATCTTCACTACTTATTCGTTGAATCTGGTATATGTAATACCCATTTTTATGTCATATCATGATTTTCCTTATTCCCATTAAATTCTCACTAATTTTGAATTGAAAGTTTCAATGTGGTATGGGACACATTGGAATGTTTAGGGATTATTTCCTCAAGAATATCTCAACAGTCCCATGTAAATGATTATTTATCTAGGTTAACATCCTTTGATGAATCTTTTATTTCATAGAGGTTTTATCTATTTATATAATATAAAATATGTTGTTTTTGTGTTTCTAAATATTTTTAATTTCGATGTCCTATTTTGATAACATTCACTAGGTTAGTTTTAATAGTTAGTGTTTATGTTTAATGTACAGAGGATGTTATTTACATTTCATATGATTGTTTCAGTGTGAATATATTTGTTGTTTATGTTTATCCTCATTCATAAGAGGAATTATTTTGACATAGTAACTGTCTAATGGGTCCCACTATAACCTATTGGTGCATTGGTATGTGTCATGAGAAAAACAATGATCTCGGCATGAGGCCTTGACGGTATGGTTATGATGTCCTGAATTATGAATTCCCTCATTATGAAACATGTAATTTATATTTCATGTGGTTATTTGACTAGTATAATTTGCATTAGTATGCTTTATTATGGAATTATTTATTCATCTCTTATTCTTACCATAACGAGTTCATGTTTATTTTTAAATCCTTGTGTTTTTAGTTATTCACAATGATTAATGTTAATATTTATGATATATTCTGAATAATTTCATTCCAATATTGAGCATCTATTCTCACCCCATTCTTATGTTTCATTTTATCATGACATGAAGTCATTTTTATGAATGACCTGTAGGGATAAACATAGAGTTGTGGATGTTCCTAGTTAAACATAATTGTTATATTTAATTTAAAGTTGCAATGTTTATCCTTTTTATGTATCTGTTTTTCCAAAAATACTAAAGTACTCTATCCATTGCGATACCACATTCTTGTTAGCATGCCAATGTAACGAAATAATGTACCAGCTACGAGTAACTTGGTCAGGGGCATTACAGTTGGTATATGAGGAAGTATAGTATAAATCATGTAAACTAGATTTAGAAAATATTTATTAGGTAAGAAACCCTAATATAGACTTTATGATATACATACATGAAAATCATAAAATTTTGGAAATGAATATATTATGTGGATATTTATAGAAAAGAAATCATTTTCTATATACTATATGAGGAAGTGGTTCTGGAATAGATATTACTAGGTGGGAAAAAATTAACAAGGAGTTTCGATAATGACCTAGGTTATCATGTAACATGACAACGGGCTTTTTTGTGCACTTGGTTTGACATTCCAGGAGGTTATTCTTAGGATAATTCAAATTTTTTTCCAAGCCATAAGGACATATTTATGCATGTAATGTAACTATTGTATATGGTTCTAGGATTTATGATTCATAAATTTTTTCATGTGTTATACCTATTTATAGTTTTATATATTTCATAATTTTATAATAGAATAAATTATTAATAAGTGATTAGAAATGGAACTTAGAAAAAGGGAAGAGAACTTCACCATTGAAAATGATGAAAATAGTAAGAAGGATCATATCTCTAATGGTCTTTAGCAATCATTTCTAAGGAAGTTAATCTCCAATGTATCTTCATCATTCGAGGAAACAGTATCATGTGTTAACAAGGTAGGTAAATAATTCCTTGAGTCCTATGGTTTTAAATGGAAGAAAAACAAAAAGGGGATGGTAAAGACAAACATGGATACATAGAAGAAGGAAAAGTAGGGTTTTATGACATGTGGCAACTATTCAATGAATCTCCTTGGTAAATTATTCAATGGAATCGGAGTTTCATATTACTTTGGATAAAATAGACACCAATTTCATGACTTATAGGTCATGAAAATGGTTTCCAACATATAATTCTTCAACTATAAGTAGATGGGACATTATTTGAAACAATGTCCCAAGTGTAAAGAGAATATTCCGCAAATTGTATTACTGGATAATGATCATGTCATGATATAGCCATAGATGAAGTTGAATGATTAATATTCCTCATCAACACCCATTTCCTTTTAATATTTTATTAGCAATGACCTGGTTTTACGATTTATCGAATATTTGAAGATTTTACCGTAGTACTATTTCATTAATTATTTGAAGTTGTATGATGAATTGCAATAAGGATAAGTGACTTAGTAGATTGTTAATATCATCCAAAAGTATATAGTTGGGGGAAAGAAAAACCTAAATATATTGTTAATGTTTATGATTTTGATGAGGAAATGATTGATTTGGATTCATATGGACTACTTTAAAACTAAATATTGTCTTGTCGAGAATTGGTCTATGCTATCTTTGATGGAGTCTATAACATTTTTTGGATATATGGAATATATCCAATAGCATGTGTAATGAAGAAATCATGTTTCTAATATGGTTTTATGGTAATTTTAGTTATCACCATATTTACAGGGACACATGATGAATATTTTCACATTTTTGGAATGAGAAATGTTTCGGATGCTTCATGTTGATAAAATGAAAATAAGATAGTAGATTCATTGAGTACGATGGATGATGGAGATCTAAAAAAATGTGGATTTTCAAGGACCCCATGTAGATGGATATAACGTGGATGGATATTGGAATGATTCTAATGTATTAAATCATGATAATTTTTAATGTTAATCCATTTTTTAAATCGTTTATGTTGATCATTGTATGAGGTTTTTGAGTCTAATGTCACCATATGATGTAACATGTTCTAAGTGATGACGTATCAATTGTTCAAGGTACAATAAAAGGATAAGATTGTGTTTATGAAATAGAAATTTGTATTTATACTCTTATAGATTGTATTAAATCATCAACTCTATTAAAAGAGTCTTAAACAGAAATATTTTCTTACTATCATTTTTTCATATCTGTAGTTTTTTTGTGGTAATTATCATTCATTTGAGGATGTTCTCTATCATTTTTCCTTAAAATATAATGGTTTCATTATTTTTCCATAGCCATGTTATCCAATTAGAATGCATTGTTTAATAGAAACAAATTAATTTCCATTTCTATATTATCAAGAGGATATTTTAACCATAATTCAGATGTGGATTTCTCATATGGAAATTTTCAAGTATCCACCAAGAATTTTTGAAATTAAATCTATAAAATTTTGAGGATGAAATTTTTGTGAGGAGGAGAGAATGTTAAACCCGCATTATTTAAAAAAATATATAATATTGGATGCACAAAACAAAAATTCGCTACAAAAAAAACATTATTATTTCAGACCTATTGAACATAATTTTTCCACTTCTGTGATTTGAATTTCAAAAATCTTACATACACGATTTCATTCAGGGTGATTTTTGAGTCTGGTAGAAAAATCTTAATTTTTAGTGAATACTAACATAAACTTATGAATAGTAACTTACCAATTCTAATAGAAATGTACCCTTATGAATAGTAATATTCCCTTTTGAATATTAACCTCACCCATGGATGTATGAATAAAATTTAGGCACATTAAAAATTAAATTGATCATTTTATAAATTATTGATTAACTATTGGTATTTTTGTGAGTGATAAATATTTAATTGTAGTTTTAAACAAATAATGGGATTTAATATTAATTTTCATAAAATTTATAACAAAATAAATATTTATTTTTCCAATTACATTGGATAATTTAATGAGACAATAGTTAATTTTATATTGTATTACAAATCCTTTTTTAAATTTACAATATTTATTTTTCAATTAAGTAATATTTTTATCTAAAAATTAAATTTCATATATTTATAAGATTATTTTGATAAAATGGAGTTCATATTTGTATTATACACATTCAAAAATCACTAGGGTGATTTTTTGGGATTTTTTTAAAATACATGATTTTTTGGAAAATAGTAAAATACAATAATTTATTGTATATATACATTTTGAGTTAAATACAATATTCCTATAATCATCACTAATGTAAGCACTATTAGTTCAAACTCACATAAAATTATTAATATTTTTGGTCTTGGAATCATCAATATTTCTTTTCTTATGGAAAAATAATAAAATAATTATTAAAATATAAAGAAACCCCTGCTCTCATCCACTATAAAAACCACCCACATTCTCCACTTCTCTCCACTTCTCTCAAGCCTTGTGCCTTCAATGAATTATTTACATATATCTTTCCAAGATCCTCCCTAACTTCTAGCTTCCCATGTAATAATAAAAATACCAAAACCATAACCCTATACTGTCTCTCAAGGATAATAACTTCAAGAGGTAAATTCCTCATCTCAATTTATTATTTCGTGTTCCTTTGTTTTAATTTTTATTTTCACCTCTCCTCATATGAATGTTATGAAAAGTTTAGTACATTAAATGTACTTTAAATTTATTATTATTATTGAATAATTTATTATCATCTCTCCTTTACCATTATTTTATATAAGTACTAAAAAACAACATCTGAGATGTGTTAAATTACCACATGTGTGGACGATGGGTTTCCTATTTCTATTACCATCGTCAATTATAGTAATGGAAACATTATTATAGTTGAACCAAAATATAATATATGTATTATGTCTCATCTATGGTTCTGGAAAAAGTTTTTACACACGGTTTTGATTTATAAACCAAGATTAATTCGTTGTGTTCAAAAATGGCCAATTAACCCAAACAGTTATCATTAAATAATTAATATAATGACTCATCTCAACTTGGCCTAACCAAATGAAATTAACAACCATGTAACCTTTTGGATTTTCCCTGATATAATAAAAATTAAATTATATACAACCATCCTCATTTTACATGATTTTTCTTTCTTGAATATAAGTATACCAATCAGGAAACAAATGGACCCAAATAATGAAATTGAACCTCTTAATGCATCAAAAATGCCATGAATGAAAAAAAATATGGTTATAACTAATCAATTAAATGGATAGGAGGTTAATAAATTACATATTAATGAACCTGAATTTTATTGTTATAGTCATTAAGATGAAATGGAGAACACATTCAGAATTATGGTAAGGTTTTAATCATATCACTTCCTTTTTTTGTGAGATATTCAGTATTCACTACTACTACAAGCATTTGGTGTATGCACACTACCAATAGGTGTTTCATATAATTAATCTCATTATTTAAATTACATTAAATTTATTATTTTAGGATCATTAAATTTTTTTCATATGATTCAATCTATTATAATGTTGTATGTTTTTTCTACCCGAACCTCCATTTTCATTTAGGTTACTCTTCTTCCCTTCTCACCAGACTGAATTTCTTATTTATTCTAAATTAATACACATAAATTATTTTGAGTTTTCTATATATGTTTACCTATCATAATCCTTATTTATTTTATTAGTAATTACATGTTATAAAAGAATCTTTCAAAAAGTATTCCAAAAATCAATCCCAATTCAATGAAATTTTCGAATTCATACCTATTTTGAAGTTCAATATTTAATATGTTTTAAGATAGATTTATATTTCTATTATTAAAAATTTTAACAAGAGAAAACTAAATTTTTTGTTTTTTGTTTTATGAAAGAAAACGTTCATTTTCACTTTAAAATTACTTTAATGAATTCATTAAACCATACAAAATTTTTTAATTTCGAAGCTTCATTGAAAACTCTTTTTAAATGGCTTCACTTCAATGGGAAAAAATTTATGCCTATAATATTATATTATTTTCCTTCCATTTTATTTTTTATGAAATACATGTTTAAAACAATATTTATGACAGATACAAACAATTTTTTAAAATAACTATTCTTTCCAATGTAAATTATTTTTTTATCACCTCACATTAACGTTAATGAGATATAAGACTTGTTCATGACATATTACTTGAATCTGGGTCATGTAATCTCCCTTTTTAAATCATATAAAGAGTCACTTTATTCTCCTACTATTCTATGGAATTATTATTTGAATGTTTCATGGTGGTAGGAGAAATATTGGAATGTATAAGGATTACTTCATCAATAATATCTCAATTGTCTCATTTAAAAGTATCTTTATTTAGGTAAAAATCCATTGATAAATATTGTATTTCTTAGTGGTTTAAATATTATGATATCATTTAAAATATTTTGTTGAATTTTCCTGATTATTTTGAGTGTGGATGTTCTATCATGATACCCTTCACCAACTTACTTTGAATTTTTAGTGTTTATGTTTATTATATGAAGAATTATATATACATTTCATATGTTAGCTTCAGTATGTATGTATATTTTTTTTATTTTTATCTCCATTTAGATGGGGCCATCAATATTCCCTCAGTGTATTGGTAAGTCTCCTGAGGCAAACTCTAGTATTGGCATAATGCCTTGAAAAAGTGGATATTTATGGACACTGAATGATGCCTTGATAGTATGGTAATGATGTCACTCATTAAGGATTCTTTCACTATGAAACTAGTAATTGAAATTTCTTGTGGTTGTTCTACTAATAGAAAACCCACGATTATGATTTATTATGGAATTATTTATTCAGATCTTATTACAACCATAATGTGTTCAATTTTATTTTTTAACGCATATGCTTTTCATTATTCACCATTCCTAATATATATGATTATGATATCTTCTGTTGTATTGCATAACAAGACTGGTTATCTATGATCGCCCCTTTTTTATGCTTAATTATCTCAGGTAATGAATAAGTTTTTATGAATATCTTATTGGGATAAACATAGAGTTATGGATGTTCCCAATAAACATTATATGTTGTATTTATTTTCAAGTTGTAATGTTGAACCTTTTTATGTATCTGGTTTTCCAAAAAAAAAGTGAAGTAAAAGGGCATTCCGGATACAACTTTCTTGTAAGAATTCTAATGTAATGAAATAATCACCGGGTTTAGGGAACTTTGGTCTGGGAATAACAATTGGTATCAGAGGATGTTTAGTAGAAAACATGGAAATTAGAATCAGAAAATGTATATTAGGGAACAAAACCCTAATATAGACCTGACGATACACTTATTAGAATATCCTATTATTATTGTAAAAAATATAATATGTTTATCTTTGTAGAAAATATATCCCTAACTAGATACTACTAGTGGATGTGCTTCCATAATAGATGTACCTTGGTGTGAAATCATTGACATGGAGTCTTGAGCTTGACTCGGGTATCCTGTTTCATGACAATGGGCCTTGCGGTGCACCAGGTTTGATACTCCTATGGGATGTTATTATGATATTTCACAAATTTGTTAAAAGACATTGTGAAGGATTTATGCCCTAATGTAACCAGAGTATATGATTCTAGGATTTTTGATGCATAAATAAATTTTATGTGCTATACCATGTGTAGAATTATATATATTACAAAATTTTATGAGTTAATATAGTATATGTAATTGATTAGAAATGTTTCCTAGAAAATGGAATAAGTACTTTACTAATGGAAATGATACAAAGTTTCAGAAGGAACGTATATGTAATGGTATTAAGAAAACATTTCGACGGAAGATAGTCTCCCATGTAACCTCATCATTTGAGGAAATAGTATCATGTGTTAAAAACGTATGTAAGTACTTCTCTGAGTCCTATGAAATTTAAGGTAAATGAAAGAATAAGGGGATGGTAGAGAAGATTTTGGATAATGGGACGAAGGAAAAATGATATCCTCCCATGTGATAATGGTTGAAAGAATCACCCTTGCAAATTCATGAAGGGAACGTGAGTTTTTTATATGTGTGGAAATAAAGGACCCAAATTTTATGATTTTAAGGACAATAAAAAGGTTTCTAATGTACAATGCTTCAACTGAAATGAGATGAGACACTATGCGAATCAATGTCCCAATCATCATGGGAATATTCCAGAACTGATGTTACTGGATAAAAACCATGTAATTATACTACCGCAGATGAAGTGTAATTATTAATATGCCTCATCAAGATTCATGTTAATTGAATATTTTATCAGCAATGTAGTAGTAATTATATTTATGGAATATATGAGGATTTTAATGCCGTACTATTTCATTAAGTATTTGAGGTCATATGATGAATTATACCAAGGATAAGTGACTTATTAGAATATTAATATCTTTGTAATGTATATGGTTGAGGGAAAGAAAACCCTAAATATATTCCAAATGATTAATATAATGATCATGAAATTATTGGTTTGGATTAGTAATAACTACCTCAAAACGAATTATTATCTTGTTGAAAAGTGGCCTATGTTGTAATTAATGGATTCTATAACATTTTTCGATATAAGGAATATATGCAATTGCATGTGTAAGGATGAATTCATGTTTCCTCTATTTTTTTGGAAATTTGATTATTTACCACATTCAAGATGACACATGATGAATATATTCACATTTTTTGAATGTAAAAATTTAGGGCTTCTTCATACTGATTAAAGGAAAATAAGGTAGAAGATCCTTTGATCTAGATGGATCATGGAGTTATTATCAAAATGGGGATTGCTAAGGACCAAGTGTACATGGATCTAGAAAGGATTCATATAATAATTATTCTAAGGTATTTGATCATGATATTTTGGAAAGTTAAACCATTTAAGAAATAGTTTATGTTTATCACTTTATGAGGTTTTTTATTTTAATGCCACAATGTGATGCAACCTATGCTAAGAGATAAAGTATAGATAGTTCAAGGAAAAAAAGATTAATATTGGGATTATAAAATAGAAACATAAATTTATACTCTTATATAGTGGAATAATTCCTTAACTCTAGGAAATGAGACCTAAACAAAAAATTTCTCCTATTATCATTTTTTCATAACAATAGTTTATTGTTTTGTGGTAATGATCATTCATCTGAGAATATTCTCTATCACATTCCATCAGAACATGATGGTTCGATTAATCTTCCATGACTATGTAATCCAGTTAGAAACGGTAGTTTTTAGTAACCAATGCATTTTCATTTCCCACTAATTAGGAGGATATTTAAACCATATTTCTTGATATGTGTCTCCCATAAGGGAATTTTAAAGTATCAACCATTAACATTCTATATTTAATTTCAAAATATCTATGACAAAAATATTTTAACGATGGGGGAATGTAACATCGCAAGGATTTTAAAATAAATTTAATATTGAATGCATGAAACACTGAGTCTCTACAAAACATCACTATGTTATAACTGAGACAATAAACATATTTTTCTTATATTTGTTTATTTAATTTTTGAAAATATGACATACACAGTTGAGTTCAGAGTGATTTTTTGAGTCAGATAGAACAAAACTTATTTTTGATGAATAGTTACCTACCCATAGGAATAGTAACATACCCTTACGAATAGTAATTTACACTTATGAATACTAATATACCATTTTGAATAGTAACTTCACCCATGGATGTATAAATAAAATTTAGGAACATTATAAATAAAATAGAACATTTTATAAATTATTTATTATGTATTGGTATTTTGGGGAGTGATAACTATTTAATTATAATTTTAAATTAATAAATGGATTTAAAATTAATTTTCATAAAATATTTATGTAAATAAATATTTTGTTTTAAAATGATTTTATGATAATTTAATGTGACTATTGTTTTGTTTTTAAAGTATTACAAACTCAATTTTAAATTTAAAATCTATATTTTTCCATTAAATAATATTATTATTTAAAAATTAAATTTCATATATTTATAAAATTATTTTCATAAAATGGTTTTCATATTTGGATTAAATATATCAAAAAATGTTTAGGGTGAATTTTTGGGATTATTATAAAATACAAGAATTTGTGATGAATAGTGAAATATGGTAACTTCTCGTATATATACATTATGAGGTAAATAAAATATTCCTCGAATAATTGCAGATGTAAAAACCCCTGGTTTGAAATAATGTGAACTTATTAATATTTTTGGTTTATGAATTACCAACATTTCTTGTCTTATAAGAAAAATAATAAACTAATGATTAAAATATTATGAAAACCATCCTCTCTTCTATAAAAACCATCCACACTCCCCTCTTTTATTCTCTCCTCTCAAGAATTGTACCTTTCCTAAATTCTTCTCAAATACCCTCCAAATATCCTCCCACACTTACATAACCGCATGGTATCATAAAAATATGAAAATCTCTACCCTAAAGATGCTATAAAGAAAGATAACTTCAAGAGGTAAATTCCTCTTCTCATTACATTTATTTTAAGTTTCATTGGTTTTTTTCTATCGTCGCCTATACTCATAATAAAATAATGAAAACTCCAGAAACATACATATTATTTGTTTTTTTAATTATTATGGAATATTTTATTATCATATCTCCTTAACACTTGTTTTATGCTAGTAGTAAAAAACACCATCCTAGATGTGCTAATGTTCCACATTCCAGGATGATGGGTTTTCAAATTATATTACCACCTTAAATTCATATAAATAAACCATTATCATGGTTAAACTAGGATATAATATATGTATTATGTCTCATATACGGTATAAGAATATTTTTGTACACATGGATTCTATTTATAATGAAATATGTGATCGTTGTGTTAAAGAACTGCCAATTTACCAAAACTGTTATCTTTAAATAATTTAAATGATGATTCATTTTCACTCCACCTAATCAAATGAAATTTACAACCATGTAACCTTTTGTATACTCACTAATAAAATATCACTTAAATTCTATACAGTCATCTTTATTTTCATGATTATAAATTCATGTATATAAATATAAATAAAATTAAACAAAAAAGACCCGAATAATGAAATCGAACCTCTTAACCTACCCAAAAGCCATGAATGAACATGAAAAGATTATAATAAATAAATTAAACTAATTTGTGGTTATATAATTATTAATTAATGAACGTTAATTTCATTATTATTGTCATTAAGATCATGTGTATAACACCTTAGAACATAAGGTAAGGGTTATTACATCTCACTTCAATTTTATGTAAGATATTCAGAAATCAGTACTATTACTTTCTGTATGGTGTATATGTACTTTCTATTGATATTTAATATCATGAATCTATTTATTTTAAATATATTTAATGTAAAATTTTATAATTATTAATTTTTTGGTATATGATTCAATTGATTATAATGTTGTAAGTATTTTCTACCAGAACAACCATTTTCATTCGGGTTTCCCTTATTCTCTACACACCTCAATGAAATTATTATTTATTATAATTTACTCCTCATAAATAATTTTTGAATTTCGTATATATGTTTACCAATAATATTCCATCTTTATTTTATGGAGAGTTACAAGTTTTAATTGAATCATTCATAAATTCTTCATAAAATCATGCCCAATTCAAAGAACATCTTGACTTCTTACATATTTTGAATTTCACTCTTTAATCTGTTTTAAGCTAGAATTTTCATTCTATAATAACACATTTTAATATGAAAAAGTTACATTGGTAAATTTATAGTTTTATGAATGGAAACATTCCTTGGAACTTTAAAATTTCATTAACGAATTCCATAAAAAGCACTAAATTTTTTATTTCTAATGAATTAAAAAAAACATTTTATTTGATTTCTATATAGTGGATATCATTTATGCCTCAAATGTAATCGTAATTTCCTTAAATTTTCTTTTCTAGGATGTAAATGTTTAAAACCATATTTAGGAAAAATAAAAATTATCTTCCCAAATAAATCTTCTCTCTCAAGTAAAATAGATTTATCTCACCTCACCCTAACATTTATGAGATATATGCCTTATTCACCACTTATTCCTTGCATGTGGGGTATAAACTACCTATTTTTTTGTCATATCAATAATATCATTATTCTCATGCCACTCTATAGAATTATTATTTAAATGACACAATGTGGTATTCGAAACAATGGAATGTTTATGGATTATTTCTTCAAGAATTTCTCAATAGTATCATTTAAAAGAATTGTTATTTATGTCAACATACATTGATGAATATTTGTATTCATATATGTTTTTATCTTATTATATCATCAAAAATATGTTTTTAAGGGTGTTTGATTAGTTTTAATGTGAATGTTCTATCTTGATACCATTCAACAATTTACATCGAATGGTTTGTGCTTATGTTTAATGTACACAGAATGTTATTTACATTTCATATGTTGGTTTCAGTATGAATGTATATGTTGTATATATTTTTACCCATTCAAATGAGGAATGAATTATACATAATAAGTGTTAGGTGGGGCCTTCTATAGCCCTTCGGCGCATCAGTAGGTCTCATGAGACAAACTATGGTATTGGTATATGTCCATGACTAAAAATTTATTTATGGTCTTCGAATGAGGCATTGATGGTATGGTTATGATGTCCTGCATTTTGAATTCCCTAATTATAGAACTTTTAATTGAAATTTCATGTGGTTATTAGACTAGTAGAAGACACATGATTACAATTTATTATGGATTTATTTATTCACCTTTTATTCCTATAATAATGTGTTCATGTTTATTTTTAATGAAATTTGTTATTAATTATCCACTATTCCTAATGTTTAAGTTTATGATATATTCCACCATATTTTTTACCCCTACTGAGCATCTAATCTCACAAAGTTGTTATGTTTCATTTTTGATGGATGTGAAGATTATTTTATGAATGAACAGTATGGATAAGCTTAGAGTTGTGGTTGTTCCCAATAAAACATATATGTTGTATTTCATTTCAAGTAGTAATGTTGAACCTATGTATATATCTTGTTTACCAATAACATCAAACTACTCGGTCATTTGGGATATGCCTTTCTTGTAAGAATGCCAATGTAATGAAATAATTCTCCATCTCTGGAAAACATGGGTCAGGGAATTTCATCTTATATTAAAAAATTTCAATCATGAAATATTACAATATATATCTCACAATGTAATCCCCATGTCCATAATTAATGATTAAAAAATATTATCAGATTAAGTAATATTTTCATGGAGTGACAACTCAAGATAAAAAAATATTAAATTTTCATTTACTTGATAATAATCTCATGCATCACTCATTTCATCCATCCAACGGCCCAAAGGCCTTCAAATTTTTTTATAATAAGATAATCCCCCTTTTAAGGGAATAAGGGGGGACCCAGACTTCATGGACATGGAACATCACATGATAACAACATAGATAACAACATCGATAACAACATACATAAGCCCCACCCTAGCATATGATCATGATGAATCCCTCCACCTATTCAAGACAGTTCAGCAAGAAAGTGTCGTGTGTCCAAGAACAGGCCCGACCCGACGGATAACTCCATACCCTCTCAAACAACCAAATATGAAAAAACTTACAAAGATGAAACAAAAGTTCTAAATCATCCTCTGAGACTGATCTATGCAGTCAATCCAGCTGCATTACCACCAATCATGAGACAATTGCACCACCATCAACGAAATCCTAGTCGAATCTCTTCGCACTCCCCAAGACACCTCACCACCACCCGTAGAGGCCAAAGACAGTGTGAAGATCAATGTTGCATAGAAGAACTAGCGATCTCAAAACAGGTATCCAAAAAATCCATAATCATAGACAAGCAAACGAATCCAAATCTTCCAACTCAAAACCCCGCAAAGAACAAAGAAGTAGAGATGTAATTCCTCCCCCTCCTAAGAACAGGAAATTGACACAGTGATCCCCTGGAAAGTCGTCGGAACCGCTCGTGGAGGTTGCAAAATCCACGTGAAGACGTCGTCAATGGATGGGACACTAGGCTGAATTACAGCGCCCGTCAAGACGTCGTACAGAAGTCGTCGAGGGCTGAGACACTCATCATAGCACCGCAAATCCATCGACACCGGAAATGGAGCCGGAGAAACCCTGAAATCCGGATGCGCCTCTCCAAAGCCAGATCACGCCTGTGCCAAAACGAGACCAGAAGAAGCTGAGCAAAACCAAGCCGGAGGGGGAAGGGAGAGGAAGAAAAGTGGAAACCCTAGCCGCTGTGGAAAAAGGGGTCGACACCGCTCAGAGGCTCCCATTTCTTTTAAATCCTTCCAAATAAGGAAAATAAACCAATACATCACTCATTTCAATGTGGCATGTTTCATGGTAGTGTGACACTGTCTGTAACACCATGAATTCTCTAAAAGCCTCATCATCTTAATTTCAGAAATCTTCTACATTCATTGATTGTTCAAAACGAAATTCACCTAAACTAAAACACCCTGAATAACGTGTTATAGAATATTATTCTAATATTATGAAAAAATAAAAAAATTATAACCCTAATTTATGTAAATAATATCAACATCATCTTATATTAAAGTCAAAAAAATAATATTACATTGACAAAATCTATAATCATATTTATTTTATCTTCTTTAATATGAGTAATATTTACCTAATCATAGGTTTTGAATTTATCCCATATTTTATATTCAATAAATAACATGAGATTACCATATTTAGTAGATTAATAATTATGATTATAATCATTATTAAAAAATTATTAACTTTATTTATTTTATCTATTGTGATCAATCACAGTCAAATGTTCACAAACCAATGAATATGGGGACCACTTAATTATAAAATCTAATTCATATATATTAGTTGAAAATATAAATATACTTTTTAAGATACAATTTTAGACATAATAATTATCAAAGTGAGTCATAAACACAAACCATGATTTATATTTTTCAACACATCATGGCCCCTAAAGAGATCGGAATTTCTTATAACTATGAAACCTCCCTAAAGCACATAATATGTAACTCAATCTATTTTCTCTATGATATATCTTAATGTAGGATAAATATAATTAATTCACCATACTTCCTTGTCTTATTATTTTTATTAATTATCCATAGAAAATAGACGTTGCATCTTCTACCATAACCAAGGATTTAATCAAGATACCACTAACCTGGTTAGTAGGACCTGATATATATACAAATACATAGATAAAAAATATATATTTTTGATCATTTAATTAATGTAATTCCATTAATAATGATCCCATTCTAAGAATCCTCTCTATAAACATGAATTATATCTAGTTCCATCATGCATCAATGTATATGATCAATAATATATAATAATTATTTTATCATTTTAAGAAAAAAACAACTTATTTACATAAATATAATCTATTATTGATACCTATAATATGCAGTGTTCATATTAGGGATGTATTCCACTTGATATTTTATACTCGATATTATAAAATGTGAATTTCATGAGAAGAATCCTCAATGATTATGATACATGAGTATATTATAATAAAACATAATATATTTGATATCTATATAAAATATTTATACCACCAAAAATAAATTTTATATAAATGAATTGGTATCATGAGGACCTAATTATGGATTCGAACTGTAATAAAATTTCAATATGTAAATTAATCTCGAACAATTTCTTATATTGTATTTGTATAATTTATATAACTATTATATTTATTGAAACACACACATATACATGCACAAATATATCACTTTTCAAATTTTAAATGGTAATCTAGATTATATTTTTGATTTAGGTACTTGGAAACCACTCTCTCAAATCTCCCAAATGCACTAGATCCAACCAATAAACACTCTCAATATGCTAGCAATATTATGATAACTATTATTCTTCTAAGATATGTAATGAGTCATTTATTCTACCATGTTATCCACTATGGCTACTACAATGACTATTAATTCTGTAGTTAGAGTAAAATAGATAATGGAATAAAAAATACAACGTATATAATTTTTCCTCTCATGGGACCTTACATATTTAGGAACTTTATCATATTTCTACTAATATTTGTTATATCTACATTAAAAGTGTAACATTTTAATTTTTATGATAATTAATATTCATTTTTTGGATATATTTTTAACTTCTTTTTTGGGGGAAAATTAACATATTCTAAATTGATTTTTATGCATATGTAAGGTACAGGGTCTATATAAGGTTAATTACCCTTATATTTATGTGGTCTAATTTTTAAGAGTTAGGTATGAATAACTCTACCTTTCCTTGTGTTATGTATTGCTATGGGCGTGTTTATGAATGTTGTGTAATGGTAAAATGTTTTTTTCCATAGTTGTTTAAGTCAAAACCCTTTCGAATATGCTTTGTGTGTAATTATGTGCTTTGTATGGGCAAGGTCATATAAGTATGTGCTTCATAAGGGTTGTACTACAATATGTAAGGGTAATATAGGTATCATTGTAAGGGTAACAAAGTTGTTCTATGGGTTACATAAGAGTACCCCAAAAGGGTATTGTCTTACTTAATGGTACCACATAAGGGTTCCGATTTACATAAAGGTAACACATATAAGTAAAAACTCTTGTAAGTGTGTTATGAATCTCATGTAAGAGGATCCTAATTCTTATAATGGTTGTATAAGGGTAGAGTAATATTCCATAAGTGGGATTTTGTGTTCCAAAATTCTATATAGGGGTTAGACTGGAGTTGTGTATGTGTAGTTAATGGTATAGGCACTATATCTGTATAAACTCCTTAACATTATAAAACACATATAAAAAGCATAAGGATAAACCATTTTACCCATAAAAAACAGCCTTTTTAGTAAAATATTTTTAAAACCATGTTATCTTCATTCTTATTTATCCAAATCGACCATTAAAACCAACTTTATGATTTAAAATACTATAAATTATGGAAGGTGATTATCTAATCAAATCTAATTGATGTAGCTATTATATTTATTATTTTCATACCCTCTATGCACAATATTAAATTAATATATAATATTGAATATTTTTTCTTATTCAAAGTGTTAAATGATTCTACTCGTGATATATATAATTTAAAAAATCATAAGCCTTGTTATCCTTATTTTCAATTTCCTCCTGGGGAGCCTTAGGTCTCTAGTTATTGGGTGATCATCAGTTGTTTCATAATGTGTTTTATATTTTATTCTTGGACATGAAAATTATTTGTTTATTTTTATGGAACCCTTCTTGAATTTTTTACACTTTTATAAATGATTTATGTGTTTCTATCTAGTTTCCTCAACAAATAATTCATTGTATCTTATGAATTCATAGAAATTTATTCATTATTAGTCTAATATATGTTTAGTGATTTTTTACTATGAAAACTATATATTTTTTCTTTTTTCCTATTTTATATGAATTGATCATGGAATTTAACTGATTATTGTGATTTAGATTTACTATGACTTGAAATTTAGTTTCTCTCACTATTATATATATGTGAATGAGAAGATTGTTTTGATTCCATTCCAAGTTGTTTTAAAAATTAATTTTGGTAAAATTGTGGGGTTAGGATGAATTTTTATTCATCAACTAAAATTTCCTGATTTAAATTAGAGAGTTCAATATTTTAAATGTTTAAGAAATTTTATAAAATTTTATGAATCCTTAAATTACTAGGATCCATTTTTTATTATTAACCATGTGTATTAAATGTGATTTTTTCAGTAATTTGTAATGAATTATTCATTCAACATACAAAAGGGGTGTTGAAAATTGATGTCAATACATTTAAATGTTGAAACAACCTTGAAATTACTTAGGGATGTTTTTGGAAGAATTACAATGTTTAATGGATCATTTGTAATTTTGGGAATGATATTTATGAGTATTCAGGTATGATTATCCATTTAAATATAGATTTCAAACTAAAGGATTGATATGGAATTGATGAGAGATGATGTCCCAGTAATATCCTTTTAAAGATACTCTCATTTGATACTACCTTATTATCCATTACGTGATTATTATACATATCATTTATGGATTTTCATAATAATATTATTCACTTCGACGGATCTTGGGGTGTGGTGAGGTGTTAACCTTGAATGAATTGAAATTTTGGGGGATGAGCCCAATGTTGATACTGATGTGGATTTATATGTAAATCCCAATATCGATATTACCTCGCTCACCTTATTTAACTGGTCAGAGTAACCAAGATAGTTTGATAATATGACATAGATTTATTTTTCTCTAATAGAATAATACCCCTTATAGTTGATCGACTGTGAACATGATAGGTTCATGTTATATATATATGTCCAAGAAAACATATTTGTGTAGAATTTTTTCTCTTGATACCTATGTGACTATGTAATCACAATGACCAGTCATTATGTTTTTTGGATAAGCTAAATGTGGTGGAATAAATATTTTATCTAGGTTGTACCGATTACATTATAATACATGGTACCAAATAAATTATAGTGTTAATTGTAACTAATTGTAAATGGAGTGGGCTTGTTTTATTGTTTATTTTTATTGATTGACCTGATCATTGATATATTACACCTTGTGTATATTATATTGGATCTTGTTTAACTTCTGGATATATGGTGAACATTCATAACATTTATTTATTTATTTGAAATTATCTTTTGAAATTGTTTAGAATCTTATTTATAAGAAATTTCATTTGTAGATTATGATAAAGCATTTTTCCAACATTGTTTTCATAAATGAGACTGAAAATATTATTATGCTATTTATAAAAACTGATCTTATTATAATGTGATCTAAATAACATTAGTTTCAAATATTTAAGGTTACATACTTGTTATCACTTCTTATATTCTCTTTTATAACATAGGAATTACCTTATGAAGTATCTTCATATAATAATTTGTGAAATCATGTTATACTATATAGTTCACAGCCTTATTTTACTGTTTTTTGTTTATATCCTTTTTAATTTTATACATGGTTTTGATGTTCTTTTCATCTTTATTTATGGGATCTTGATTTTTTTTCTATGATCGTGAGATTTTGTAAAAGGTGTTTTTACCATCTTCATAATAATATAGGTTGTTTCTAGATGCCAAGGTGCATGTCGCCAACCCATGGGGATGAGGAATGATCTTTGTGTGAGGTAGAATTAGTTTATATTACAATTTAGATAATATTTATGGTTGGTTCATTACAAATGGTATCAAATTTGGTATTTTCATAAAATAATGTAATTTTACTTCAAATACCTTATGTTATTCATGATGTTATGGAATAAAGGAGAATAAGAAAAAGTATGGAATCAACAAATAGTGTATAAATAGTTTCTTAATCACCACCTCTTCCAAAATAGACCCAATTTACCCTGGAATGTGGTTGCATAATGAATTATTTTTATTTATCTATTTCCTAATGTAAAATTATATTTCGATTCTTGATGATATTATCATTGATTTTTTAAATCTCTTATGATTTTTGGGTTTAAAATAAAATATGAATAGGGCCACACTATACCTTCACAGCCTAGTAAACTAGGAGGAATCAATGTGATAGGTACTGAAGTCAATCATTGAACTAATGTGAGCTTGGTGTGTGGTTGACATCCCCATGAAAAATAAATATTTTGTAATGTGTTCAAACTGAAAATGGTTCTAGAAATTAAAAAGTGATTAATGCTTTTAAACCATAGATGAAGTTCTATTTATTATTAAATTATTTTTTTCAACTTTGATTGATTTATCTCGTGACATAATATTTTTATGGAAACTATAATATTTTAGGAATGGGGAAATATTATGTTCTTTAAAACTAATAATGATGTGATTAATGTGGTTTGTGGCTCATTTTAAAGCATTTGTTTTGTTTATTTTTTGTTCCATGGTTTTTTATGATTTTGTTAAGCAGACTGTGCTTAGTGATGTTTGGAAATTCCTCCTAAAAAGTTCTTTTAGTGAAGATATAATATTTTCATTATTCACATAATTAGAGTAGTACATCATGTTTTTTTGATAGAGAATCTCTAGTTTATAACTCTACCAAAACTCCAAATTGAGTGGTGGATCCATATCCTTTCCAATAATTGGACCCCATCTAGGTCTTCATGAATTTTCATCTTCCCCCTAATTGAGGTTATTAGGGTTCTCATACTAATATGAAGTGTCATTTATAAGTTAAAGTTATATTTCTTTATCTTTTTACTCCTAATTCTCTAAAGGATAAGTATATCAACTCGTTGATTTAGAGACCTAATCAAGAGTGGTGGGATGTTTTCATTCCCTCCTATATGTATGAAATAATATATTGGTAACTCCATATTTTATTCACTACTACAAAATGGACCTATCCCCATGGTTTTCCCCAAAACCGTGGGGATAGACCCCCCCCCCCCCCCCCCCATACCCACGGTTTTGGAAAACTGTGGGTATCGGTGACTTTTCATGACCTATACTTACGGTTTTCCAAAACCGTGGGTATAGGGGGGTCTATCCCCATGGTTTTCCAAAACCATAGCGATAGGTCCTGAAAAGTGACTTATACCCACGGTTTTGGGAAAAACTGTGGGGATCGGTCTGGGCTAAAATACCTATACCCATGTTTATGAAAACCCGTGGGTATAGGTCACTTTTGTGTGCAGAAGAATTTTTTTCCGCGGGAAGGAATTTTTTTTGGTGGGAACTCTATACCCACGGTTCTTCCCTCTATACCCATGGATTTTATAACTATATTTAACTAAATATATATATGTATACATATAGGTGATGTTAGGGTAGTGGTTAGACGTGGTGTTTTCAGCGAAGAAGTTGCGATATCGAAACTCGGCGACTAGATTATTTTGGGACCTATACCCACGGTTTTTAAATTGTGGGTAAATGCCGTTGACACCATGTCAAATGGCTATGTTTCGATGACACGGTGGCAGGACACCTATACACATGGTTTTAGAAAACCGTGGGTATAGGCTGGGGACCTATATTGATGTCGTTCCATCCCATGGTTCCCAAAACAGTGGGTATAGGCTAAACCCATGGTTTTGGGGGCTATACCAACAGTTTTGAACCGTGGGTATAGGCCTTTTTTCCTGTAGTGATTCTTTCATTTAGTGATAATATCATATGTAAGTAATAAAGTATAATATTTATGAGATATTGGGGTTTAGTCAAGGTTATCTATCATTTGTGTAATATGCCATGCTTATTTCAATTTTTCTTAGTTTCTTACCTGTGGTTGTTTATTATAACTCCATTAAAGCTGTATATTTTAAAAAACATCCTCTCTTAGACCATTTAACATTAATCTCTTTGACATGATCCCCTTTTATTCAATGGTTCTTTAAAGGTCCTTGAAAATTAATATTGATTTATTATAGTAATAGAAATTGTACAAATCATCATCCTTAGTGGTCAAAAGAGATGATTTTATATTTATTAGACCAATAGAATAGGGTGTGAAATGATATTATTTTCAAGAAAACATGATAAATCCCATGTGCTTCTAGGGTGAGGCACCTCATCACCCAAAGAAATGTTGATTTAATGATTTGAAATATAGTAAATGGTGTTCCCATTTGGATCATCATAAAAGGTTCTATAAGTTGGGATACTTAAGGAGTAGGTTATCATTATAAATCATCATCATCTAAATATGTGGTAGTAGGTTCATCAAGATAACTGGGATCCAACCACTTTCCTTGGAGTGAAGATTTTCCTGAAGTGGAGGAGTTGAATGTTGTGGTTGAAATTAATAAATATTTGTTTTATAAAAATGGAATATAAATAAAATTTTGTTTTTTCGGTTTGGTTCATTTGTTCTTGATGAATTTTTTGTTTTGGAGGTATTGATGGATTTTCAGCGATCTATGTGGAAGATTTCATGTGGAACCTAATTGCAGTTGTGTTGATGGGTTCATTTCCTTTAGAACGATGTTATTTCTCATTATTGATGATCTGTTTTGAATAATTATCCCTTATATTTAATGGATTTAGTTCATTATTGTTTTTCATTCTGTTGGGTGCAATAATCTGATCTTTTATAAATCAAATTCCCTTTTTGATTTAATAAATGCCTTATATTTATATAAAACACATGCAATACATTGGTTATTTTTTACTGACCTGGCCTATTAAATTTAAAATCCCATATGAAATCTCAGTATCACCGATTTATAATTATATCTTATATTATAAAATATTAAGGATTTTGATAAAGACTATCTAAAATATGTGGAAGTGTTGATGGCATAAATTTTATGATCATACCATATGAAATCCATCTATATGAGCTTCTATGTGATATGGAATCACTAAGAAATTCCCTCGACCAATCCCATGCTGATATTGAACAACTAAATCTGGAGTGAGACTATATATAGGATAATTTAAATCTTACCAAAAAGATGAATTTGTATATTTTATTTATATATTAGTTAATATTAATATTTCTCCTTGTTTATTATTACATTATGAATGATTATATAATGAGTATGATAAAAATTTTATTTTGATATGAGGAATTCAAAATTACATTATTTGGGAAATATATTTTACAATTAGGAAACACTTTTGACAAATAAAATTATTATTAATTGAATATTATTTTACTAAAATACTATTATTTTATTTAAAATCATATGACAATGTAATTTAATAGAGTCTAATATATGTTTTAGGATGGTTAGAAACATGTTATTATCATAGAAACTAATATTTTAAATTAAATAATGTTTTTTATTTAAAAATGAAAAATTCCAAATATAGAAAAAAAATTGATAAAAAATTATTATTTTTGAAATCACCTCATTGAAATTTTCCAATTTTGAATTTCTCATAATTTTCTAAGAGAAAAAATATTTTAAAAAAAAATACGGTATTTTTAATGCCTAAAAAATGAGAAACAAAAATTCAAAAAGGAAGAAATACCTGAATATCAGTATTATTTTCCACATATATAAAATAGAGAGTAAGGTGGACATGATCATGTAGGTCACGTGAACCCCCATGAGTCATGTTATGACATGACTATCAAAAGTTCATGTAGATGACCATGTGAAATACATAGTATGCAGAAGGCCATATGATGTACCATTTAAAAAGCATACCTAATCTTTTGGAGTCATCCTTGTCACAGACAAATAACACCAAAAAATCTAGCCATGCACTACATGAAATGTTTGGTGGGGAGAACATGAAAACCCATCCAAAAAATTATTGAACATAAGGAGGAAAATGACTAAATAATTGGGTCCTCTTGCAGTCCTAAAACTCATGTGATGCATCATCTATGAGGAGAATTATTTTCATTTAAAACACTCAATAAAACATGAAATACCCTCGGTCTTGGTAAATTCGATAAGTAAAATAAATAAGGGAAAAGGTGAGAGCCTCTTATAGTCGTAAAACACATACCACACACTAGAAAAGTCTACCAATCCCCCTTGAAAAGCCACATTTGTCTCACAAATGTACCTAAACAGTTTCATGAGATAACATGAAGGATTTTTGGTATGCATCCTAATCTCAAAAAATAATTAGGACAAGTCAGTATAAAAATATGAAAGACCCTTATCATTTTCACATTATTAAATCAAAACCGCAATAATTTTCTACAATCAAATAAATGGGGCATTGATGAGATGGTCCATCTGTCAATGAAAATCATGTCGTACTACCAGAATGAAGTCTAGAAGGACTTCATAATGATGTGGGACACAAATTTCTTCCACTACCTCTATCTTGGATTTTTGTGAATCATTCCGTGCAAAAAGAATAATAATTGGGGTAGTTAATCCTATAAATATCCCACATCCACAAGAAAAATAATAGTTTTATAGGGATGAAATCTTGAAAAATCATACTAGTGCAACCAGGCACCAGACATGATTTCTCCAAAAAGATTACCTCACAACTAGATGAGCCTCCTCTTTGGTATGATATGGGGAATAACCAGTGTGATCATGCAACATACATAAACACTTTCACTGATCACTCATTTTTCAAAAAGACTAATGAACGGTTATGAAAAAATAATTCCACATATTTTCCATTATACGTGTGACATATGTCAATATTATAATTAAAAAATCTATGTAATATTACATTAAAGTTTCAAAAAAAATATTGGTGGAATTATCCGAAGAACATATATAAGGATCCTCATATGCTTCTCATAAACCATATGGGTCTTCAAACAACACCAGGACACGTTTCCTGTATCACATGATATACCTTTTGAATACTATTTGGATCATGAAATGATCTTTTGACATGTCAGAGAATGTCACAAGGATTCCCTTGGGCGTGTCACCCAAGTCATTCGAAACACTCTAGGATTTCCATACAGGCCCTACAATGACTTATAGACATGTCATCTAGATCACATAGAAATATCAATACATGTCATCATTATCATGTGATAGCACCTACGTGTTTCAATTGGATCATTTGACACCCCCAAGGGATACTATCCATATCTCATGATGTTTTTTATGTACGTCATCTTATATCATGCATCACCCTATGAGGCATGTCACACTAACTCTCACAATTCCATCTATGTGTGTCATCTATATTTTGTGATGACACTAAGGTAAATGCGTCTAGATCATATAACACTCTCTATGAATTTTAGTTCGGATCATTTGATGGATTCCAAGATCATATTTCTAGGTCTATAAATGTCCTCTAGAAAATTTAACCTTGATCATGTGACAACCTTTAGACATTCCATCCATGTCATGAGACATCCCTTGGTCAAGTCAACTAGATCGTGTGATTATCTTAGACATGTTATGTATACATCCATTGACATTTCATGCAGGTAGTTGAGGATTGTTGAGGAGATAATGAAGTCATTTTAGGTAGACAAGAAGACCAGGTGAAATGGGAATACCAAGACATGATAACCTTGTCCACCCTACGTGTGTAATCCTTAATGAGAAGGGTAACATTTGTGTGTATGCCCCAATTAATTTAAATACTATGAATAAGATTCCTGATATAATTGGGATATGTGTGATTCCATCATATGGTCTGAGATCTATATTTTTCATCCAACAGGAGGTCCTATCACCGAAGTATCAAATCCACATGAAATGAAACAAATTATATTACATTCATATATTCTCACACCGAGCATAGCCCATGGTGGATTAGGGAGTCAAAATGATCACATCATTAACATAACATGTCACGATGAAGATGAGTTCAACCTTAGTGTGTAATCCCCGATCAGTGGACTAAAACTATATGTCCCATATATATGAGAGACATCAGTACATAAGCCCCAACTAGTAGAACTAAGACAACCTTGATTCCTTCCATAACATGGATATGTATGACATATTAGAAAGGGCTCAACAGAAATTCAAATTAGATTCCACCATAGTGTGTGTCCCTCTATGTATCCCAGTATTCAATGATCATGACCCACTAATTCCCTTGGGATGATCACCATTCCCCATCCAACAACATATTGAGGAATAGTTTAACAACGAGGGATTTGATTCCTTTCATAACCAAGATACATAGTAATCCTTCTTAAGGCCCGAACTCAAACTCAAATGGGATTCCACTTTAGTATAATTCCGATAAGCTCTCTAATGTCTGAACCATCAAAAACAATTAATTCCAATTGGCTAATGATTCCCTATAATCCCTAATAATATTGATAATTAAAATTAATTATGATTAATCAGATTCATACAGTGATGAGGATAATTATGATTCCATCTTATTTCCCATGTTCCATATTAAAATCCCATGGGATATCCCAATACATTAGTCTCACATCCATATATAGTGATTCTAATTATTTATTATCCCATATTTCTCGCACCAAGGTTCAGTAATGTAGTCAAAGGGTATTGAAATGGTCAATAAATTCACAACTTGAATCTCCACTAACATGGAATACATTAGTATGTAAGACCCAACGTGTGGTATGATATAATCAAAACCCATATAATGTAATATACCATCGGGAGAATCCAATTGGTGTGAAAAACTATGATAACATGAATTCCTCCTATAACCAAGGTATATAGGGAATATCCTCAAGACATGAGCTCCAATATTTGGTTCATATGTTCTCATATATAAGTCCATTAAATATGACATTAAACTATATTGGTTTATTAAAATATGTCAATTTTGATTATTGAAAACACAAGATATGTAGGATTCCTTATAAGGGATCAATCCCCTCCTAATAATATTAACCTCCTCCCTTAATGAAATCAAGTTATGAAGCTATAGGTTATGTGGATTCATCATATATGTAGAAATTTATTAGAGAAGTGGATGAAGAAACTCAGATATATATACATATACATTCACTAATGGGATCCCCTTATTCTACACAAAAAAGGTATTAACCTATGATCATTCTATTATGGTAACTGGTCCCATTTCGTGATTATTAAATTATTTGGAAACTTATTTAAAATATATGAGAGAGTCCCATAGTAGGTGATAATTCCCCCCAAAATGGTGTGATGATCCTGACCCCCAATCATCTTGACCAGTGTGAGTTTATATGTGTTTTTTCCTATGAAACCCCAACATACCATGTTCCTTTTAAAAGTATCTCTATACCCAGTTATGGATGTGGGATACATTAGAGGAGTGGGTAATGCGTGAGAATGTTAGTCACTAAAATAGAATTAAATTACTTCAAAAATTCCCATAAATCATGAACACAAGGAGAGGATAGTCGAAAGATCACTAAACTAGGCCCCTCAATGTAATAAAAATTCATTCCAAAAAATAATTATAGAGTTGCAATCAACTAAAAATATTCATGTAATGAATGATTCCAATCAAGGGATATCATCATTCCATGATCTAAAAAGAGAAAAATTGTGCCACATCAAACGTTCCACATTAGAAGATCCCATAGAATACATCCAGGAATAGACACAGGTCATTGGGTCAGGGGAATATTTACACCACATCCACCTCTCAGATCATCAATTACTAAGTGGATTCAAGTCATGTCATTTGTAATTGTAGAAAAACCCCTGCACACTGGATTGTGGAAATCTATATAATAATCACCATCAGAAGGTTCATCATCCCATGGGGGATATTTGGTATGTCAATGACGATTCAATGTCAACCCCATTCTTTTAGTATGGTGGTATTTATATCTCGATGTTTATCCCATGATTCATAAAACTCTGAACTAAAATAATTGTATCTGCAACAATAAGGCTAATAAATGACAATTTTGGCCCACAATAACTCTGTTCTATTGAGCTAGGAAAATTTTATTCATGATAATAACCACAGAGAGAATACTTTTTCTCCAGGTTGGGAGGTAAATATCGACGATCGACATCCCATTTGTTCCTCCATCAACTCGAGAATCCACTAATATTCAAGCCCAATTGGAAAATCCAGATCAGAAGCTCCAAAAATGTCATAACTCATAGGACTTTATATGGGGAACATAGGAATATGGTGTTTAGTTTCCATCATGGTCACAATACAAAACAACCTAATATGGACATGGGTTCTGAAAATTACCTTAAATAGGTAGTGTAGAATCATCCTATTTCATTTAATGTAATGGGACAACCACCATTTTTTGATATTCCCTTGTAAATGTGATCACTATTAACATAATATATATGTTTTTTATTGATGAAAATGGATAGATATACAACAATAAAAATATATCCTAAGAGTCGGGTGAATTGGATGCACCAATAATGGTTGCACGCACCTGGAACCAAAGAAGTCTCCAAAAAATGGCACATCCAAATATTTATTTTACACCTCAGCAGCAAAACACTACCAATGGAAAATTCAATGTGTGGCTACATTCAAGTCACCACAAATAATAGTCAATGATCCTTTATGAAGGAATAGTTTTCGAAATATTATATTGAGATACAAACTCTATGAACAGACATTGAGGAGATACCCAGGGGAAATATTCCTATGTGGTATCATCTTCAGGATAAGGAAAATATTCCTCCTCTTATAAGAGTTGATCTACCATAATTAGTGTCATCTAAGAGTTATATTATCACTATATCTATGTATAGGATCAACATAGATGAACAAGTTTAAAATTATTGTGAATTCTATCTCTTGTGACAATGCCCTCTCCCTCAATAGTGAACTAATCCAGTCTTAGGAAGAATCAAGAATTATTCAGGGATAAAGGAAAGGCCACCTAATTGATCCCCTCCCACCCCATGTAGATGGTAGGATGCACAGACAGTACTGCCCCCAGAGCTACAAGATGTCATCATGTCCTTGGGTAGTCAAATAGAATCCATGGAAGGGTGACACTCAACTATACAACCTAAAAAGATACTATATCTTGAGTGGGTGGAGGATACTCTACCCCACCAAATTTCAGAAATTTTTCATTCTCTATCTTTAATGGTTATGGTGACCCTGATCAATATCTCACACACTTTGTATCCAAATGTGGGCCAATTGTGGCCCCTCTAGATCAATACATGGTAAAAACATGGAGCATTTTTGTAGAGACGTGGACATGGGATGCTTTTTTTGGTATCGATGCCTTCTAGTTCGATCCATCAGAGGATGGGAAGTCTATCGTCTTCAATTCCATTATTAGTTCAAATTCATAATGAAGAAAATGAAAATCGTTGAACAAAAAACTATAATCAACATCAAAATGAGAGGGTGGATGACTTCATATCCATATTGAATGGTTTAACCAATTCACTCAACATCCCTCCCTCATAGTATACGATTTTGGACCACTATGATGAGTATCTCTTGGATGAGTTGCATACACCTTAGATCTTATTTAATTATTTAGGTGGGTTACATAAATTCAATTAAACAACACAAAATGTGGAAGAATGCCTTCATAAAATTCGATCCAGATCATGAATCATCCCCTTAGAATATGGGGAAAAGGCTGTAAAAATGAGAAGTTTCATATATCACTCTCAAACTAGAAGTACTGCCCATCCTAGAACCTAAAAATCTACTAAACTACCTAGAACAACCAATCATATGGAGAATACCATGAAACCTCTATCATCTAAAATATCAGATAAATCAGGGTAACTTGATAATTTTATGAATGAATCAATAAATCATACACCTTTCAAAATGAACATTTTTCTTGTTGTTTCTTATTATCAATAGATAATAACCTGCTCAAGCTACCACAACCCCGAAATCCTAACTAGTTCATCCTCATTGAAAATCCGGACTATTTACCTTTACATAGAAGGATGGGTCTTAATATGGTGGACTATATCATCTTTAAATAATTCCATAATGAAAATGTAAATTTTTGATATGTGGTGTTAGAAAACTCCTCCATTCAGGTGGAAAAAATAATCATTGCCATTTCAGAAAAAGAAGGTTATTTGAAGAATGCCTCAAGAAGGAGTGAATATAAGTTGAACAAATGGATGACATTGAAAATAACTAAACTTTCTCAAGACACCCTGAGAGAACTACTATGTGGACCCACAATCGATCGACCTGAAAAAAATGTAGACAACATAAATCTCTCCCAAATGTTTGTGCAACCACTATAATTAGAAAGAAATGGAATAAGTTGAGTTTAATTGTTCTCCCGGACAAGCTCTAACTCTTTCATATTTATTCCTTACAACACATCATGCAAGAGGATCCCCCCACAAAATTTAAACCTCATCATTTGTGGAGATCTTATATTATTCATTCAATGTGATACACTTGGAGTAACCCTCATTCAATGAAGAATATGCTTCTGATTATGAGTTCCCCACACCATACAGGTGATGAGGAGGCCACATGTGTAATAATTGAGGATACAAGTGTCACCTTTTCATCAGTCAGACCCCATATTTTAGTTGTGTCCTCTTAAAGGAGATATATACATGTGGGACCCATGGTAAAGCACTCCTGAAGGCCTAACAAATGAATGGAGGTGTCTCGGATCCCTCCATCTGCCATATTAACCTAGTTGTCTTGCATGGACTCCTTGAGGAGGTTTGATTATCTGATCATCTTTGTAAATTGGGAAGTTTAGTTAGAATTTCATCACTACCAACATATTATCGCAATAAACTATGAAATAGGGCTAAGACCATCCACCTAAAATGACTCAATTCCTATGCCACAAGTCAAGGAGAAACCCCAAATTGGGTAGTTTCGTCCTTTGATACAAATATATGACATTATAAAATAGCTGACAGTTGTCCTTGCCTTGATCCCAATCCTTGATGCACTCCATATTTCAACAGAACTCATATATACACTCATTAAATCCCCCCAATTACCATATGAATTTCAGATAGCAGATATTGAAGATGATATATACAATGGGAGACTATGTTAGTAGGATTCCATATCACTATCTCATTTACAGAACATGATTCAAAATAATTCATCAAGTGATGTATAAGCCCCAATATGTTTTAGGAAGACTCAATAATTTTGACATCTGATGGGATCTAATTGATTATGTTTCTGGGATAAATCACAGCCCAATCCATACTTTTCGATGTGTGGAAAATTTTGAAGGGGAAATATTTGAAATCCCATGTAATTAATTAATAATAGATATTATTATCTAGGTCTATTTATTAATTATATAGTGTTTTCGAGGATTAAAACGAGAATAAATCCAATCTTAAGCATGGAATACACTAATATTTTTAAAAGATTTTTTGCTACCTTTTGATGTAAAACCATTTTTAAATCACAATTTTGACACTTTTATAAGCTCTATTTTTCAGAATAAACTTATTAATTATTATTGGGTCATTGAAATTTACTTTGGATAACTTTTTTGGTATTTTTCTGACAATGTTCATTTTTTAATGAATAGTGAAAAATACTGAATTTTACATCAAAACTACATTTTCATATATTTTAATTATATGGTTATATTATATTTTTAAGATTTTTTAAAGTGTAAATAGAATATATTTTTACCATTTAATCCAATGGTGGTAATTCGAATTAATTTCACTTTGTAATTGGGCATAAACAAGTGCCAAACTTTTCATAGATATTGTTTCTAAAAAACCCGCTATTTGTTTTGACAACGGGAATTATTTTTAAATTAATTATTGCAATTTCTATGTTTGAAATTTGGAAAAATGGATTACTTATTTTTAATCGGAATGTCCAAATTATGTAATCAAGAATCTTTTGTTTGTGGTCATTATGAATAGTAATGACGATAATTATCTTTAATTATCTTGATTAATTAGTAATCGGGTAGTTAAGGATAATAACATAATATCATAATAATAAAAAATGACCCCAACATGTGTCCTAATGATACTATTTGTGTCATGTCCTACCATGGTATTCCTTGTTCCAAACTTTGGGACCCCAGGGAATCACTTTTGTGTGATAATGACTTTTTATCTTTTTATTTTTAAAGAAAGTTAAATATTACAAAGAATGTATCACCTGAGTAAAATATTTTTAATTTTGTCTTCATAAATTAACTATTAGACTATAAATATTCATTAAAAATCTAAAAATATTTCCTACATCATAGTATGTTTTTATAATTAATAGACATTAAATAAAATAAATTATTTATGACATCATGATGATGCAACGATTACCTCATTAATGAACGATTTAAATAAAATGAAAAGATAATGTAAAATCTAAGACTTACACTTGTCAAATACCTATTTTATGAGTATATTTCTAACCCTTATCACCTTTTCCTCGAAATAAATCAATGTGGGACCTTTAAATCCGAAACTCATTTGAAAATAAATTAACATTTTATACCTTTCCAAGAGTGCCCCTCCTCTCCTCTTATAAAAGACCCCCGCCTCTACCTCCTTACCCACACTTCTCAAGTCATTTTCTCGGCCAAGATCTGTTATGTTTATCTATCCACATCCCTATCTTCATCCTAGAAGCCTTTCCTTAGGCATAAATCTCTTTAAGAAACCCTTTTGGTTCTAACCAAGAGGAGTTACCCGATTTAAAGGTAAAGACTTCTCTAATGATCTTTTGTTATATTTTTCTTCTCCAACCCCCTAAACTATTTTTATTCGTTTCTTTTGTAACAACACCATTATGTTCAATATACTAGGATGTTTTTATAATAAGTATTCGATCTACAATTACACACACCTTCATCTAATGGTTAAAGAGCATACTATTTCTGTGGATGGCGAATTTCTGCCTCACGAAACGATGATTGTTCGATATTCTTATAACACCTTCATAGGTAGCCATTAAGATGACACTATATTTATATATGATATATAATATTTTTATGTTTTCCATAAGCTTTTGTATTTTTAATTTTTGGCATACCATTATGGTTTCCATTATGGGTCAACGCGATATCTTCTTTTAGGAAGTGCGGACTACCGCCCCCTCAAAGTGATTTGATTCGTTAATTCCATATGTGGGATGTATAAAGTATTGAGTTAATGATATTATATATGATATTATATAGGAATTATAATATACCTTTATATCATTATGATTCCATTCCATAAAATACGATATAGAAATGAAAGTAGCGTTCATGCGTACGTACGGCTTACCGTCTCCATGAACAGTGCAATTCATTTCTTACCTCTAAATGTTATGTAATATTATAAATTAATTTATATACTATATATATATGATATATATGATATCCACATCATAAATATAACTCAGGATTTAATGGATACATGAACAACTTGTAATTATAATGAGTTTATTTTTGACTCAAGTACCAATGATCATTAAAATGAATGTTGTTAACTTAAATAATTAAATAGTGTTCATGACATGGTAATAAGTGATATAAAAGGAAAAAATGAAATTTAAAAGGGTTATTAAGAAAGTAAAAATTAACTCAAGTTTATTTTTTAGGAGATTAAAGAATGATCGAGTCAAGTCGGATACGAGGTAAGGGAACTTCTTAACCTAATTTCCATTCTTTGGGTTAATCTCCTACTTTTAAATTATGTCATGATATTATTATGTCTTATCTTGTATTTGTACTTTCTTTATGATTAATTATTGTCAATACACATAATATATCTATTTTATTTAAAAAAATGATCTTTGTAAGGGACTTCGTCTTAATCTCATTTCATTGAGGCATATTTTGTTCTATACACAATTTTCTTTTATACGGTGTATAAACCCCTTTGACTTTTATGTTTATTAAAAAAGAATATTTTTATACGAAAAATTTACTAAACGACAAAAGGGAATTTTTTTTTTCTTACGTATACGGCGACAATGACTTCTTCACCGCCATGACCATTATTTGGGTTTTGGATTCCTCTACAAGCAATAAACTTTTTTTATGTGAAAAATAAATACCATGTTTTACTTTTATTTTATTTTGGTATTGAAAGTTGTTTTCGTCATGTTTTTATATCAATTTTTAGTATTGATATCTTGTTATTGAAAAGTAGAAATGTTATGTTCCCTTTATGCATGTTTTATGTGATACGATTATGTTATGGTTCTCGGGCATTGTTATGAAGAAAGGTGGTTCCACGATAATCTAAGGGCAGGTGAGCCCGATATAGCTCTCCAATGCATTGGGTAACGCGAAGGGGTTAAACGTTAAGGTTTCTACGAAGAGATTTAGGGAATATACTATGATGGGTATTCCAAACGTAACCATGATGGTTACTCCCTACGTAAGAATGTTATGAATGCCTCATGTTACCTTTATGTCTTATGATTTCCATGATTTATTCATTATTTGATGAGGTATGTTAAAATGAATATGTTTTATGAGTAATGTTTTATTTCATACATGGACTAATGTTTTCATTTCATACTTTTATATCCCTTACTGATATTTTTATGCTCATCGCGTGTTTTTGAAATGTTTTTCATAGGTCAAGGGAAAGGTACATAATGTGATGATAGGGTCAAGGAAGTGTCATGAAAGAATCCATGTTTTGTATTAAATAAGTTTCCGTTGATGGGAAAAAATGAATACTATCTTTTATGTAACCACTTTGTTTAAATGTGGAATGTAATGCATGATTTATGATCTAATTCACTAAATCTCTAAACCTGAAATGATCCTCAATGTATAATCTTGTAATAACTCAAGATTATTTAGTGGTTATGGCTGGGGCCTTATAGTTGGTATCAGAGTTCGGTTTAGATAACTTTAGGAGTTATAATTCTATTAAATGATTTTCCAAAAATATTTTTTTATGGTAAAATTGGATTGATATAGCTTATGAAGATTACCATGTTGCATCATCTAAGACATGTTTGTTCAGAATAGTTTTTCGCAGAGGAAACAGGGATGAAGTGCTAGAAAGGCATACAGAAGAAAATAACCTTCTGAATCAGCATCCAGAGATGGCCATAATTGGAACTGAATAGTTTTACACAGTAATGGCATAGTTGACTCATGAGATAAATGGTGGTGGTATCCATGCACGAGATCTGCCAGATCAACCATAGATGAACATGACAGTGGTGGAACATTTAATGAGGCAACATCCCCCATCAATAAGAGGATCATCTGACCCTGTTCTAGCTGAAGGGTGGATTAAAGCACTGGAGAATATTTTCAATGTCATGGGCTGTTCAGACAATCAAAATGTTAGTCTTTCTATTTTCTTTTTGGAGGGTGAAGCAGATCAGTGGTGGTCGATGGTTAAAAATATCAGGGATGCTGATGAGATTGATGCTCTTGACTGGGATGAATTCAAAGTTATGTTTCTTGAAAAGTATTTTCCTAAGGCTGCTCGACTTAGGATGGAAACAAATTCATGGAATTGAGGCAAGAGGACAACTCTGTGGCTGCTTATGAAGAGAGGTTCACTCAATTGGCAAGGTATGCACCAAATTTTATCTGAGACCTTGATAGTAAAATCAATCGTTTTTACACAGGATTAAAGCCAAAATATCGAAGGGATTTAGCTTCTCGCAAGTTCAAGAATTATTAAAAGCTTGTTCGATGTGCTGAGATGGTGTAAATGGAGTGTTCCGATGATAAAGAGTTCTATAACTACCAGAAGATGAATAGTCCGAGGTGGCAGAAGAAAGGATATAATTCTTCAAAAAGGTCTGACGGTAAGAAAACTAAGTATCCATTTTGTGATAAATGTGGTAAAAGGCATGTTGGGGAATGCCTTCTGAGTTTTAGAAAGTGCTACTGATGTAGTATGTTGGGACATAAGGCTCATGATTTAACTGAAATAGATCAGGGTGATGGTAAGACCAAATTTGATTTACAGTTATTGAAATGTTTTAAGTGCAATGAGATGGGTCACTATGCAAACGAGTGTCCAACAAAGAGCTTGAGTGATGGGAAGCAGTTATACTACAAGCAGAAAGGGGTGGTGAAATCCTTTGCAACTACTTCATAAGGTATTGGGTGTTCAAATGAAGTGGTATCAGGTACTTTTTTTGTTTTTTTAGATTATGACATTGTGTTCTTTGATTCAGGGTATACACATTCATTCATATCTGAAATCATTTTTAGTAAAATTGGAATACCATATCAAGAAATGACTCCTGAACATGTGATAAAAACACCTGGGGGAAATGTTGATGCAAAAATAATTTTTAAGAATATTCCTATCCTTATCTGTGGAATGAACCTACTTTCAAACCTTATTGTTTTAACTCTAGTAGAGTTTGATGTTATCCTGGGTTTGGATTGGCTCTCTATTTACCTTGCTAAGATTAACTGTAGAGCTAAAGAAGTTTCCTTTCAGAAAGACATTCAGTTTGTGTACAAGAATGAACCCTTACTGTTGATAACATATCAATAGGCCGAGAAACATGTAATAGATATAAATTAATGTTACCTTGAACATATCGTTGAAAACAAGGTAACTGTTCAGATTAATGATGTGCCAGTGGTTAATGAGTATCCTGATGTTTTTTCTAGTAAGTTTCCTGGAATAATACCGGATCGGGAAATTGAATTTCCCGTTGACTTAGTTCCTGAAGCTAATTCAATTTCAAAAACCCCTTATTGAATGGATCAAATTGAACTTTTAGAGTTGAGGATAAATTTCATGATTTATTAGAGAAAGGTTTGATTGGACCTAGCACATCACCATGGGGTGCTCCTGTTTTATTTGTTAAAAAGAAATATGGTTCAATGAGACTTTTCATTGATTATAGAGCCTTGAATAACATCACTGTTAAGAACAAATATCCTTTTCCTCATATCGATGATTTGTTTGATCAGCTCCAGGGAGTTCAGTTTTTTTCAAATATTGACCTGAGACTAGGGTACCATCAGTTGAAGGTATAGGAAGTAGATATTCTGATGACCACATTTCTTACAACATATGGCCATTATGTATTTTTATTAATGCCTTTTGGGCTAACCAATTCACCTTCTGTATTCATGGACATTTTGAATATAATTTTCCATGTGTGCTTGGATAAGTTTCTGGTTGTTTTCATTGATGATATTTTGGTGTTTTCTAAATGTAAAGAGGAGCGTGAAAGACATTTAAGGGTTATTTTACAAACCATAAAATAAAATAAATTATATGGGAAATTCACAAAGTTTGAGTTTTGGTTGCAACAAATTTCTTTCCTTGGTCACATTGTTTCTAAAGATGGGATAACTGTTGATCCTGCAAAAACAAAGGTTGTTGAAGAATGTCCAAGACCCACAAATGTAACAGAGATTCGTAGCTTCCTTGGTTTGGCAGGCTCTTACTGATGGTTTGTTAGAAATGTTTCACGGTTATCTTTTCCAATGACTAAGCTAACTCGGAAGGGTGTTACGTCTAGCTGGACAAAAGAATGTGATGATTGTTTTCAGGAATTGAAAAGAAGATTGGTGAATGCTCCAGTTTTGGCACTACCTTCCAGGAATGGTGAGTTTTTTATCTACAGTGATGCTTCATTGAAAGGACTTGCTTGCGTCCTAATGCAAAATGATCAGATAATTGCTTATGCTTCACGATAGTTGAAAACACAAGAGGTAAATTACCCTTCATATGATTTGGAATTAGCTGCTGTTGTTTTCACTTTAAAAAATTGGAGGCATCATTTGTATAGAGTAAAGTGTGTAATATACACTGATCACAAAAGTTTAAAGTATATATTAACTGATAAAGAATTGAACATGAGACAGAGGATATGACTATAATTAATGAGGGATTCTGATTGTACAATTCATTGCCATCTGGGAAAAGCAAATAAAGTGGCTGATGCTTTGAGTCGAAAAAGTAATACTTCATTAAAAATGTTGCATTTGGAACATGATCCTTTGGTTAAGGATTTGATGAACATTGGAATAGAATTTGTTGGTGTAGGATGTCCTTCTGTTTTGTTTCAGGTAACAGTGAAATCTTCTCTATCAGACCGAATTAAGCAAGCATAGAAGCAAGATAGTGAGTTGCAGAAAAAGGTAGAGCCTATTCAAAAGGGTAAGTTTCCTGAATTCAACAATGATAATGATTGTGTTTTGAGATTTGGGAAGAGATTGTGTTTGCCTTTTGATTTATAGTTGAAGAGAGAGTTTTAATGTGAAGCTCATAGTTCTCTGTTTTCAGTTCATCCAGACAGTACTAAGATATATAGAGATCTTCGGGAGTACTACTGGTGGGATGGAATGAAAAGAGATACTACTAATTTTACTGTGAAGTGTTTGACTTGTCAGTAGGTTAAAGCTGAGCAGCAGTTACCTAAATGGATGCTTCAGCCTTTACCAGTACCAAAGTGGAAATGGGAGAATATATCCATGGACTTCGTTGTGGGATTGCCGAAGACACCTCGAGGTAATAATGAAATATGGGTTATTGTTGATCACTTGACTAAATCATCTCACTACCTTGCTATAAAATATACTTTTTCCCCAGATAAACTTTCCCGTTTGTATCTTAAATATATATTCAGATTACATGGAGTTCATCTCTCCATTGTATCTGACCGTGATAATAGGTTCACTTCTAACATTTGGAAAGGCCTTCAGAAGTTATTGATTACTGAATTAAATTTTAGTACATATTTTCATCCTCAATCAAATGGGAATTTAGAAAGAATGATTCAGACTTTGGAGGATATGCTAAGTGGTTGTTCGATGGATTATCAGGGAAGTTGGGACCAACATCATTCTTTGGTTGAGTTTTCTTATAATAACAATTTTCATTACAATATACAGATGACACCATTTGAGGCATTATATGGGAAGCGGTGTTGAAATCATGATTTTTGGGATGAAGTAGGTGAAAGGAAGTTGATGAGGCCAGAATTGGTAGAAGAGTTGGTAGAAAAAGTTCAGCTGATATAGAAACACACGATAACATCTTAGAGTAGGAAGAAGAGTTATGCAGACAACAGGAGGAAGGATCTCTCTTTTGAGGTAGGTGATCATGTTTCTCTCAAAGTTTCACCATGGAAAAGTGTGATGCAATTTGGTAAGAATGGAAAGCTGAGTCCAAGGTTCATTGGACCATATGAAATTCTGGAATGGGTTGTATTAGTTGCATAATGAGTGGCTTTACCTCCGAGTTTATCTCTGGTACACAATTTTTTTCATGTTCCAATGTTATGGAACTACATGCCAGATCCATCTCATGCTTTGAGTCCATAGGTAGTTCACTAGGAAGAGAATCTATCTTATGAGGAACAACCGGACCAAATTCCTGACCACAGGGAGAAAGTTTTGTGAAATAAGGTGATTCATCAAGTAAAGGTTTTGTGGAAAACCCACATGATTGAAGAGGCAACATGGGAATCTAAAAATGCAATGAGGGATAAATACCCCCACTTGTTCGTTTAGTAAATAAATTGTGGGGATGAAATTTTCTAAAGGGTGGAAGGATGTAACATCCCAAGTAAGTAATTAATAATATATATTTTTATCTATGTCTATTTATGAATTATATAGTGTTTTAGAGGCTTAAACCGAGAATAAATCCAATCTTAAGCATGGAATACACTAATATTTTTAAAAGATTGTTTTACTGCCTTTTGATGGAAACCCATTCTTAAATCAAACATTTGACAATTTTATAAACTCTATTTGTCAAATTGAACTTATTATTTATGTTTGGGACATTTAAATTTACTTTGGATAAATTTTTGGTATTTTTCTGACAATGTTCATTTTTTTAATGAATAGTGAAAATACTGCATTTTACATCAAAACTGCATTTTCATCTAATTTAATTATATGGTTAGATTATATTTTTAATTGGGTTTAAAGTTTAAATAGAATATATTTTTACCATTTAATCCAATGGTGGTCATTGTTATTAATTTCACTTTGGAATTGAGAATAAACAAGTGTCAAACTTTTCATAGATATTGTTTCTAAAAAACCCGCAATTTGTTTTGACAACGAGAATTATTTTTAAATTAATTATTGCAATTTCTTTTTTTGTAATTTGGTTAAATTGATTACATATTTTTAATTAGAAGGTCCAAATTATGTAATCAATACTCCTTTGTTTTAGGACATTATGAATAGTAAAGACGGTAATTATCTTTAATTATCTTGATTAATTAGTAATCGGGTAGTTAAGGATAATAAAATAATACATTATAATAACAAATGACCCCAAAATGTTTCTTAATTCTGCTGGTTGTGTCATGGCTGACCATGGGGTGCCTTCTTCCAAACTTGGGGACCCCATGGAATCACTTTTGTGTGATATGACTTTTTATCATTTTTTTAAAGAAAGATAAATATAACAAATAATGTATCACTTGAGTAAAACATTTTTAATTTTGTCTGAATAAATGATCTATTGGACTATAAATATTCATTGTAATGCTAAAACTATTTCCTGCATCATAGTATTTTTTTTATAATTTTTAGACATTAAATAAATTAAATTATATATGACATCATTATGATGTAGTGATTACCTCATTAATGAATGATTTAAATAAAATGAAAAGATAATGTAAAATATAGACTTACACTTGTAAGAGACCTATGGGATGAGTATATTTAGAACCCTTATCACCTTATCCTCGAAATACAACAATGTGGGACCTTTAAAATCCGAAACGCCTTTGAAAATAAAGTACAATTTTATACTTTTCCAAGAGTGCCCCTCCTCTCTTCTTATAAAATGCCCCCACTTCTACCTCCTTACCCAAACATCTCAAGCCATTGTCTCAGCCAATCCTTGATCATTTTATTTCTCCACATCCCACTCTTCATCCAAGAATCCTTACCTTAGGCAGAAAGCTCTTCAAGAACCCTTTTGGTTCTAACCAAGATGAGTTACCCGATTTAAGGGTAATGACTTCTCTAATGTTCTTTTGTTTTATTTTTCTTCTCCAACCCCCTAAAATCATTTTATTCATTTATTTTGTAACAATAAAAATATATTAAATACACTAGGATTTTTTTATAAGAAGGATTCGAGCTACACTTACACACCTTCATCTAATGGTTAAAGAGCATACTATTTTCGTGGATGGTGAATTTCTGCCTCACAAAATGATGATTGTTTGATATTCTTCTAACACCTAAAAATTTGGTCATTAAGATGACATTATTTATATATGATATATAATATGTTTATGTTTTCCTTATGCTTCTGTATTTTTCATTTTTCACATACCTTTATGGTTTCCATTATGGGTAAACGTGATATCTTCATTTTAGGAAGCGCAGACTACCGCCCCCTCAAAGTGATTTGATTCGTTAATGCCATATGTGGGACATATAAATGATGAAGTTAATGATATTATACTGAAATTATAATATACCTTTATATAATTATGATTTCATTCCATAAAATACGAAATAGAAATGAAAGTAGCGTTAATCCTTAAGTACAGCTTACCATCACCATGAACGGTGCATTTCATTTCTTACATCTAAATTTTATGTAATATTATAAATTCATGTATATAATGGATATTTATGATATATATTATATCTACATCATGAATATAACTCTGTATATAATGGATACATGAACAACTTGTAATTATAAAGAGTTTATTTTTGACTCAAGTACCAATGATCGTTAAAACGACCGTTGTTAACTTAAATAATTAAATAGTGTTCATGACATGGTAATAAGTGATATAAAAGGAATAATGTACATGAATAGGTTCTGAAGAATTTATAAATTTACTCAAGTTTATTATTCAAGAGATTAAAGAAAGATTGAGTTAAGTCGGATACGAGGTAAGGGAACTTCTTAACCCAATTTCGGTTCTTTGGGTTAATCTCCTACTTTCAAATTATGTCATGATATTATTATGTCCTATCTTGTATTTTTACTTTCTTTATGTTTACTTATTGTGAATACACATATTTGATCTATTTTATTTAAAAAATTGATCTTTTTAAGGGTCTTCGTCTCAATCTCCTTTCATTGACGCATATTTTGTTTTATACACAACTTTCTCTTATATAGTGTATAAACCCCTTTGAATTTTACATTTATTTAAAATGAATCTTTTTTATACGATACTCTTACTAAATGACAAAGGAGAATGTTTTTTTCGTTCGTATGTGGCGACAACGATTTCTCCACCTTCATGACCATTATTTGAGTTTCGGCTTCCTCTACAAGCCATAACCTTTTTAAAAAAAATGAAAAATAAATACCCTGTTTTAATTTTATTTTATTTTGGTATTGAAAATGGTTATCATAATGTTTTTATATCAATGAGTTGTACTGATATCTTTTGATTGAAAAGTGGAAATGTTATGTTTCATTTATTCAGGATTTATGTGATACGATTATGTTATGGTTCATGGGAATTGTTATGAAGATGGGTGGTTCTGTGATAAACTAAGGGCGGGTGAGCCTAATAGAGCTCTCCAATGCATTTGTTAATGCGAAGGGGTTAAACGTTATGGTTTCTCCGAAGAAATTTTGGGAATATACTGTGATCGGTATTCCCAACGAGACCATGAAGGTTACTCCCTACGTAAGAATGTTATGAATTCCTCAAGTTACCATTATGTCTTATTATTTCTATGACTTATTCTTTATTTGATGAGTTATGTTAAAATGCTTATGTTTTATGAGTAAATTATGATTTCATACGTGGACTTATGTTTTCATTTCTTACTTTTATATCCCTTACTGAGATTTTTATGCTCATCCCATGTTTTTGAAATGTTTTTCACAGGTCAAGGGAAAGGTACATGATGTGATGATAGGGTCAAGTAAGTGTCATGAACGAATCCATTTTTTGTTTTAAATAAGTTTCCGTAAATGGGAAAAAAACGAATACTATCTTTTATGTAACCACTTTGTTTAAATGTGGAATGTAATGCATGATTTATGATCTAATTCTCTAAAACTCTAAACCTGAAAAGATACTCAATGTGTAAAATTGTAATAACTCAAGATTAAGTATTGGTTAAGTTTGGGGACTTATAACATATCTACCATAATGTTTACCATCCTAGGATATGATAAGTGTGAGAAGAGACCTTTCAAGAAGATCAAACTCAAATTAATGTATGGGGACCTCATATATAACACATAAATTATGTTTATCTATAATGAAACCATATACACATTCTTACTTGTAATTATCATTCTCCATATCCACAAGTTGGTACCTTCAATTTTCATCATTGTTTGAAATTCCCTATTTATGGAAAAGATAGCATACTACTTACTGAATACACCCCCTTTATGAAATGGGAGTCCACATTTGCTGAAGACAGATTTAATAGAATTGAAGGAAAACAATCAATGTTGGATGATTATATATAGGTTGTATCCCCCATTGTCTTGGGGACCACCCTTGAAAAATCATGGTGTATTTTCGACATCAACTATGTCCTCCACATAAATCATTCTTAGGTGATAAACTTTTTCCCATAAATCCAATCCCTTCATCTCCCCAGTGACAGTTTAACAAAAATAATCTACGTCATGTCTCTTTAAAAAATAATGAAATATGGGATGATAATGGCTCTTCTTATAGACTCTCTGACCTCAATAGTGATAGAGATTCCCCTATATTACACTATCCATCTGAGAATACCTTCACATACTCAGAGGTGAAAGGGGAAAAGGATGATCCTTGGAATGACTCTCCTTCATTATAGGTATGTTTCCCCACCACCATTTACTTGAAAAGGAAGATAAACCTACAAACTAAAGAATATCAATGTCCCACCCTGATCAGTTACAACATGACCCTCGAGGAAAAAGAGATGTATATTTCATTTATAAAAAAACAATATGAGTTCACTTAGAACTATATATAAATAACAAGAACAGATTTCGATGTGTCTTCACACCATCTTGTCTTACCCTAGGATCATAGAAGATTCAAGTCAATAGCCAGGAGGATTATCACCTCTCATTCCACCAATGTAGAGGTGGAGATTGAAAAATTGATGAAATAAAAAAAAATAGAATGTTAATAACCACGAAGGATCTAACATCATCCCTATAAATAAAAATAATGGGAATATTATGGTCTACATCGATTTCAATGACATTAATTGTCACCTCATAAAGAATGATTCTTCATTACCGATCACAAAATTGTTTATTGATGCAAAAAATTGTCATCCAAACCCTTTCAATTATCAATGGGTACTCCTGGTATAGTAAAATAAAGATGACGCCTAAATATGTGTCATCCACTGACTTCAGAGTGCCTCAGGAGATATTTTTATATCAGGTTATTTCCATTCATTTACATAATTACTGCACTAAATGTTGATATTTGATTCATCATATATTTAATCCAATCATTGGGTGAATAGTTGAATGTTATGTCGATGACCTGGTGGATAAATCCTGATAGTGAAGTGATCACTTCATTGATCATCAAATGATATTCAACAAGTTATAACAACATAGACTGAATATGAATCTATTTGAATGAGCCTTTAGGGTAAAATATGTAATGTTTCTTGGAATTGTGGTATTCTGATGTGGCCTTTTTTTATAGAGTTTTCCACATCAATTTTTATTAATTTTTAATGATTCATTTAACTATTTTTACAATTTTTTTTAAATAAATGAAATTTTTTATTTATATAATTAATTTTTTCAAATATTCATTTTTATAACATTTTGTGTAATTATGGACCCTTAAATAGTTGATTTATTCCTTCTTTGTTTTTAATATAATTAATTTTCAATTTGTTTATTTCATCTATATTCGTTTACTTTATTTTATTTTTTATTATTAATAATAATTGCATTTTATAATTAATTTATTTTTAATTTTTATGTTTATACTACTTAGTTATGGCATTCCAGACTACTGATAGCTAAGCTACTGATATCTGGGTAACATTTGCTCTACCAGTAGCTATGTTACCGGTATTGTCTAAAGGTGACCTTCTTTCATTTTTCTTACCGGTAGCCTGTTTTGAGATGTAACGGTGACATTGTTCATACTGGTAACCTTTTGCAATTCTATTCATTCATACCGGTAACCTTTTTCACCGTTATTCATTCCTACTGGTAGCCTTTAATTTAAACTACCGGTGAACTTTTAGTTTTATCAGTAGCGGTGACACTTATTTTAATTTAGTAACGGTGAGTATTTAGTTTTGAAAAATTAATTCTTCATTTCTTTTTAATAAGTTAATTTTTATTTTAAAAAATTATTAAATTTCCGGAATTATGTTAAATTAAGTTAGATTTTATTTAAATATTATATCTTTTATTTTTGATTCATTATAATTGGTTATAATTTCTAATTAATTTTATTAGACATCCTTCTATTCACGTAAGTATATAATTGTGTTTTTAATTAAATAAATTAGTTCGCTTTTAATTTTATGAGTTCAAATAGTTATTTAATTAATTAATTAATATTTTTTAAACTTTAATTATATTATTTTATGTATGAAGATTATTTATTTTAAATGATCTCTTACGGTGACTTATTGGGTCATTCACTACTACTTTGAAATTAACTATTATAGTTATTTTAATTTAAGTCTTTTATAATCTTAGTTTAAAAATTATTCAGTTTATAATTTTAGTGTTGTTAATTAATAACATTAATTATTTAAATGTTAAATAAAAAAATCTGTTTTAATTTTATGATGTTTTTTTCTTTTAATTAATTATTTTCAATATTTTCATTAATTAACATAAAGTTTTAATGTTATGTTTATTTTTTGTGTTTATTTTGAGATTGTCACTGTTAATATCGGTAACTTTCTCATTGTTTTCATCTTATTGGTATGCTCATTTATTTTTTTATATCGGCAGCTCTTGGACTGCTGCTTCTCTTTATTTTTTTTATTCTATCGGTAGCTGCTACCCCTGCCACTATCGGTTGATCTTTCTTCACTTTCCACCTCACCATTAGACTTTGCTTCTCACATCCCACCTCACCGTTACCCATATCCTCAACCTCACTGATAGCCTTTTCCTCACCGATAGATTTTATACGCTGCACCTCACAGTTAGAGTACCAGTGACCTTTGCGCCACTTTTCCTTTTACCTCATCGTTACTTCTCCTCACTGATTTACTACTCTCACTGTTTGCACCTCCCTTTCACCCTACCAGTAGCCATGCCGCTACCTGCTGCCCTGTTCAAAGAAGCTGAAGCTGAGGAGCTATCTGCCGCTGGGAGGGCTATACCACCTACTGGATGTCGCTGGATCGAAGGGCTAGAGTTGTTGGTGTCCACTGCTGGAGTCTGCCGAGCCTGCCTCACGAGACCATCCAAGATATGTTCGCTGCCACTGGGTAGTGCCGCACCACCATGAGGAAGAGTAAAGTCGCACTGAAGCCCATGTCCACTGCTGGTAGGAGGAGGGGAGGTCTCCGCTTTTTTCCGCTGTTACAGGAGGTGCATCGCCACTGGATGTGTCCGTTGTGAAGAACCGAGTCGTCAGAGCTAGTGCACTTCGATGCTATTGGAGATGCTGAGACTGCCGCGCTGCGCCAGAGCTGAGCAAAGAGGTCATGGCTGCGGTGTGTAGAGGAGTTCTGCAGGGTAGCTGGTCCGCCGCTGCAAGGATCCCTTAGCCACTGGATCTAGGGAGCAGGAGGCCACGGCATCTGCTGGAGGCGCACTGGTGGTAAAAGAGGTCGACTCCACTCCTTGAGTTGCGCTACTGCTACGCCACACTGGAGTCAGGAGGAGTTGTTGCCGCGGGTTCTCCTGGAAGAAAGCCCTCCCCCTTCCCCTGTCCACCGAAATTGGGGGGAGAAGAGAAGAAGACCACAAAAAAATATTTAAAAATAAAATAATAAAAGTATAGATAAAGTAATGTAAATAGAAGAATAAAAAAAATAATGTGAGGTTAAAGTTTATGTTAACTTTAATAAGTTAAAACTATAAAGTAGAATTTATAAAAATTAAAAATTTAAAATAGTTAAAATTTATTACTAAGATAAATTATAAATTAAAATATAAAACTTAATTAAGAATAAATGATAATAATAAAATAATTCATTTTTTATAGAATAATTTTAGAATTAATAATAATTATAAATAAATTATAAAATATACTTATTAATTTAAAAAAATTTAAAACTTAGGTAATAGTTTTAATAACTAAATTAAAATAAAATAATTAGTTAATTTATCTAACAATTTAATTTATTTAATAGTGATAATTAAATTATTAATATAATCTTAAATATTAACTTAATTATTTTTTTATTTATATTGTAATTTTTAATAACTTAGTTAAAAATAATAAAATTGATATCATAGTAATTATTTTAATTAACTTAGTTAAATTAACAACTTTTTAATAATTTATGTTTTACCATAACAATATTAAGTGAATAATTTTATAAATAATATAATAGTAAATAATAATTATCAATCAACTACTGTTAAATTCTAATGAATAATATAACACTTAACTTTAAAAAATAACCATTTGTTATTCTTTGCATTTGTTTTTGTTGATTTCTCTTTTATAACTATTCATGTTCATTCAAGGAACTTAAATGCATCCAAGTGCATACAAATAACTCAGTGGGAGTCAGTCACAAGGGAAATTCTAGCGCGACGTGCTTGTTGTGAAAAAACACATATTTTACAGTGCGTGGGTGAAGATTTTTGATGTCGGTGGAGGATGTTGTAGTGACGTGTAGCAGATGACAGAAGATACTTAAGCAGAGAAAGAAGCATATTTTGGGGGGGATTCATTCACTTGGAGATTTTCTCTCGCTCATTACTCATTCCACGATCACATCCCCTTGAGAGCAGAGACGTTCATCTAGACTCCTAGGAGACGAGTAGAAGGCAAAGGAGCCTGAAGGCAGAGCATCGCTTAGGGAGTTATTCATCCCTCCGTTCTTTATTTTTGTACTCTATTTTTGGAATGGTTTACACTTCTTTAATCAATATGATCAACTGTTGAACATTATTAGCTTGGGGGTTTTAAAGCCTTCTGGTTATGATATTAAAATCCCCATTTTCTTATCTTTTTAAGAAATTAGAATCAGTTGGTGAGACTGATTCTGTTTCTAATATTTTGATCATTCACACATCAATGTTTACAAATTCAAACTTCAATATCGAATGGCGTGGTTGATCTTGAATGCATTCTTCAAATCATAACAACTTAAACTTTGGAAAATTATGGCGAGTTCTTTTACAAATGTTATCCATTAAAAAACTTCTTGCAGATCAATTAAATTTTGGTGTGGCGAACACCAAGACATAATCATATGCCTGTTGAGTTTCCTGGCAAGGGAAATTCTTCAGTCTTTCTATAAGTGTGATTCAGTTGTACGATGTGGAGAGAACATCCATTTGAACCAGTAGTTTATAATTCCATAGTACTTTTTTGATCTCGCTTCCTTGTCTTGCTGCTTTACATTAGTATAATGTAATTCTATAGTTTGTCATACATAGTGTTAATTTTAGTTTCTATAAAAAAGTCTTGTTTCATAATCCTGTTTCATCTACATTTTAATAAAAAAAAGTAAAAAAAATATTTTCACTTCCTCCACTATTGAAAACTGTGGAGTTTATCTTTGAATAAAACCTTATAAATTACTCGTCTACCTTCTTTCTGGATCGAACCTGCACCATTGTGCTAGTGTAGGTTAATAAATGTAATTTTGAGGGCTGTCACGACCTCCGGCCTATTCATATTCGATTTAAACATCAAGGATTACCCATAGAACAATAATGATATTTTAGCAATGTCACACCACTGAAATCTCTATGAGATGATGGAAATATAGGGGAACCTTAACAACATTACTATTTTCATTGAAAATAGGTCCCATATAGATCCTCACGTCACTTGGCTATTGAATACAAGAATCACCTAACAATTTGATGAGGATTTCATAAAATACATTGAAACTCACAAGTTGTATCTAATTCACGCACTAGTTAGGATTCCTCCACTATATGGGAGGCCATTCATATTATGTGTGTCTACCATGGAATACTCACTAGGAATTCTTATAGTAAAGAAATAATGACGTAGGGAGTGAGAAATTACTACTACCTCATCCAAACAATGCTTGGTACTGAGACACGATACTCTATTTTCTAGAAAAACATCTTTTCACACATCGTAATTGTAAAAAATATTGGGAATTACTATAGAAACATGAATTATATATGGTATCTCTCATTTTTATGCTAAATTACATCCTTGTAATCCCCATACTAACTGGATGTTTGGACTGATGGTTGGTCATTCTGCAAAAATATTACAACCATTTCATGTCATATAAGGTGGTGAAAGGGAAATCCCTGATTGATTTTCACACGACCCATCACTCCCCAGATTATAAACTAGTAAATACTTATATCATTGATTATGGGTTCTTATCTGCCCCTGAATCACCCCAAACATGAGAGATTTATATTGATGGAACCTCTAAAAGTCACATTGGCAAAAGGGTGGAAAACACAAAACATAATTGGGTTGTCTTAGGGATTGTGTTATTCTATCTTGAAAATGTAGTTTTCTATACTATTTCACACTATCTAGATGCTTCATAAATAATGGGGAATAATTCCATCCCTCATCACTAGTTTCATACTATCCCTATAGATATAGACAGCCTACATGAATATCAGAGGGGACTTGGAAATTGTGATAAAAATGATGAATTGAAAATATTCCCTCAAAAAAGAATAATTTTCCCATCTCACTGGCTACGTCATGAAAAAAATGAGAGAAGTACATTTATATCCCACATTTTATCATGTTCCAAAATAATAAAAATCTTTCATTGATTCATTTTCTAACGTTTCCACATGCATTTCCAACCCTGATCAAGAGGAATAAACATACCATATAATGAACCATAGAATGTTCTCTTCAATTTTCATCTATGATATGAATGAAATAATTCATCTCAACACCACCTCAGATAATGATGAATAGATATCTACCCTAGAATGGAAGGCTTCCATGGTTATTTATATCCAAAATAGCATTCTCCTAACAGACCAAGACAGAAGGAAACTGATTTGGTATTGTGTAGTGAACTTTACCCTATGAGATGACCCAAATGAGCTTAAATAATTTTACATGAATATCATTGGTGGAAAACTTATTAGATTTATAGTATAAATAGATATTAATTCCATCATAGAAGAAGTCCATGAGGGATCCTTCATTTCCCATCAGTTTGGGACCATGCTCTAACACTAAATCAGGAGGTCGTGTTATTATTTGAAAACCACGATTCCTTGTGAAATTCGCCAGGATAGGTCATACATTCCATATCCATGGGAACAACATCCATAAAACCCCATATTTTATACATATAGATAAATATTCCACTCTATTTTCTATCTATAGAATTGATATTATGGAGCCATATCCCCCTACCACACCTATGAAATTCAAATACGTCATTACTGCAACAAAAATAATTTTTAAATGGGATATGGATATAAACATCAATTAATTTGAAAGGAATTACAACATCATAATTTTAATTTTTCTATCTTTTCATAAGTTTTGGCTCCCTTACACAATATTGATTGAAAACAACAGAAACTTTTTTTACATAGTTTAAATGACCGCATAAGGAGAATAATATTGAGTTAAATCACTCATATATCTATGATGTAGTTGAAAATGGATAGCTATAAGCCTTCAATACGACTCTATAAAATACATTATGGATGATGGTCAAGAAGGATAAGATGTCCCAACCATAAAATCTCTTCCATTATTTATTGGTCTACCATAAGACCATGCCTACTATTACCCAATCATTTCCATACTTGATGGTCTATGCGATAGTATTAGTGTTACCCATATAAGTCCATATCACTTCGCACTGAATAGCCATTTGTGTAAATCACTCAAATGAAAATAAATTGATGAAATGTCTAGATAATTTGGATTGGAATAATGATAACATGTTGTGTACATTGAACAACCTTCAAGCCTATTAGAGTTGGATCACACAAGCCTTTAATAAGATTGATCACCTCCATTTATTCCTATGAAGAGAAGTGGTATTGGCTTTCAGGACCCCAATGATACTAGGGAAGACACATCCATGGATAGAAACAAAATGGGATGGGACTAATATCATACATGATGTCTATCACAATGGATATTACTCATTTTCCAAAATGTATGGGGAACATGTCACACCCTCCTCCCACCAATGTGATGAATTCTATGAAATACATTTCATATTTATTATAAAGAACACTTTTTCCAGGTTGAATGAAAATAAATTGAACAATATCATCCTATCAGATAGATTATAAACTACATAGAAACACTTATCCTAGTATTAAGATGTTAAATAGAAGAACAACTCTCATCCACAATGTAAGATGTTAAACTACATAGTTGATCATCCTAGAAGCAAGATGTCAAACTGTACTATGAAACAAGACATTCCAACAAGACGTCAAACTACACAACATCTCACATCATAAACACACAAAATTAAATATTACGTAATTTTTCATTACCACATGATATTAAACTATACTGAATATATCCTCATGACATGATGGTTAACTACACGAGAAGCAGCATCTCAATAACAAATCATCACGCACAAGCTAAATCTCTTCGAATAATGGATGAAACACCCCTATACCTATGTGAGATTTATATATACATAGCTAATCATTTTATACAAGAAATTTATTTGGATTTATTCCTCCCATCACATGATATGTAGTGACACCTGAACCTCAAGTATCTGGTCCAGATGCAATATTTCTTTTCTTCCATGTTGGTTGATCCCCATCTTTAGCACCTATTGTTAAACTACATGGAAGATTTCCTTGACACATGTCATTATACTATATGGGTTCTTAGAACTACATATGTATATATTGTAATTTTTAATGATGTACTTATGTATTCCTCAATCCTATATCCTGGACCAAACATCACATGATAAAAAATATCATATCCTATCTTTAATTTCCCCTGCTTGGTGATAGGACCCATTACCATTCCTTATTTAATAAATTGACCATATATCACATGAGCTTATGAATTTTAGTAAGGTCTTCCTTACACTATCAAGTCATAAAAACTCAATAAAATCTCATCATGGTCACAAATTCAACTTTAAAAGGCATACCATGAGTCCTTGTTATATGAAGTAAAAATTAATGGTTGATTCAACTCACATGAATAAACATTGTACCATCCTATGGATATTTCCTTATAGGACCACTACTGATAGTGATTGGTCTCATACCCCACACCAATTCAAGATGTACATGTTACTTGATTATTGACATCACATGTTACATATTGATGCATAAATCTCAAACCCCGTGTCTAGTAAAAAATATATAAAAGTAAAAATTTCCCCTCCATACATATAAGTCATTAATTTATAGGATTATTCTATTTAAAGAATTATGTGTGGAAGGATTTAAATTACAGGGGGATATGTAGTGACACCAAGATTTCCATCCATATGTCCATCCAGAATACCCCTTTTTATATGAGGAATACAATGTGTGTTCTGCATGATGTAAAAATATTGGGTTCCTCAAGAACCATATGTGTGGTGATAGATGTCAACATAGGATAGCTAGTGATTCCTAGATATCCATTCATATTCCAATCTATAATAATCAACATAAAAAAATTCCCACCTTAGTGTATGGTTCACACCTACGTTGATAGTTTTCCATTTAAAAACAATGTGTGGCTTGATTCCAATCATCATAGGACACATATTGATGATTGTATCTCAAATAATGGGCCCATATACAACAAATGATACCCACATAATTATCACATGATGATTTATTTTATAGGAAAACATCCTAGATTCATGGAATTAAAATTACACAACCAATATGTCCTCACTGCATGGCGTTAATCTAAAAGGCAAAATCCCTTACCACATGATGTTAAACCACAAAAAATGAATTTCATCCCTACTAAATTATGTTAATATCTTCATAGAATCATACATGATTATCTTTAAACAATGGACCAAATTATACATACCCTAGTCAGCTATAGGTCAAGGTTTTCCCACCATATATCAATCACCTTAATCCATAAGTTAGTCTTTATGTCTCGAGCACCTCAAGATGCTGAAAATTTTCCATGTCCCATGGAATGTGATAAATTGATTCACATGACCCTTTTCATGAAAATGAGTTTATACCTATTGGTATGGTACATGCACCTATGGCCATAAACCAAAGGTGTCACCCTACAAAAGGGATTTCTGATCATTGTGATCCCTAAAATAGTCGAAGTAGAACTCATCACCTTAGTGTGTTCATGTACATTCCTTGTATGAATTCCCCATACCATTACTCATTACATATGAACCTCAATGAACTATTTACAATATTTTTATCTCCTGATTAGATGGATTAGGGTGTACTCTTGACCCTGGGGTTGAAATAGTGGGTGCCCTAGACCCAACTATTCAGTGCTTTTGATTACCATATCGTGTATACAGTTGGTTATGCATGATGTCATTGTACCAATATAGTGTAGAATTTTATGCATCCACTATTGAATTGGTAATTTCCAAATATTAATTGTCTTATCGAATGGTTATAGTATATCCCAGGCAATAATGGGATCCTCTAGATACTATGACTTTAATCTTGAATATATGCTATATGATCTAGATACATCTTATTGATTGGACACAGTTGATGTTTGACTATAAATTGATGGGGCTCACAAGCATTGAGTCTTCTTCTCATTAAGTCTGCACTTGGTGATCTCCAATAGTGAGATCATGAAGAATTACCCACCAATAGGAACACCACATGTTTCGGGTGTCATTGGATGTTCTTATCTACGATCATGTGTAATGGTCTAATGACATGAGATCATTACAAATGTATGTCATTTGATTTCATACATTGATGCAAGATGAAAACCATGGAAATGATTTTGTGGTGAGGTATTTTTTGTTGGGTGCATCCTTGGTGGCATGTCACTAGTTGAATGTTCAGAAAAGGATTTGTCGCTTCTAGGTTATAGAAGTAATATATCTCAGGTCATGTTGATAAGGATGGAAGTACCTTTATAAGACCATGGAAATGACAGTCAAGTTTAAATTTTTCCATTAACATCAACAAACAATAAATCAAGAAAAGTGTGATGCCCGAGAGTGTGTCCTACTTTATGAGATAATACAGACAATGAGATTATATTACACGGTGCGTGATCATAGGTTGGTTATCGCTATTGTGACATTCCATATCCTTTCCAGGGCCATGATGGGTTGCTTGATCCTGCTATTGGTTTATGAATACTATTTACTACGATCGAGATATGGTCCTAGAGGGTCACACACAATAGAATATTCAGGAATCTTCTATATTCAGTCTAATAGGAGTTTTGGACATAGTGGGAACCACCACAGGGGTCCGGTATTTTTGCAAAGATAAACGATCACCCATGAAATAAATAAATTCATATTATTAGAGTTTATAATAATGAGTATCGAATTTATTTATTAAATGTATTTACAAGTTTTATGTAAATACATGAAATAAATATTAATTGACTAATATTAAATTATTCAAGGTTAAATTAATATTTATTGGAATGACGAGTTGAGTTAATGACTCAATTAGTATCACGTAATATATTTTAATATATTACATGTGAATGATAATAATATTTATGACTTACTTTAGTAGTCATAAAATTACATTGATAATGCATTATGTACTCGGGGTCGGCGAGGCGATACCGGGTATTTTAATTAACCACTGTAAATATAAGACCAGAGAAGATTTCAAATAATTATTAATGGAAATTCTCTCTCCTCTACTTTCTCCCATGATCTAGATAGAGATGCTCTGGATCCATGGATCTCAGATCAATCTCTCTCTCTCATGTGTCTCTAGTGAAGTGATGTGGTTATCGTTGGAGCATCGAAGGGGTCGTCACAATTCTGTGCTAGTAGCTGGATTATGATGAATGCTGATCTTGCAGATTTTTTGAATCACGTTTGAACGATCTATTGGATTTCGATGTCGGATTCATTGAGCAGTGATCACCAAAGATGAGTGGATGTCGTGTGAGGCTTCATAATTACACCAGTTACTTTATGAATTATTTTTGTGTATAAAATCCTTCATGTGTGTTCTTTGGCTAAGACCGGGATGTTGTTCACCGACATCGACAAGTTTACGTCGATCGTCAGTGAAAAATTTAAAAAAACCCCATGATTGGGGCTTCTGTTGCACTTCTGGTTCCAACAAGTGGTATCAGAGGAACACTTGTCAATTTTATGCCAAATAATTTAAATTTTCCAAAAAATATAATGAAGGGTGTCAATACGATCTTAAAGCTACAGTTGGAATCAGATATCGGATATCAGATTGCCGGTTTACAGCCATCCAAAGATTTGAATTCGGATTCCAGATTAAATTACGGTGGTGTTTCATATTTCGAACGGAATTCTTGTGGATGAAATACTCACAAGAAAATGAATTATGATTTGATTTCAATTTATAAAAATAATTTGTATTATTATTATAATGATAAAATTTTTCTGTCTTATTTTAATAATAATATCAATTTGATTATAACAATAGTATTATTAAAATATTACTATTAATTTTCCAAAATCTACTATACGCTTTCGATTTTTTTTAAAGATGTGATGCAAGACCTCTTTAAAATAAAGACTTAGAGTTAAGAAAATTGTTAAAAAATGAGGGGTTACATGACCTCCTTTTGTAGGTCATTACACAACACAAAAAAAATGGAGAAATACCTACATGTGAAGGTCAAGAAAAATAATAATAATTTGTTTGCTGGGGGCCGAGAGGCCCCCCATCTCCCTCATGCTGCGACCCAAACATGGCCGCCTCTCTCTCTCTCTCCCACTAGTCTCCCTCACGTAGAGAAATGGCGCACCAAAGAAAACCCCAGCCGGCCACCTTCTTCTCTAGGAGTCATCACTAGCAGACACATGGAAGGCTGCCTCCCTTCTTCACTCTGAAGCATCCCGCACCACACCTTCAACGCTCAGCAGTAGCAGCGCAACACCCATGCACTCCAGTAGCCTCGCATTATGCTATCTTTTGCACGTGGAGGCGCAACGCACCATACATCACACTAACCCTGTGAACCAAGGCTGCAGACCCTCCCTGCCTAGAATCACAGAGCCTCCTACTATCCTGAACCAGTCACAGCGGCGGCCCGGACAAACCCTCTCCCAACATGCCCAACAGTAGCATGCTGCTTTGCCGAAGCCGCGGGGCGGGTGGCTCGTTGACCGACCTTCGCTATCCGGCCACGGATCGGTACCCCTGTAGTGGTGCCGGGTAATTTTTTAATATGGGTTATAGGAAAACAAAAATTTGTGAAAAGTGGTTAGGGTTCCGATATTTTTAAAATTAGGTCTGGGATGCGTGAACGCCGTTCACGCATCCTTCCACGACAAAGGTTACGTGATCACCGTTCACGCATCCTCCCGAGAGGAGGGATGCATGACGGCGTTCACACATCTCACCGAAGACTCAAATCCTCCTCAAAATGTATAACTATTAATTATAAACTAATACACTTAATGTAAAAATTATGAAATATTAATAAATATCAATTAAATAATAGAAAATATTGAAATAATGTTAATACTTTTTAATAATAATCATGAATAGTATATATTCATTAAATAATTATTAATAGAATGGCTTGAGTATTCTCTAACATATATTGTAGTTAAACATCTATTTCTATAAAGATCATCATATGGTTCCATTTGTATTCTAAAGTGGAAACTTAATTTTTATACTTTCTAATACTCCTTTTTCATTGTTTTTCTGATTATGTATTGTTATATTTGTGAACAAATGAGTTACATGAAAAACATCTAGTGATTATGATGAGTGAACCATGATCACATCATCACTATGCTAAGTTTCCTTAGTTTCATTTCTAGATCCAGGAGTAATATTTTTTAAGGCATGTGATCTCTAAAAAATATCATTTTATCTAAATAAGATGGAAGAAGTGATTTCATGGACATGACCTAAGTTTTGATATTCATACTCAATAATCTCACTCTTTAGATTGCGTACCAGTAGAAATTGTTTCCTTTTATAAAGTCTGAATATGTATCTTCTCAAAATTGGCCAAATGAACTTCTAATTCATATTTTATTTTTCAATATTGTCCATAAAAAACCATACATGTGAAATCATCCTCAGAGTGTATCAATTATTAACCAAGGGTAGATAATCAAAATTATCAATGAAATGCTAAATCCTGCACATACTTCACCAAATATATTATAAAGTTCAAGTGAAAAGATAAATCTCCCCTTTTCATCCCATCTTTCAATCAATCAAGCTCTCCACCTTAATTGAAATGATAAATATAATTAAGAACAATGAATAAAGTGTGATTAGAATACCTCAAGTTTCAGCTTCTTGAGATGATATGAATTTCATGATTTGTCATGAAATAATCCTTAGATTTTAACTCAAACATATTCTTGGGAATAGTTTCATTCATAGTTTTCTTGACTTAATTATTTTTTCATATTCCCAATGGATGATTTTAGAACTATTGTTCCATTCTTCTACACTTGGTGTGGCCTTTTATTCTTATCAACATATGCATTTTGGATGGTTGGACTGAACCAGCACTCATCATAACTATGACCACTTCTATTGGAATTCGAAATAATTATAATTAATATTTATCATTTAATTTAATCATATTATTTATTATACATATATATATACATTGGTAGATAATTTGATAACAGTAAGACACTTATTAAAAATATATTAGAAGTCTAGATAACAGTAATACACATACAAAATGTATCATAAATCAAATGTCAACATAATCTACGCCTCCTTGCGTGGATGCTCCTCTATCCCACAGTCAGGCATATACTGGATGTGTCCACGCCGTGTCTGTCTACGTCTGTGATCTGTCATACGCTGCGCATCCTCATAGACAGTAACCTCAACATCCTCCTGTGTGACAGACGGTGGATGTACAGTCTCACCGCATGTACCCTGGCCTGTATCTAAGGATAGTGGAAGCTGGCTGGAACTCTCACCAATATACGAATTAGATGGCTGCTCTGCTGCGGATGACGGAAAAAAAACATTGAACTCAATCCATTCAGCGTCTGTAAGTACCTGTGGCTGTGCCTGAGAAGCTGGAGGAGCATCTGACTGATCATGTTGAACACCCTCCTCAAGTGGAAAAATATAATGTGGCAGGGCAAGGTGAGCAGCCTCCTCTTATGGAACAACAGCATCCATAACAGGGTCGTCACCCCCAGGTACATCTATGTGAGGCTCATCAGGCTCTGCGGCCTCCCCAGCAGGATCCGCGGCCTCCGCAGCAGGTGGTGGATCAAAGAAAACGCCATGATAAATCACGTCCATCGACGGTAGCATCTGTCATACAAGGCTGTGAAAATATGACGGGTCAAAGATAGCTCTCTCCACTGGATCAGACATATGAAGTAGATGACAAATACGAGCATCCTGCAAAAACAAATTCTGTTGTTAACTAATTTGAATATAAAATATGTTGAACAGTGAAAGGAAGAATGCATACCATGAAATGGAATCCCCATCCGTTCCATGATAGAAATCTAACTGGAGACCTGATGTACCAGCCTGCATAATCCATCTGATCCATCAAATGAAAACGTACTGTCCCTGCCCCTCGCAACTGGGATTCCCGTCATCTATCCCATAAGACAACATATCTAGCTTGGTAGCTCCTCCAATCTAAATCTCTATTCCCTGACATCATCAGGGAATGAAATGAATCCAACTGACTGGGCGGGTCAGGAACTGGCTGAAGGAATCAATACTTTCTCATAACCCTATCGGTCTGATGCCACTCGACTATATGAAAATGAATCAGTGAAACCGTGCAGGAGCCGATATCCATCATCACTGTACAGTATGGGGGCAGACTCTGAAGGATATCATCTGTATATAGAATCCATGTAATCTGAAAGAAAAAATGAATAATCAGTTAATAAATGAATATATGTACAATAAAGTGTAATGATTTAACAATATAAATAATAATCACTTACATCGTCTGGTCGAATTCTGTCTAACATAAGTCTGTAGGCGTGAACATCATGTCTGGGAGAATTTGAATGTCGATGCTCCTGACTCCACCTGTAGATAACATTTTTTTACATTTCATAAAAGAATTTTATACAAGTAAGATAGATATTAGAAGGAATTAATAACATACCAACATCCACGTGGAGCCTCTGCTACAATATCTACGGGTAATGGTGCACGAGCATGTGGAGCTAAACGAGGTATGTGCTCCCATACCCATATCTGTAGAATAACCATGAATCCTGTGATATTGCATCTTATCGATGCGACATGCGCTTCATAGGGCTCTGTATGTATATGCTGGGCAGGCAGACCCCTAACTATATCGGACTTCCTGGTCCAAATCCTCCAAAAAAGATAGATACATCCGGTGCATAAAATTAGTAGAGTGGTCAAAAAAAAAAGAGTGCCACCAATCAGCCTCAAAATATATGCGCATGCAAATAGAATCATGGTGACGTCATCAGCATCATCTAGTAAATGTGTGAAGTGCGGGTCTAACCAAGGCATCCGCAATCTACCACTGACGATGGTCCTTCCATCATCTTGGACCTCTATGCCCAGAAGTCTATGAACAAGCTCAGGAAAATCTGATGGAACTCGGCCTGTCAAAGCTGTCCGTCGATAGGGAGGCCCAACATAATGGCCGCATCCTCCAACGTAATAGTCATCTCCCCCTCACTGAAATGGAAAGTATGTGACTCTGGTCTCCATCTCTCTACAACTGTGGCAATGAGCTGATGATCAAGAAATGAGAAGTTGCACATCGCTACTCTATAGAATCCAGCTCGACGAAGATGTGGGACGATAGCGGGAGGTGGTGGAGTATGATGGAAATGGTGAGATCTATGTACACTCAAGGGAGCCACAGGACGTCCCTCTAAAAGCAGTCATGATACATGAGTAGCCTGAGATGTAAGCAATGGAAAATCTACCATCTCCACACATGATATCATCGTTACTTATTAATAGTGGAAGCATGATATATTCATTTTTATTTGGTGTCACAATCAACATTAGCCTAGTCTCACAATCAACATTAGTTAATGATGCTCAAACACTCAGATGCCATTACAAAAACTGGAAATCTTATAAGAAAACCAGAATTTAAAAGAGAAAAATTAATTATTTCTACTTTTTTGTGAAATTACATTTCTTAATTTATCCATTATCCATTAAATAACCATTAACATTATTACACATTAAAAATTAACAGGAAAAAGTTAAAAATTAATTATTTCTTATTTTTTGTGAAATTACGTTTGTTACTTTATCCATTATCCATTAAATAACCGTTAACATTATTCCACATTAAAAATTAACAGGAAAAAGTGAAAAATTAATTATTTCTTCTTTTTTGTAAAATTACGTTTGTTAATTTATCCATTATCCATTAAATAACCATCAACATTATTCCACATTAAAATTAACAGGAAAAAGTGAAAAACTAATTATTTATTCTTTTTTGGGAATTACGTTTGTTAATTTATCCAAAACAAGGCACTTGAACTCCTCCAGAAAAAGTACATCTCACACTCTAGAAAATTATATTTATCACAAAAATGGAGCAGGTACACATACTCGATCATGGATGATGAGATGTGGAACTCTGTCCTGCCACTTGGGGAAATCTCTTACGAGTATTTCCTTCTGCGTGGTAGATACTGCATCGTATTCTCCCTCCTCATTGCTGAGGCCAATCCATCTCATTTCTGATGCGAGTTGACTTCGGTCTTCCTCGAGGCCGCATCCTGGTAGCATGAAGCCAATAATTTTAAAAATGACAGACATTGAAAAAATTATAAACAAAACCAAAACCAACTTATGAAAACTTGGAAATATCAGGGACAATGGTTGGTTGATCAGCAGGCAATTTGATAGAATGGAAGTCACGAACAGGCATCCAAGCAGCACTATAACATTTAACCAAAAGTGCTCATGTGATAAATCGGGTCAACATATGGCTCCCATGATATATTTACCAAAGCGCAAGCTGTAATAACATGTTCACATGGATATCTCAATGCCTGAAATCTGCCACAATCACAGTACCTGTTGTCCAACATCACGACAAACACTCCACCATTAGTGCATGTACCCTGGTTGTAGCACTGTCTTACCTGAAAAATCCTCTTTCCCATTCAAAGGCTATAACATTCCATCGTGAAGCCTCATTCCATATCCAGTCAATATCAATTTGAAAATGCAGTGTAAAAAGAATTCCATTTTCCATCCTCTGGTAGGCCTTTTGGGACTGGTCAACAAAGTAGTGAACACATCAATAAAATGTCTCTTTCACTAACCTTGTGATTGGGAGTTTTCGCACACCCTTGAGGACCCCATTTACGCACTCCACTATATTAGTGGTCATATGCACATATATCCTACCACCATCGTATGCTAATGACCATTTTTCCTTTGAAATTTGTACCATATATTCATATACATCCTCATTAACTGTTCAGATCTCTTCAAGACGTCGATAAAACCTTTCTTGTTGGGGTTCATATGCTGAAAGAATAACATAATAATGTATTAAAATGGATATTAAATTTTGTTAAAAAAATAAATTTTTGAAAACCATACCCAATTTGAGGACCACCTTCTTTATGGCCTCATCTCTAAACTGCTTATGCACATTACGTGCAATATCTCTAATGCAATAACGGTGATAAGCATTCGGATCAGTCCAGGAAACCCCATCACTACTCCTGGCCTCTATAATCGTTCGATGGAGATAAGATATCAGACACATGCTCTTTTTTTGCGTGAAATGTGCACGTACACTTGCCAAGAACCAGCTCCAACATTCAAAATTTTTCTTTTTCAACAACAGCAAAAGCAATTGGAAGAGGAGTGTGATTACCAAACTGTGTGGCAGAAATGAGTAGAACACCTATATAATTACCATAAAGGAATGTTCCATGTACTTGAATAAATTGTTTACAAAAGGGAAATGATGCAATGCACGGTCTGAATGCCCAAAAAATTCTATTGAACTTCACCTTTGACCGATCAACTCGATGATTTTGGGATACATACTCAACATTTTCCAATTGATAAACAATATGATTATTGAGAGAAAACAATTACATAAGTTGTGGAAACATCGCATAAGACTCATCCCAATCACCGTTCACTTTTACAATGGCTTTCTGTTTTGCATTCGAAGCTTTGTTGTATGATACCTTATAGTTATACAACTGTTGAATTCTTTCCAGAACAAGGGCAACAGGAACATTCGGACTTGTTCGTATCATCTCACAAATAACAGTAGATATAAACTCTGCATCAAGATAAGAGTGATCTTGTGCCAAGCTGGGATGCAGACAAGTCTGTGGGCCTTCTAATTTGGTTATCTTGCAACATCCATAATATTTATCAAATAGTGCTCTAAATAGAAATTGACATTCTGACCCATTTTTTTCACAAGAAATGAGATATTTGGTCTTCTTTGACTCATAAACCACAAATGTGAAATGTCACTCAATGTGGTATTGATTTATCACATTTTTCATGACATGTTTACTTTCAAACTCCTGCCCAACATATATGGCATTATAATTTTATGCAGGCCTATTCCCTATAATGTATGGGAATTCAGAAGCCGATGTAATGAAATCCCAATAAAAATGTTGTTCACGAGAAATTCCTTCAACTAAGGAACTCAAAACTGATGGCTGATTACCAATAACTGGTGGATGTAGTGGATGTCTGTCTCTCAAAGTAATATATTTGAGCAGACATAATTACCTATAAAGAAAATAATTTAAAAAATATTATACACTACATTAAAATTTTAAATTATTTAATTTGGTTTTGAATAATTGATTTTATTGAGACATTTTTATGTATTTATTTATCACTGTTAAGGTATAGTGATTGTGATTTTAGCACAAAAGAAAATTTAATATAATGATTCAAAAAGTTTATTTACTTATGAATATATAATCATGACTTGATCTTGAGACTTGCGATTAGTTTATCATTATCTGATAAACTAACCACAACCTATATGGGTAAACTCCTGTCTCTGTTATCAAATATTGTAGCAACCCCCAATCTCCTGTCAAACAGTAACGCCTCCTCTCGAACGAGTTCTCGAATGCCTCTTTATCGACTCCTCTTCGGGGAGGCCTCTTTGTCGACACCTCTTCGGGGCGTCTGTCTTTCAATTACAAATTTACTCACATGCATGTGAGGGGGTCTAGGGGTATGAAATACATAAATTATTTTAAGCGGACACGTAGCTCCTTACACTTACTGAGAGATGAATCACATGTCATCAATGCAGAAAAATTCAATTATTACAAATTTAATAACAACATGCACAAAATAAAACATGTAATTTCAATTATGCATGGTCGGTCATCTCAAGATCAGTCATCACTCATACCGTGTTTTTTGGTATATTTATTATATTATCCGTATTATATAAAATCTATATTAAATACTACACCTCTTTTACAAAAATTTAACTTCATGTGTATATATATATATATAATTATTAATAACATTTAATAAATTTTGTTATAACAGATCTAATTGAGATTTACTTAATAAACACTTTTGTTATTTTAAATTTTATGAAATTGTAATGTTTTTTGGGCATTCTTATACTTTTAAAAATATATGTAAATATATTTTATACTTTATTGATTAAAAATATTATTACTAATAAAAGTAATTCAATTTACAATTACATCAAAACCATCCATTAAAATAATTTTCTCTAACATAAATTACTTTTCCTAAACATTAAAAATTTTAGACATAACATAAAACATTCAATATTCAGACAACAGACATTCAAAAAATTAAATCATACAAACATTCAACATCAAGAAAATTAAATCATACAAAACATTTCATGCATAACATATAAAATAAATAAATCATAAACACAATTAAACATACAAATGAAATAAATAAACACAATTAAACATAGAAATGAAATAAATTAACACAATTAAACATAAAAATGAAATAAATTAACACAATTAAACAATTAAATTATTAAATAGAAATTTTACCTCAATAAAATCATCAAATATTTGTTGAAAATGAATTTCTGTAGAGCTTCGCAACAAAAACCAGAGGAGAACAATGGGTTTTGGGAGGGGGGGGGGACCCCTCCTTTTATAGAAAATCTCTGCCGGATGCGTCAACGTCGTTCACGCATTACATCCTGGGTCAAGGATGCGTGAACGGCATTCACACATCTTTTCCTATGCAAGGATGTGTGAACGGTGTTCACGCGTCCTTTAGCTGGCCACCAAAGGATGCGTGAGCGTTGTTCACGCATTACCGCCTGGGTCCGGGATGCGTGAATGACGTTCACGCATCCTTCTGCGGCGAAGGATGCCTGAACGCCGTCCAGGAATCCCGGACCCAATTTTAAAAATATTCGAACCCTAACCCCTTTTCCCAAATTTTTATTTTCCTAAAACCCAGAAAAAAAAATCAGTCAGTGGCGCCTTATACGCAGCTGTCACCACCTCCCAGTTAGTGACCCTCCTAACTCTGGTGGTGCCCTGTGCCCAGCCCACACTATATCTGATGGTGCTACACTCTCGTCCAGACCCGTGTGGAGACGTGATGTAGCCGACAATCAATAGGAGAGCATGCCCAAGGCCAGCCGTTCCTTCCTCACTCCGCACAGCCCTGTTCGGATAATTCTCGGTGACTTCATACGCAATCCCTCGTGTGCACTATCAGCTGCTCTGGGTTCGTGCCTTCACTTCCAATCCCACCAATCCCAACTATCATTCTTCGCCACATACCTGGCCCATTATGGTCATCCCTCGGTCCTCTTAGGTGGCAGGTAACTTGCTCTTCCATGTGATAACTTCAATAGGGTCAGCCTATCCCGGAACGGGCATAGGCAGACCTTACCATCCCAAAACGCCAATGCACGAGGTCTACGGGGCAAGAACTAGGCTAGTGCGGGTTCGCCCCGACCTGAACGGACCCTACCCGGTTTTCGATTCCCAGATAAAATAAATAAAAATTTAATCAAGATAAATAATTTAATTACGGTTGATAATTCAACTAATTAAATATTAAATTTTGATTTAATAACGACTATAGCGCAAATAATTTAACTTGGAATTTAATTACATTAACTAATAAATTTAATTTATATTTTTAAAAATAAAATTAATTAATCTGGACCGAACGACTTGATAATTGAATTAAAAATAAGAGTGCATTTCTAATTCAATTAAAATTACCTCGATTCTATTTAAAGCATGTTTAATTTTTATTTTTCATTTATTCAGTATACACTAGATTAATGTGTATACGACTGATCGTGAGCCTTATACGTTCCAAGGTATGTCTGTTACTTATTTAATTAATTAATTTATTTATTATATTCTTATTTATAATAGTTAGTTTAATTTAATAATAGATGATCTTTGTGTCTTCTCAATTGTCATTATATGTATAAGAGAATGCGCGCTCATTCTCAAATTTGTATATTTAGACCCTGAGACCCCTCACCTATGTGTGAGTAGAGTTTTATAATAGTGATACGAGGTGTGACACACATCGCGCCAAGTGATAGAGACACACAAGACAGAATGTGAAGCATTGGAGTGGCATAGATTGCATTTCGAGTCGTAGGCGAAGCGACACAAGGAATGACCCCTAGGGTTTAGGTTCACATGTTAGTCACTCAACAGATCAACCATTATAATCAGCTCCTGATGAGGTTTTTCATTTTATTTATGCATGGTTTATTGTTTTGTGAATGTGTAGTTAGAACGCGATCACATAGAATAATAATAAAAAATCATGCATGATAAAATGAACATGTGATGCGATATATTTTCCTATTTCATGCATGGTCTATAGGGAGTGTTATCACATAGTACATTCCTATAAAAATATAAAATTATTACTTAAATCAGAATAAAATTAATAAACCCTCAATGATATATTTTGTCATAACCACCTTTCGTCATTCAAGTTTGGTCAAAATAAGCTATTTGAGGGGAATGTCATGCCATTGCTGAGTGTTCCTCTTACTACCAGGGATTCCTTATAAGAATTATGGGTTGAAATAACTAAACTTGTAGCAATGAAACATCTATAGAAATCTTGTTTTAATTTTAGAGGTAATAATTGACTAAATAATGTTAAGATTTTAAGAAGTTGATACTTCCCTTGGCATATCGTGGAGCTATAAGGTAAAGTGGTCGGCTAGCCAAAATCCCCCCTAGATCCCTCCATGTAGTGGTGTAGCCATAGCTTGTAGACTATTAGTGGTGGTTCCAGGATCCATCCCACTAGAATAATAAATTGATAGAGTATTAAGATTCTAGTACATTGGGATCCTATAATCTGATAAAATAGTGGGAGACGATAAGTGATTTAATTCATAAATCAATAATATCTATACTGGTAATCAGATAAAAGGAACTCATCTTTAAAAATTCATTTTTTTAATAATGGAATGTTATAAAACTAGTTTCAATTGCGATATTATATTGTAAAAAGTAAATGTCCCCACTAATATGAGTATCCATGAATAGTATAGGCGTGTGCGCATACTACTATGATATAGGAAACTCAATGTGCCAGTGTCCCCAATATTGTTAATTACCTCAAGAAGAGCGGGTGGAACTTCTTATAGGAGGCTAATGTATAATGATATGATGGGTATATCATTATGCTTTCATCAACATTCGGTGTCAGTTTCGGTCGCTACATTGGGTCATGGATGATATAAATAGGAAGTCTAATCTCTGAGATGTTTGCATGGAGAAATCAAAGCAATTATATGAATAAGACAATGTTTACACCAGCATGTGTAAATTGAAATATTTACCATGATCTTTTAATGGATCCCATTGTCATATCATTTCACCCCTTTACTCAAGTTTCATTTTTAGTCACAAAATGAATAATTAAAGAGTAAATGCTTCATTACCATTTTTGTTAATGTTCTCCATGTGAGTAAGAATAAAATATAGTTATGTTTTAATTATTATGGTGAATAAATGAATGAATATGTGAAAAGATAAAAGGAATTTAATTCCAATGACACATTTGCGACATCCTTCAATTAATGACTAATAATAATGGTTATTTGAATTGACTATTATAGAATCACACTATGGATGTTTAAAAGTAATAACCTAATTTAAATGAGCAAGTTACCACTTCTACATCAGGAAAATTCTTCAATATAATGTATCCTTTATACTAATTGTGTATTTAATACTATATTATTTTACATATGTGTTTTTAAATATAGTTACTATGTATGTATAGAATACTTTCTAGAAGTATGTTGTATTCTACAAGTGGATGTGAAAGGGTGATACTTCAGATAGTGGTGAGATATACATGACTTCTTCATTTCCAAGTGAAGTATTTGTGTTGAACTAGTAATGAGTATAACTACAAACATTAATATAATGTGTCCATGGATGCATTAAGACATTATTTGAGGATATGGAATAAATGATGTTTTTTTCTAAACTCGATCACAAGTTCAGTAATACAAGAATCATTGGCAATTAGGGATGTATATAAATGTAAAACTTATACCCAGTTGTGAGAAGTTAATTATTCGACGTGTAATACTAAAAGTGGAAATCATAAATATACCATGTGTGGTATTTAGGCTCGACACAACTAAATACTTTTGGTATTATCAACTTCATTAGTTTGGACATGGAACCCTTAGAAATAATGGTATGTCACAAAACGTTTGAAAGTAGTTAATCAAGTAGGAATGAACTATTATAAGTATAATTTAGAGGTATATATACTTCATAATATTCTGTTAATTACGAAAAGAATAATAAAGTGAAGTATATGCATGGCCAGGAGATATGAGTTGCTTCAGGTTGGGATACCGAAGAATATCATGACCAAGCATTCAACAATCATGGCAGTGTAGCTTGGAGTAATTCCTAAACACACATTGCGTAATAGACATCACAACATAGATGTTAATGAGTAAGATTGATGATTAAGTCTTACATGTTATCATTGATTAACAAACATGTAGCATGGAGATATTCATCAACACATATTTTGTACATCAAAATTTTGATGTAAGTAATATAAATATTGCAACTAGCAGAAACTTCCATTATATTTCATGATATTCTATGAAAATAATGATGATATCCCACAACCATATGCCAACTATAATGGAAAATGGATATCATTTGAGTCATAGTATTATCATAAATGTATTATGTCATAAGGACATGTGTTTGGATACAAATAGTTTTTATGGATACATAAATACATCCATCAAGATAAACATATTATGCATATAAGGTACATATCCTAACAATTGTTTATGATGTTACAAAAATCCCTATCATAGAAAAGATATAGTCAACATATAGACTGTATTTCTATAAGAGGGTTTACGTCTCAATTAGAGATAGTGGGAGCTGTATTTACTAGTATTTATTCAATGCACAAGATGCACAAAAAGTTATCAAAGGAGCTATCTCTATAAGCGCATGTAGAAAAAATTATGTACCAGTGATACATAATGCGTAGGAAGGATAAAACCATGGTTATGGTTTTTATATTCACAATAGCTGGTGATCTATTATTCAATGTGAATAATATTTCCTACAAGTAAGCATTATATAGAAATTATCAAAAATTTACAAGACCAAATAAAATTCAATTAATGGATTCCATGTATGAAATTAGAAAGGGTATTATTATTTTGGATACTATGGTGGGTATTCAATTGAGTTGATTCATGGATGGTACAAGTGTAGTACCAGTAAGTCTTGATATGTTTCACCATGTCATTATGCCTAAATCCTTTTGAATTTTACTTATCCTAATCAATATGTATGATCAAATTATAAAGAATTGTATGTCATTACCACTAATTGTGCATGGTGTCTATACAACACAACTAGAACAGGATGGTCATGTCATAGAACTCTAATAATGGTTTCATGTTATAGAAATAATATTTAGGATTAAAGTTAGTAACATCATCATAGAATATACATTTGAAACAAATGATTTCCATATTTCCACTATAGTTTAGTGGGAGCACCAATGTTTTCTTAGAAGAAGTTAGTTTGGTAACATAAGGAAAACACATTGGTCTTCATGTTACTTGAGAACAAAATGAAATTTATTTTTCCTTTATTGAGGTAAAGTAGCATCCTACGTTTTAGGGAATATGATCTACTGAGGAAGATCTATAGGTTTCATGTCCCTATTCAATCGTACATATAGTGAAATTGTATTGAAAAATAGATTTTGAAAAAATTCAAGAGATGAATTGTTACCTACATCATAGGGCGTAATATGTTTAGGTTGACATGTCCGGTACATGGGAAGAGATAAACGTGGTGTGTGGAAATCTTTACACTGGACTGATAGATCAACCACTCATTCCAATTTATATAAAAGAACTGATATTTCAAAGGAATATTGTGAATATATCAGTTATATCTAGGAGCACTGAATGGGATGTTGTCAGAAGTCTCTAATTTCAATTCAATAATTACAAAAGATATGTACCTGGTAAATAGAGAAGAACGATACTAGTTTTCGGGGATCCAAACTTGTTTTTCGGTAGAGAAATGTGATCAATTATCGTAGTTAGTCTAATTATTATGAGAAAGTCAATACCATATCAGTGAGTGGTGGGAATAAATACAATACCGAGTACATTGAATGTCTTGAGGCAGCATAGAAGCAGTTAAATTCCATGATTTGTTCCAGTTCTTAGAATCAAATCTGGTGAGAAAAATATAATCATAATGTAAATTATGATATTAATAATGTCCATGATGTCATGTTATGAAAGTGTACAAGTGGGATATACTTGGGATACTATCCCTTGAGAATTTTTAATCAATGATATGAATTTTCTATAGCATAATTTCCATGCAATGGAACCATGGATGGCCTAGTATCTAAATTCATTACTCAGTAGAAACATGATCTTTATCATATTAGTAGATAACAAGTTTAGTTTTCAGGTTTTCTCTAGTGCAGGTGGGTGTGTTGAAATAGCGGGTGACCTAGAAGAAACTATTTAGTGCTTTTGATTACTGTATCATGTATATAGTTGGCTATGCGTGATGTCATATTTCCATTATAGTGTATAATTTTCAGCGGCCTCTATTGAAATGGTAATGTCAGAAGATTAAGTTTTGAATCGAAAGGTCATAACAGTTCCTAGGCTATAATAAGAAACTCTAGATACTATGGAATTAATCATGAATTTATGTTCTATGTTATATATACATCTTACTGATTGGACACAATAGATTTTTTACTATTAGGTGATGGGGTCATAAGAATTCAGACTTCTTCTCATGAAGATTACACTAGGTGATCTCTAGTAGTGAGATCATGAGCATAGGCCCTCTAATAGGAACACCACATGTTTTGGGTGTCATTGTATGTTCCTATCTATGATCATGCGTAATGGTATTGTAGAGACCCGAAGCCTAACGTACATGAACATTACATTACTTTTGCGTAATACTTAATACATAACAAAAATATACACACAAGGATCGTAATAGTTTAGTGTCTTTGGAAACTCGGAACGTAATCTTCTAATCCTGGTGAAAGATCTTCAAAATCTCCCACAAAGATCTTCCTTTTTTTTACCTAAAACCTTTCTTTATATCCTGGGGAAAAGAAAACATAAAAGGGTGAGCTCAAATGCTCAGTAAGGGTAAACAAAAGAAATATCAATCACATAATTTTCATAAGAACATAACATTTTTGGAAATCTTAACCTGCAAAAGAGAGCATAATTTCATAACATGGGATAAATCATAGTAGTGAAATTGAAACCCTTACTTAAAACATTACTCATTGTGGCATACAAACATAATCATAGAGAATCATTTCTTGTTAGTCAAGACTCATTTCCAATACTATTTTAGTGGACAAAGACCCTTTCTGAATCGAGTAATCCTCGTTTCAGTCCTGTTTCACTGAACCGGTATAACCTACCATTCCAGCCATGTCTATCTCATGAGATATGAAATCTTTACCCAATGCATTGGAGGGAGATATAGGTCCCACCCATCTCTTAATGAATCCTTTCTTATGTGTGCCACAAAATCATAAATCATACATCATTGCATAACCCATGTAATAAAAATGGGATTCTTAAACAACATGACATCATAAAACCATTCATATAAGATAAAGGAATTCATAAACATAATTTCATCACAACATAGTCAAATCAATGTAAAAATATGGATAGAAACAGAACCCTTTATTATCTTATATGGAAAATAATTTTGATAAAACACTTGAATTGAATTCTTGAGGAAAATATCCTTTCTTCTTCAAAATCAATTTCTTTTCACAAAACATCATGCAATTTTAAAAGAAAGAGATTTTATTGAAAATAGTCATGAAATCTTTTAGAGGAAGCTTCATGAAAATAAGGCTTTATAAAACAGTATAAATTCGTTCGTGCCGTATAAGTTAAAAAAAACATTCTTCGTACTTTTGTCGGAAAAGTCAAAAAGTACCTCGTACGAAAAAAGATTCCTTTCATATCCTTTACTAAAAAGTCATAGAAGGGTAAAATTGGATTTAAACAATTATAGGTGGATGGAAATAATATTACATATTGAGGGAACATGGATGTGGATGATAAAATACACCCCAGTAAATACTTACGAATAAACAATCTCGGATAAAAATGAGATTGTGATATTTCCCTTACCTTAGGTCCGACTTGCTTTGTAAGTGTCCGAACCTCCTGTATAATGATTTAAATCATGTTATTGGCTTATTACAGAATCATATTCATTGTTATGATATCATATATGGTTCACTTATGACATTATATTACCCGTTCTTTTGTAAATTCCATGTTAAAGAAGCGTTTTGGGTAAAATCGTTTCATTTATCGTAGGTGTTTTGACTTGTTGTTCTTGACATCATTATTACTTATATCATGATTTAGTTACTTCCAGAATATAAAATATGATTTATATATCATATATATTCAGTATATATATATATATATATATATAATAGGTAGATAAATAAAATGAAAAACATCGTTCATGGAGACGGTAGTCCGTACGTACGCATGAACGCTGTTTTCCTTTCCTTATTGTCTTGAAATGGAAGTAAGTAGATGACATACATATGTATATATATACATAAATCCAGTAGATTTATAATGTCATATATTTCATTATTATTTCTTATATATACATTATAATCATTCTTAAATGGTTAACATGGAGAATGAATCTCATCGCGTCGTGGAGACGGTATTCCGTACGTACGCACGAGCGATGATATCATTTCTATAAATATTGAATTGAATTGGAGTGTATTATACAATATATCAGAATCAATATGATGTTGTAATAACTATGTATAGTTATTCTTTACACCATTATACCCATCCATGTAAGGTGGTGGTGGAAAATAGATTACACCACGGCGTGGAGACGGTATTCCGTACGTACGCACGCGCGGTGATTTCTTTTTCCGTAGGATGGATAGATGGTGAAATAGGGTTGTTTCATACTTGTAATAACATATCCGTATATGAGTGATACTGATGTTATTACTTCATAATGAAACAACCTAAGAAGAAGAAGTGGAAGAAGAAATAAAGATGAAAGAATTGGTAACGGTAATTACCTCTTCTTTGAAGTGCCTCTTTGATACCTCCTCTTAGGGCACTAAAATTGGTCTTTGAGGAAGACCAGAACCTCTAGAATGTTTCTAGGGAAGTGGAGAGGAGAAATTGTCAGGGTTTGGCCGAGCTTGAGTGCTCAAATTGGTGTGAGGAGGAGGGGGAGGAGGTGTCCTTTTATAGGGGAGGAGAGGGGCACCTTAGGAATATCTCAAAATATTATTTTATATTAAAGTCAAAATCGGTTTATAATGGTTCAAAAGGGGCTTATTTCGAAGATAAAGTGGGGATGGGTCGAAATCCTATCAACCAATAGGATTTGGACAAGTTTAGGGTATTATTTTAACCTTATCAATTAGATTTAACTCTAAGTTAAATAATTTAACTTTTACCGTGTCTTTTTGTTTTCTTTCACTATATGGTTAATAATATTACTATAACATGCCAAACGAACCCCAAATTGTATATTATTAATACATATATCCTTATCTAAGTCATTTGGCCGAACCTTAGATTTTTAGGAATAAAATAACAATTAATAATATAATATTTGATTTAAAAACTATTTTGTGTCAATTTTGACACTATTTGATATATGATTTTTTTGAAAGTCATACTAGAATTATATGTTCGAACCAAGTTGATTAAATCAACACTAATATATCATAGTAACCTATAAAATTAGTGTAATTCATCAAAAGTCTTAAATTACATTTAGTTTGGTATTTATATTATCAATTATGTCAATATTTCATTAATAAGATAATTACTGCATCATCTTTGTGTCATAAATACTTTATATTATATGATGTCTAAAAATTACAAATAAAATACCATCATGTAGGAAATCTTGTTATCTTTCTAATGAATATTTATAGTCGAATTTATCTTATGTATAACCCCATATTAAAAATGATTTACTTATTAAACTTTGATTTTATCTATTTTAACCCTTCTTTAAATTAATTAATAATAAATGTCCTAATCTAATCCAAGTGGGCCTAAATGGTCATATTTTATTCCTAAGTTTGTTTTTGGTCGAATTACACTTGTCCAATAGAATTAGGACATGTGTTATGGTAATATTAATATCATATTTACCCTTAGTTACCCTATTTACTATTAACCGTGGTAAAAAAAGTAAAAAGTTACTATTCACCAAAAAATTATTTTCATCTCATTGAACCACATTTTAGTCCTTGATATTAACCGTGTCTCTCAGATTTTCGAAATTCCATTCACAGAAGCGGTAAAATTAAGTTTTATGCAAAATTCAGTTTTTAACCTACAACTTAGTAGTTTCACTATTCATCAAAAATTGATGTTTTTCAGAACAATGCCAAAATTTCATCCCAAGCTATATTTCATATTCCGAATTCAAAAATGAAGTCTATTTTACCAAATTCATAACATAAAAGTTGCATTAATTAATTTTATAATTAAATCCCGCTGTTAAAACAAATAGCGTGTTTTTAAGAAACAATATCTATCAAAAGATTGACACCTGTTTATGTCTAGTTTAAATGTGAAACTACATCCAATGACCAACATTGTATTAAATTGTAAAAATATATTCTAAATATTCTTTAAAACCACTCAAATTAATTATTTATCACTATTAATTATTTCGATTAAAAAAGTTGTTTTTAATTATAATTTAGTAATTTTCACTATTCATCAGAATAGGAAAGTTATCCGAAAAGTACCAAAATTTCACCTTAGGCTAAATTCGATACTCCGAATCCAAAAATAAAGTTCATTTTGAAAAATAAGATTTACTGGATTTCAAAAAGTGGTTATTACTATTCATAACGGCTAGTTTTAATAATATTTTTATAGCATATCGTTGTTTAGTGAAACTCGGTATTGTGTACTACACACGCTATCGAGGAAGGTCGTGATGGCGTGTAATGCAAGTTAAGTCAAGGATGTGTGTTGTGCAAGCTCCTTTTGGTGTAGCGTACAACACAAGACATTAATAAAATTAAAAAGAATATTTTTTTATAAAATCTTGGGCTGTTACATTCTACCCCCCTTAAAATGAATTTCGCCCTCGAAATTCGTCGGGGTTATAAATGGTTTACTATTTGAAAGTTTCTTTAATAGAAACACACATCGTAAAAAGGGAATACCAAAAGTTGTCTTTAAAAACTAAAGTATGAAATGTAACGATTACCCAAATAAACTAATCATTGGGTTTCCACATAGGTGAAAATATGGATATGGAAGAGAAATCTAACCATCATGTTCTGATGGAGAGTGGTAGAGAACATGGCTATGAAAAATCCAGTAATCACAAATCCATAAATTTGTGACGATCTAAGGTACCATCTGATTCATCAGGTATAAGATCACTAGGACAACATTTTTGGTTTTCAAGATCATTTCCCTAAAGTTGAAAATTTGAATTAGAATAAATACTTACTTTATTTTGATACAATATCACTGTTGTTCGTGCCTTGAACAATTTCCACTTCATCTCTTAAATAAATGAAGTTGAATTTGTTATTCGTGAAGTGTTAGCAGATCATGTGATAGAATGACGGGTCATTCCATCTGTCTCAAACAAAAGGTTAGCAAAAATTATATGCATAAGTCGACCTATAGTGAGATTAATCATATATGGTTCCTAAAATGGACTTATACTTCATATATCATACTTCTTAATATAATAAAACTAGTTTCTACTAAACAGGAACTTCCTGTAGGTCAGTGGTAGGCGATAAAGGCCAGTCACACTTCGGTTGTGGGTTCGATTCCTACAGCCTTGTCCGAAGCGATGGGCTGTCGCCCGTCCTGCAGGTTGTCCTTTTTCTAAAACTACGTTACTATAACATCCCATCAATAATATCGAAAATCTTCTATCCTTAAACAATACTAACTTATGTCCAACATAATCCAGTCTAATCTTTAGGCTTATACATAATACTGCAGTCCACTCTCATAATATAGTGACAACGAGTACCAGAGATTTAATACTGTCGTTGATCCCCACATATCATAAGATATGTCTTGTTGGTCACATTCCAAACATTCAAAGTCCTTAATCGTGTATTCTCTTGAATACCTTAGTGAAAACATGAGTGCAGTTAAAAGTTAACACTTTCCACATACCAAAATCCTCAAAATTCTATATACTCAAACCATGATATCACTTAGTCCTTATATCAATCATGAGCTCATGAATACTATTAAACATTTCATTTTCTCGCATATCATCTTATTTCCAAAAAATATCTTAATCACTTTGAATACCACCTCAAAAAATATTGCAATACTCAATGATACAACGTTATTTTGGAATCCCATTACATAAACACTTAATCATTCCACCACATCGTTGTCATATTCAACATTGCCAATAGTGATCGCATGTGATTTCCCTTTGTCTTTTGCCTTCAGTGGTTGCTCATGTTGATCATCACTAACCCTTGGATTAGGGCATTTATTAGCATAATGCCCCATTTCCTTGCACTTGAAGCATTGAATTGTTGGTGGTGCGTTCTCTGCAGTGTTTGCTTTATTCACATCATTAGAAACCCTTTTTCCATTACTTCGACACTCAGCTGCTCGATGACCTTCTTTTCCACACTTAAAACATTTTCTAGTCCCTTTAAGACAATCTCCACCATGCTTCTTTCCACACTTTGTGCATAAGGAAACATTCATCTTCTTTTCACCATTATTCTGAGATTTCTCCTTGAACTCCATCTTTCGTTTCTTGTCAAAACCATGAGATGAATATGTAACACCAACTTCCATTTCTACCTTGATAGCACAACGCACAATTTCTTCATAGCTACTGAAGTCTCTTATAGCTAATGCCCTTCGAAGACTTGGTTTTAAGCCACTGAAAAATCGATCAACTTTACTTTCAGGTTGGATGATAATTCCAGAAGCATACCTTGCAAGTCTTGTAAAATTTGCTTCATAGGTACCAACAGATTCATCGTCCCTTTGCTTCAGTTCAAGAAACTCTTTCTCCATCTTTGTTCGAAGAATACGAGGGAAGTACTTACTGAAAAACAAGTTCTTGAACTCATCTCATTCCATGGACTCAATTTCATCTCTTGGCCTCGTATTCTTGATAAGATTCCACCATTTATCAGCTTCACCTTCCAAACAATATACTGCTAAGATGACTTTATCATGTTCAGAACATTGAAGAACTGAAAATATCTTTTCAGTAGTACTGATCCATTGTTCAGCCACAAGTGGATCAGAAGACCCACTGAAAGAAGGTGGACGTTGCCTCATGAAGGACTCAATAGAATATTGTTCCCTTCTCTGCTCATTTGGAAGTCCAGAATGATTCATAGCTTGTGTAAGTATAGCAATAAGATTTTTCACTCCATCTCCCATAACATTTGTTTGTTCAGGAGGGCAATCATTGCATTGTCCATTGCATTGATCAACACGGTTCCTTCGGGTTCCAGCCATCGTCTAAAACCCAAAAAGAATAGTGTGAGAGGCAAAAATCATGCTAGGGAAAACAACATAATAAAGGGGGAGTACCTTCAATATCCAACATCTTAGGTTTAATTATATGATCGTTAGCGTAATTCTATTACTATAACCTATACGTATACTTATCCCTAGGGACATCCCTAGACATACCTTAGAAATATCTCTAGGGATCTCACTAACGTTTTCGCATCCTAGTTTCCAAAGGTTGACTAAACCTTTCCTCTGATACCAACTGTAGAGACCCGAAGCCTAACGTACATGAACATTACATTACTTTTGCGGAATACTTAATACATAACAAAAATATACACACAAGGATCGTAATAGTTTAGTGTCTTTGGAAACTCGGAACGTAATCTTCTAATCCTGGTGAAAGATCTTCAAAATCTCCCACAAAGATCTTCCTTTTTTTTACCTAAAACCTTTCTTTATATCCTGGGGAAAAGAAAACATAAAAGGGTGAGCTCAAATGCTCAGTAAGGGTAAACAAAATAAATATCAATCACATAATTTTCATAAGAACATAACATTTTTGGAAATCTTAACCTGCAAAAGAGAGCATAATTTCATAACATGGGATAAATCATAGTAGTGAAAATGAAACCCTTACTTAAAACATTACTCATTGTGGCATACACACATAATCATAGAGAATCATTTCTTGTTAGTCAAGACTCATTGTCAAGACTATCTTAGTGGACAAAGTCCCTTTCTGAATCGAGTAATCCTCGTTTCAGTCCTGTTTCACTAAACCGGTATAACCTACCATTCCAGCCATGTCTATCTCATGAGATATGAAATCTTTACCCAATGCATTGGAGAGAGATATAGGTCCCACCCATCTCTTAATGAATCCTTTCTTATGTGTGCCACAAAATCATAAATCATACATCATTGCATAACCCATGTAATAAAAATGGGATTCTTAAACAACATGACATCATAAAACCATTCATATAAGATAAAGGAATTCATAAACATAATTTCATCACAACATAGTCAAATCAATGTAAAAATATGGATAGAAACAGAACCCTTTATTATCTTATATGGAAATTAATTTTGATAAAACACTTGAATTGAATTCTTGAGGAAAATATCCTTTCTTCTTCAAAATCAATTTCATTTCACAAAACATCATGCAATTTTAAAAGAAAGAGATTTTATTGAAAATAGTCATGAAATCTTTTAGAGGAAGCTTCATGAAAATAAGGCTTTATAAAACAGTATAAATTCGTTCGTGCCGTATAAGTTAAAAAAAACATTCTTCGTACTTTTGTCGGAAAAGTCAAAAAGTACCTCGTACGAAAAAAGATTCCTTTCATATCCTTTAATAAAAAGTCATAGAAGGGTAAAATTGGATTTAAACAATTGTAGGTGGATGGAAATAATATTACATATTGAGGGAACATGGACGTGGATGATAAAATACACCCCAGTAAATACTTACGAATAAACAATCTCGGATAAAAATGAGATTGTGATATTTCCCTTACCTTAGGTCCGACTTGCTTTGTAAGTGTCCGAACCTCCTGTATAATGATTTAAATCATGTTATTGACTTATTACAGAATCATATTCATTGTTATGATATCATATATGGTTCACTTATGACATTATATTACCCGTTCTTTTGTAAATTCCATGTTAAAGAAGCGTTTTGGGTAAAATCGTTTCATTTATCGTAGGTGTTTTGACTTGTTGTTCTTGACATCATTATTACTTATATAATGATTTACTTACTTCCAGAATATAAAATATGATTTATATATCATATATATTCAGTATATATATATATATAATAGGTAGATAAATAAAATGAAAAAAACCGTTCATGGAGACGGTAGTCCGTACGTACGCATGAACGCTGTTTTCCTTTCCTTATTGTCTTGAAATGGAAGTAAGTAGATGACATACATATGTATATATATACATAAATCCAGTAGCTTTATAATGTCATATATTTCATTATTATTTCTTATATATAAATTATAATCATTCTTAAATGGTTAACATGGAGAATGAATCTCATCGCGTCGTGGAGACGGTATTCCGTACGTACGCACGAGCGATGATATCATTTCTATAAATATTGAATTGAATTGGAGTGTATTATACAATATATCAGAATCAATATGCTGTTGTAATAACTATGTATAGTTATTCTTTACACCATTATACCCATCCATGTAAGGTGGTGGTGGAAAATAGATTACACCACGGCGTGGAGACGGTATTCCGTACGTACGCACGCGCGGTGATTTCTTTTTCCGTAGGATGGATAGATGGTGAAATAGGGTTGTTTGATACTTATAATAACATATCAGTATATTAGTGATACTGATGTTATTACTTCATAATGAAACAACCTAAGAAGAAGAAGTGGAAGAAGAAATAAAGATGAAAGAATTGGTAACGGTAATTACCTCTTCTTTGAAGTGCCTCTTTGAGACCTCCTCTTAGGGCACTAAAATTGGTCTTTGAGGAAGACCAGAACCTCTAGAATGTTGCTAGGGAAGTGGAGAGGAGAAATTGGCAGGGGTTGGCCGAGCTTGAGTGCTCAAATTGGTGTGAGGAGGAGGGGGAGGAGGTGTCCTTTTATAGGGGAGGAGAGGGGCACCTTAGGAATATCTCAAAATATTATTTTATATTAAAGTCAAAATCGGTATATAATGGTTCCAAAGGGGCTTATTTCGAAGATAAAGTGGGGATGGGTCGAAATCCTATCAACCAATAGGATTTAGACAAGTTTAGGGTATTATTTTAACCTTATCAATTAGATTTAACTCTAAGTTAAATAATTTAACTTTTACCGTGTCTTTTTGTTTTCTTTCACTATATGGTTAATAAACATACTATAACATGCCAAACGAACCCCAAATTGTATATTATTAATACATATATCCTTATCTAAGTCATTTGGCCGAACCTTAGATTTTTAGGAATAAAATAACAATTAATAATATAATATTTGATTTAAAAACTATTTTGTGTCAATTTTGACACTATTTGATATATGATTTTTGTGAAAGTCATACCAGAATTATATGTTCGAACCAAGTTGATTAAATCAACACTAATATATCATAGTAACCTATAAAATTAGTGGAATTCATCAAAAGTCTTAAATTACATTTAATTTGGTATTTATATTATCAATTATGTCAATATTTCATTAATAAGATAATTACTGCATCATCTTTGTGTCATAAATACTTTATATTATGTGATGTCTAAAAATTACAAATAAAATACCATCATGTAGGAAATCGTTTTAGCTTTCTAATGAATATTTATAGTCGAATTTATCTTATGTATAACCCCATATTAAAAATGATTTACTTATTAAACTTTGATTTTAACTATTTTAACCCTTCTTTAAATAAATTAATAATAAATGTCCTAATCTAATCGAAGTGGGCCTAAATGGTCATATTTTATTCCTAAGTTTGTTTTTGGTCGAATTACACTTGTCCAATAGAATTAGGACATGTGTTAGGGTAATATTAATATCATATTTACCCTTAGTTACCCTATTTACTATTAACCGTGGTAAAAAAAGTAAAAAGTTACTATTCACCAAAAAATTATTTTCATCTCATCGAACCACATTTTAGTCCTTGATATTAACCGTGTCTCTCAGATTTTCGAAATTCCATTCACAGAAGCGGTAAAATTAAGTTTTATGCAAAATTCAGTTTTTAACCTACCACTTAGTAGTTTCACTATTCATCAAACATTGATGTTTTTCAGAACAATGCCAAAATTTCATCCCAAGCTATATTTCATATTCCGAATTCAAAAATGAAGTCTATTTTACCAAATTCATAACATAAAAGTTGCATTAATTAATTTTATAATTAAATCCCGTTGTTAAAACAAATAGCGTGTTTTTAAGAAACAATATCTATCAAAAGATTGACACTTGTTTATGTCTAGTTTAAATGTGAAACTACATCCAATTACCAACATTGTATTAAATTGTAAAAATATATTCTAAATATACTTTAAAACCACTCAAATTAATTATTTATCACTATTAATTATTTCGATTAAAAAAGTTGTTTTTAATTATAATTTAGTAATTTTCACTATTCATCAGAATATGAAAGTTATCCGAAAAGTACCAAAATTTCACGTTAGGCTAAATTCGATACTCCGAATCCAAAAATAAAGTTCATTTTGAAAAATAAGATTTACTGGATTTCAAAAAGTGGTTATTACTATTCATAACGGCTAGTTTTAATAATATTTTTATAGCATATCGTTGTTTAGTGAAACTCGGTATTGCGTACTACACACGCTATCGAGGAAGGTCGCGATGGCGTGTAATGCAAGTTAAGTCAAGGATGTGTGTTGTGCAAGCTCCTTTTGGTGTAGCGTACAACACAAGACATTAATAAAATTAAAAAGAATATTTTTTTATAAAATCTTGGGCTGTTACAGGTATCCTGACTTGATATCATTACCAATTTATGTCATTTTATTGCATACTTTGATGTCATATAAAAACCATGACAATCAAGTCGTGGTGAGGTAGTTTGTGTTGGGTGCGTCATTGGTGGCATGGAATTGGCTCAATGGTCAAGAAAGTATTTGTCACTTTCGAGTTATGGATGTAATATATCTCAGGTCATGTTTATATCGATGTAAGTACCTTTATAAGACCATTTCCCTATAAATCAATGGTAAATTTGTGTAGTTACATCAACCAATCATAATGTACGAAAAGGGCTATGGCAAAAGTGTGTGTCCTGCTTTATGGGATATTACCGACAAAGTGGTTATATTACATAGTGATTGATCACAGGTTAGTTGTTGCTACAATGAAAATCCATATCTCTTTAGGGGAAATGATGGGTTTCTAGATCCCATTATTGGCCTTTGAATATTATTCACTACAACTGAGATAAGGGCCTAGAGGGTCACACACAATAGCGTATTAAAAAATTTTCCATATTCATTTGAATAGGAGTTTTGGACATAGCGGGCCCCACCACTGGGGTATGGTATTTTCGCAAGGATAAATAATCTCCAAAGAAATAAATAAATTCATTTTATTTGAGTTTAGAAAAACCTATAATGAATTTATTTATTAAAAGTTTTTATGAGTTTTAAGTAAATACATGAAAAATTAATAATTGACAAATAAAAAATTATTCAAGGTTAAATTAATATTAACAGGAACGATGAGTTGATTTAACTACTCAATTATTATCATGTAACATAGATTAATATATTACAAGTAAATGATAATAATATTTATTAATCAATTTAGTAGTTATAATATTTCGTTGATAGTGCGTTAAGTATTTGAGGCCCGCGGGGTGATACAGAGTATTTTAATTAACCACTACACATAAAAGATCAGAGGAGATTTCTGATAACTATTCATGGCACTTATCTCCCCTATACTCTATCCCATGATCTATAGAGAGATGCTATAGATGCATTGAGCTCGGATCGAGCTCTCTCTGTCATGCGATACTAGCGAAGCGATGAGGTGATCATTAGAGAGTGAAAGGGGTCATCACAATTCAATACTAACACCTAGACTATGAAGAACAGAGCTCCCACAGATTAATTTAATCATGCGTGGATGATATAGATGGGTAATGTCAGATTATATGAGCAGTGATCGCCAATGAAGACCATACAACGTGTGCAGCTTCATAATTAAACTAGGTACATTACGATTTATTATTCTACTTAAAATCCTTCATGCATGGTCCTCAGTTAAGAATAGGTTATTTTTGACCCACATCGACATGTTTACATCTATCGTTGGTGAAAAATTTAAAAAAACCCCCCTATTTGGGGATTCCGCTGCATGCCCAGTTCCAACACCTAGGTATCCTAATTTGGATCCTGTGTATAATTCCCCATATTTAATTTTTGTCCATCCCAAACATAAACTTCCTTTACTGTTGTATAACAAATATGATCATACACTCTTTTAATAATGGACCAAATTGAAAGACCTTGAACATCTAGAGAAAGAGAAACAAAACTTATCTGTTTTAAAACCCACAAAAGGGAAGCCTGGGAAAAAAATGAATTATTTACTCAAGAAAATCTTTATTTACATATTTTAGGGATGAAATTTAGGGTGAAAATAAATAATGAGTAAATCACATAAGTCCTACTCGGTAGCCCAAGTAAAATCCAAGTTATTTTCACTAGACCCCCTATTTTAGAAGAATGCTAGATTAATGTTTTTTCACATCACCTCACCGCATGAATTTGTTATCTAGGTGGGGAAATAAATATTAATGTGCTCTAACCCTTCTTATATATTAAAAATTCCACAAATCACACATCATGATTTCGACAGCAAAGATCACTTTAAACTGTCCATGTCCATTGAAAAATGATACCATGATTCAAGGGAAATTTTTTATGACTATTCATGTATGCCTATGGATCCTACATATGCACAAATGGTCATCAACCAAATGCCAAACTTTTGGAAAAACTTATTTCCAACCCTTGTAACCCTGACATCACTGTGATAAAACTCAACACCTCAGCGTGTTCAACACCATTACAGATATGATTTTCCCATATCATTCTCCTAACAGTACCACCATGGAACATGATTTTAAATCCCCATACCAATCTTTGTGAGTGTAATCAAGATCATTGGCATTATTTCAAAATGTTTTTACCCATTATAAATGAATTGACGAGACACTCCATTTATGATCTTTTTTTGGAAAACAAATCACGATTTGAAACCATACGGAATTAGGCTTGAGCCTAAAAACTGATAGATGAAATTCCTTAAGGTACCAGAACCCTTATTGGACATCATTACTCCATACCCAACCTCATCATCTAGAATATTGAGTCTTTACAAATCTCTCATAGATCTCACAATTTAATGGATATCATCAATACATGACAATGATATCTATGTATAAGGGATTACACCATCCAACTAATGGAATGTCCTCCTAGAATGAAACAAAATCAACAAATGTGAGCCCTAGGAACATAGTGGAGAAACCTAGAACCTCAAGGTGAAATAGTTCAACACTAGCAAGTATTACCCATCCAATATTCACTAACTCGAATTTATAGGTTATGACATCAATCACCCATTCTCAACTATCCATTTGGACCTAGAATACCTAGTATTTTATCCTCAACCACTATTCCATCAATAAATCGTTCTTGAACCATGGGAATGAGTGGAGACACCACAATTTCACAATGCTACCAACAAATAATGTATTTTACCTACCCACCAAAGTAATCTCCTCATTACAGGAATGGATCTCTAATCCTCATGAGCCTTGGGAACACCATGACAGAACTCAACACCTGAGGAAGTTTTGGGTCATTCCTAACATGTATTCACCAAATACAATGATGATCTATCAAGTACTGGTAGTAATACTTTAGACATCATGGAATCTAAAGGATTGTTCTAGAATACCCTAAACTACTGCAATATAAACTTTGAGCTAAATTACCCCAAACTACAATGATAGAAGGTTCGAGGAAAATGACCCTAAAATAATTTGATAGAGGTTCTAAGCTAAAAGTCATTAAACTATTTTGGTAGACGGTCTGAGCTAAAATATCTTAAACTAAAATTAATGAATGTACGATCTAATAGACCATTTAATACTACGATAAAAGGTCCAGTCTGAAAGACCCTTAATAAATGTGACATAAGGTTCAAACTAAAAGATCAAAACTATAGCACAACTACATATTCATCTTCAAGAAGAAAAAATATTGTAAGGCCCACTAATAGTGGTGGAAAAAAATCAAGTTACACATTCATTTATTGTTGGATATGAGATACGATAGAGTACTCTCCCTTCAATAAATGTATTATACCCAATTATCATTTTGTGGACTAGGTAATCTCAGGACTACAAGGGTATATATAATAGTAAGGAATTTAATATTGGTGGGTATTAATGAGAACTTCTCAGGAAGAATATTTTATGATTTAAAAATTCATATATAGGAATTTAGGCTTATGTTATATTATGAAAAAGATGGATATTATAGTCAATTCATATAACTGCAAATCAGTGAAATGTTAGGAATATCATGAATGGAAGAAAAACATTTCAAAAACATGAATAGTTAAAAAAATAAATCAACTGATAGAGAAAATAGGATCAATCCAAACATATCATAGTCTATCAAAGAATATCATAAGATAAAGAATTCATATCAATTGTCAAACTACAATAATATTCTATCAGCATAGCTCGCCAAGTCGGAAAGAGTCTGGTGAGAAGTGTCAATTGAACATTGACGTGTAGCTCACACTATCTATTCTACATCTAAACTAGATTGAGAGACTAGACAAATATATTAACCTCCATAACAACCTTTATTTTAATTTCCACTGAGGATGATTAATCTTAATGGTTATAAATCAAACAAGATATAATTTTCTCAAACCTCAAAATATCTATGGTCCATGCATCCATTTGAACTTTAAAATTTGATATAAACTGGTGAATCTTCTCCAGTTCCTCCAAAACATCCTTTATATATTCTGAAATGGGCTCCTAATCTTTAATATTGCAGAATCCCTTCTTAATGATGTCCAAATGTTTCAGAATTAGGGAAATTTGTCTTATGATTTCATATAGTGGTTTGTGATAAATTCCATATACCATAATTCAATAAAAATCTAATAATGTTGTCCCCAATGGTTACAAAATGTTTCCAATGTTTTCTCAATAATTAGGGCATGAATATTATTCCAGATAAATAAGCCGTGTCTAATATTCTATTATGGATTGGATAAGCAAACCAAAAAGAGTAACAACCGATCGAGATGGAATGAAACCAAGATAGGAGGCTTCATATGCCCTCAAATAAAGAGAGGAATCCCCAAATTATTGTTTTATAGGGATGATTTCTACAATAGAGTCCTTCCTACTGTTGGGATAATGGTCTCCAGGATTAGGTTTATTCCTGTAAGTCTCACCCAACAATTTAATAAAATCCAATGTTTCCACGGATAGAGGGGTTGGTGAGGTAAATATGATGTCCAAATGATGAACCAGTCGACTAATAAAACCACCGAGATTTGTTGCTACCCATTCCTAGGCATAATACTGGGTTAGAAAGTCATGTATTTCAGTAGATGTATTAATTATCTCAGCATCGGTGTCTTCTTCCACCAACAACATCAAAAATTGGTTGATCACCTTGGTATGTCTCTCTCACAGAATACCAACCAAAGAGAAAGGGGAGACCCTTTTGGTGTATCCTAGCTGATGATAAAACTGATAAGGTTTATATGGATATTAGAAAATCATTTAGTCCGTCATAGATTTAATAACATCATGTTGAATTGAGTTTTTATATGTACTTTCAATCATAGAGTTGTGGCCATTATTAATGACCAGCCCAGTATTTTTGGGATAAGGGGTGATGTAAAAGCTATCAGATCAACCAAACTCATATGTATCCTCATAAAAACTTAGTAACATAACCCCAACACCTTATATGTTTAGAAAATTGGGACAATATAAGGCATTAGTTATCCTGGTGGATTTTTGGTATTTGCATCAATGGAAATTATCCCCTACAAAACCAAATAAAAAATTGAATTGGAGACTTGATCATATGGGGGATTATTCCTTATTGATTATTAGACATTATCTAGTAAAGGCATGCGAGTGATGTCACAACTAGATTATGGTGACAATCCTCCATTAGATTCACTATAATTTCAAGTGTATTGATCCAAATTCTTGAATGTGAATCTCTAACTGGGAAAAAAATCCATTCAAGAACATGGACATAAATCCCGCTAGCCTAATGCAAGGATAAATTTCTACATTCAATCGATATCTCCATGGGATATGATCCCCAAATTTAAAAATTCCACAATAAAAGATAACACTATTACAAACATGTATGGAGTGGCACCGATGGTGGTGTATAATAGTTGGCCTAACCACACTATGATAATGGAAAATGATGATCCATTACTTGAAAGAGATAAGTGATGGAATACTAATATCGTATCTTATATTTTACATCACGATGATGAACATGTCACTCACAAAAATGGGAGTCTTAAAAGGGTTATCCTAGAAATATATGGAAAAAATGAACTCATTATACATCCCTCTAAGAGGTGTGATTATACCCAGTTGGTAGTTATCCCATTGTATGATTCATAGATCACTGTGGGATTGTTGAAATGAGTTTAATATAGTACACCAATTGAAAACCTGATCTCAAAGAAGATCATGCTAGAAATGGAAAATAAATTAAAAATTCATACTCCTTCATAAATAAAGATTTTATATAATTGGTCAATGAACACTAATAATATTTTCTAGACACATAGGTCCACAACCATTTATTTGAAAAATTACAACCAAGATTTAGATAACATTTCAATCCCCATCCACCACCCATGTTGTTCAGAGAAGAAACAAATTTACGCGTGCATCTTTGAGAGATGGGTTGATGAGAAAAATCACATTCATTCACAGCTATGGGTAAATTTTTCAACATATATGGATAACATGTGCTCAATCTATGACTCGTCTGTCATCCTCATCAATTTTTATATATGTAATGTAAAATCATGATGAAACCAAGCAATATGGAATATTGATGGTTGAAGGAGGATTGTATGTATCTTCCAGCAATCTGAACTCGTATTGTGGAAGTTGATGTGATAAATAGTATTTATGATGAACAAATGGAATAATTCATTTCATAATACTCTTTTTATAATTCACATGATATCTAGGGTCATCATTTTGGATTCTAGCAATCATGGACCATTGAATAGATGCAGTACATAAAAATTGATGCATGAAGGAATCCATTTAAACAAAATTTTGAGTTATATGTTAGAAAGAAAAAAATTCTAAAAGGAATGAAATAAAATTATAGTATCTTCGTTTGTATCACAGGAAAAATAATTGAAATTATGGTCACATAAGAAATCTCAAATCGCCTGACTCTGGATGATCAGATAGATCACATACATCCACAAGGCATTATGAAACTGCATGATCCCTTTAAAGACTCTATATATCATAACTTTAATGCAGTCACCTGATCCATAGAATATAAAAAGTATCATGTGATCAATCCAATGTATCCAGTGAATCCCTAATGATTATTGTGCATCCCCATGGGAAAAGCTAAAAAAATACAAAAAATAAATTCTCCAATTGATTCAATTAGGCACTTCTGAAAATGAAATCTTACACAATGGTTATTGTAAATTGGGATTTCTGTGAGGTCTCATGAGGGTTTATTATGGGATAGTCTTATAATGAGGCTGCACAATGGAAGCATGGTGTAAGAGCTCTGGAGAATTGAGTATTCGATGAATGAATCCCTCTATACTCCCAAAATTATAGTTAATTTCATAGAATACCAAACATTTTCTAGCATACCAAGCATCAACCAATACATCAATTAGTGATAATGCTAAAGCCTCTAGTGGGAATTTACAATCCACATAACAGAGCCCTTGTCCCCATCGATGTCTCTTATAAGGGGTAATTTTTTACCACTCTCCAAATTATTATACTAAATTTTAAAATGTAATAATTACCTAAATATGTGGATTATTTTCCCACAACAGAAAGGAAAAAAAAGGTTCCATGATCACATGGATACCATTAAACACCAAGATACACATGATCAGATAAGCAATAGGAATTCATGAATATGACCACACACCATAGATATCCTATATATGGCCCAATGATGTCCCTTTTATAATGCATCATTGATCTTTTGTAGTATTCCTAGACACTAACAAATAACGAGGCGACAGATATACAAGAACAACATGAATTTTTAGGAGACACACCTTGGACAAACATCCAAGAATACTCAGAAAATAGGGAGGATAATAATCAGAAAAAAGGAGTTGGTTGTGGTCACAAAAGTCATGTGAAACATCATTAATGGGTATAATGATTATCGTTGACAACACTCAATAAAACCAACAAGACACCATGCCCACATAAATTAAAAAACAAAAAAAATGAACGGGAAAGGATGGATTTTTTTGTTTTTTTAAAACACATTGGACACACCAGCATTGTCTTTTAAATCCTCTTTAAAATCCATCATTGTCTTAAAAAACGTCCCATACAAGTCATCTGATATCATTTGAAGGCCTTTTAAATGTCTCCCTAACCTCAAAAAGGCCTTTAGACATGTCAATATGACAATAAAAGGTACCATGTCTTGTCCAAATGGTTAAAAAACACCCCACTAATTTGATATAATCTAATAAATTGGTTGTTTATGGGATGGTATTTTAGACACTGAAAATCTTGTGATACCAATGAAATGGCCAATGGTTTGACCTCACAATGATATGTGATTCCATAGCCCTCCTCCAACCCCATCATAGATTTGTATAACACCCTCTTCAACGAAATCAAATAAGCACAGTTGGGAGGCCTATAAATCCACCACCCCTAATGAAAAAAGAAGTGTTTTATAGGGATGAACTCATGCAACCTCTCACTAGAATTCCTAGGTACAAGCGATGATTTATTAGGGTACCTCATCTCGCGACTAGAATAGCGTCCCATTTTGTAAGATCCGGGGAAAACTCAAAGAGATCATGGAGTATATAGAATCACATTATGTGATCACTCATAGATCATGTGAAGTATTTTAGGTGGGTTACAAAAGAGATATCACACATAGTTATTAAACATTTGAGAGTTAAAAAAAATATACTTTGAAAAAATCAATGGCATATGTAATCAATGTATGGATCAATGAAAAAAATATTGGATACATATATGAATAATATATATGATTATCCTCATTCACATATCATAAACAAACTAGATCATGAAGTTGAACATGAAATGTCACCCAGGTTACACAACACTCCATTAGAATACTATTTTCTTTATGTGAAGTCTCATAGACATGTCCAATAAAGTCACATGGAACCCCTCACAAAACCCAATGGGAAAACTATCCTAGCTATTCTATGACAACATGACATGTCACCCAAATCATATGGTGAAATTATTAAATGTTAGCTAATACTCACAATAGAACTAGGGTATGTCAATTGGCTCTTCTGATCCCCCATAGAAACACCTCTTGGATCTCACGATGTTCTTTGGACATATCGGTCTGGATCATTCATCACCCTAAGAGACATGTCACACCAACTCTCACAACACCCTCCCTATGTTTCAACCATATTTAATGATGAAACAAATGGATGTTTAGTAGGATCATGTGAAATCCTTGGAGCATATTAGTTAGGACCATGTGATGGATTTCAGGATTAATTAGTTAGGTCATGAAATGTCCTCCAGAATGTCTACATTTATCATGAGACAACCTTTAGACATGCCACCCATGTCATGAGACGTTCCATGAAAAAGGAAACCATATCATGTTACTATGTTTATAATTGTTAAGCTGAAATCATACAATATTTCTAGCAAAATATCCAGGAATGTTGAATAGACAATCTATGCATGTCAGGAATACAAGTAGGCCAGGTCAATAAGACATCCTAGGACTTGATAACATTGTCCACCCTCTGTGGGTTTCCCAATTAGAAGGTAAATGGTGTTGTGTATACCCCACTCAATTGAAATATGTTGACTCTAAAACATGGTACAACTAGGATACATATGACACCTTTATATGGCCCAATTATTATATTCCACTTCCAAAGGCATATCCCTTGACATATGTCCCACATACAATAGAAATTAGACCAATTAATAACCATACATTTTTTATCACATAAATTATATCACAAATTATATTTGGATATTTTTACTAGTAAGATTGTGTTTCATATTGAGCTGCAGCTGATTCGTACAAGTCTCAAATTATGTACCAATCTTTTTTCTAATTTATAAAAAAATTGAATGGGTTTTTCTCTGTTTTGAATATTTTTCTTGTATTTTTTACTAAAATGTAATTTTAAAATGGAAAAATTCACTTTGACTCATATTAGTTATATCATTTATTGGTTTCAAGTAATGCTGATTCCTTCTCATTAATAATTACTTATGAATCATGTTACTAAATTTTAAATACAATCCATGTGTGTTTGATCCATTTTCAGTGAGTGATTGTTTGGAAAAAAATGTTTATTTTAATATGATAACTTACAAATTGAGTCATAACAGACACATATTGTATAAAATTTAGGTGAGTATGATTTCTACATGTTAGAAATGACTTATGGATCGTTTTACTAAATTTTCAAAATAATATAATTGTGTTTGCTCAGTTTTGATTAGGTGAGTTGTCCTTTTTACAAAAATTGTTGTCAATTCTAAATAAAATGATATAATTTTAGTCATATAGGTCACGCTATGCATCATATAGATGATCATTTAATTATTAGACAACACAAATGGTTTACGGATCGTTTTTTTAATGTATCAAAAGAATATGAATTCATTTACTCAGTTTTGAGTATGTCACGTGTCTTTTTTTTAAATGTCATTTTAAAATAGAAACATGTAACTTTTCTCATACCCATCACATTTTGTGACATATTTATGTGATACTAATTCCTACCCATAATAAAAGACATATGAATCAATATCGTAAATTTTAATGAAGTTATGTTATCATTTCCTCTTTTTTCAATGACTAGATTTTTTTAAACTAAACTATCAATTTTGAACTAAAAACAGACACATTGAGTTATATTTGGTACATGGTGTGAGATTGAGATACATATTATTCTAACCTGTCACAAATGGATTATGAATCATTTACCTAATTTATCAAAACAATCTAAATTGGTTTTTTGGTTTTGAGTTGGGCAGATGGCATTTTTAATAAAATTGATATCATTTTGAAATAAAATGACTCACTTGGAGTCATAATGGTCACACCGTGAATAATATTGAGGTACAAATGATTATTAACGGTCTGAAATGAAAAATATATATCATTCCTAAGGTATCAGCTAAATATGAATTCATTTTATCAGTTTTGAGTAGGTGAGTTCTCCTTTTTACAAAATTTGATATCAAATTTAAAATAAAAAACTACTTTGTGTAATATCAATCATATTGTGCCTTTGATTTAGGTGTGGATAATTTATACAAATCCCCAATGGATTATGGATCATTTTGATAACGTATCAAAATATTCTAAATGTGATTACTATGCTTTGAATAAATCACATTTATTTTTTTACTAAAATATCTTTTTAACTGGAAACATGAACATTGACTCATATTGATCACATCATGTATCGATTTGTTGTGAGACTAATTATTGCATGTAGAAATGAGTTATGAATAAATATCCTAAATTATCAAGTAAATCTGAGTGAGTTTTCCTAGTTTTAAGGGAGTGTAATTTTTTGACCTAAAATGTCGATTTTAGACTAATAACTGACCCATTGAGTCATATCGGGAACACCATGAATTAGATTGATGTGGAACTAATTCCTATACATAAAAAATGTCTTTTTTATCATTTTTGTAAATTATAAAACCAATATAGATGTATTTTCTTTGTTTTGAGTAGGTCATTTTTCCTTGTTAGAAAAAAATATTTTATTTTTAAATAAAAAGATTTACTTCGAGTCATACTGACCACACTGTACATCATAAAAAAGTACGTATGATTCCTAGAAATTTCAAAGGACATATGGATCATTTTCATAAATTATAAAATCATCTCAAATGATTTTTCTCAGTTTTAAGTAGGTGTGTATTCCTTTTAGTAAAATTAATGTTAATTTTATATAAAATGACACACATTGAGTCATATCATTCACATATTGCATTAGATTGAGGTGTGGATAATTAATACATCTCCCAAATGGCTTGTATATATTTTGAATAAATTATAAAAACAATATGAATGCATTTTCATAGTTTGAGTAAATCACATATCATGTTTACTAAAATTTAATTTTAATCTAGAAACATGCAATTTGACTCATACCAATCATATCACGTATCAATTTTATGTGAGACCAATTCCTACACATCTAAAATTACTTATGAATAAATTTCCTAAATTATGATGTAAATACGAGAATATTTTCTCGGTTTTTGGTGACTGGAATGTTTTCAACAGAATTGTCGATTTTAAACTAATAACAAACACATTGAGTCATATCAGGCACATCATGCTTCATATTAAGGTGTAGATCATTCCTACACATAAAAAATTCCTTATGGATAATTTACCTAATGTATAAAAACAATCTGAATTCTTTATATCAATTTCGAGTAGGTATGATTCTCTTTTTTCTAAAATTGATGTAATTTCTGTATAAAAAGATGCACATGGAGTTATGTCGGTCACATTGTGTGTCAAATTTTGGTACGAATAATTCATACATGTCTCAAATGGCATATGGATCATTTTCATAAAGTATAAAAACAATATGAATGTGTTCTATCAATATTGAGTATGTAACTTTTGATTCTATTAAAATTTTATTTTAAAATGAAAACACCCACTTTGGCCTATATCGATGACATCGTGTATCAGTTTGACGTGAGACTGATTCCTACACATCATAAATGAATTATGAATTTATTTCATAAATTATCAAAACATAATGAGCACATGTTCATTGTTATCAGTGAGTGATGTTTCTTGAATTGGAATTTCAATTTTAAACTGATAATGAACAAAATTACCCAAAATAATAATTATTTACAATTACTATAATTAAAATATTATTATTATTAGTAAATATTTAGTTTCATTATAAAAAAAATTATTATATATATAATAATATATTTTATATTTAAATAAATTTAAATACGATAAATAATATATATATATATATATATATAATTATATTCAAATAATGTTATTAATATAATACATATATATGTAGAATAAATATAAAATATTGATGTATATTCATTTAATTTATTTGTTTATCAAATGAAGAGTGACCTCTATTTTATAGTTTTTGATGGGGGAAGGAATGAACCCCATTAATGATTATTTCATATCAAGGTAAGTGTTAATGAAGGCCAAACCTCTATTGAAATTTATTTCAAATCATATAAAACACAATCATTTTAAAAAAAATAACCTTTAAAAAACCATTGTATTATAAAAAATTATAATAAATCATCATCCAGTTATTTTGTTAACTTTTTATTCATATCATTATGGTTAATTTTGAGGATAAAAATGAATGTAATTCCATGTCAACTCAAATAAATTAATTTAGTAATATACACTTGTTAGTTGAAATTACACTATATTAACCAAAGAACCCTATGATGCATAACACTGTAGCAATGTATTCTGATTCTTCCGTCTCCGCCATCCCCATTTCATTACCTCCCTTTAGTCTATCATTTATATAGTTGGGTTGAGGTTTTATCTAGAAGGATTTTTTGGAAATAGATGCATAGAGTTAATAACTAATGTTAATGGTTTAATTATCAAAAATGGGAGGAATTATCCGTTTTAGAGAACACGATGAAGTAAAATATTCATCCTTATCGTCTCATCTCCCGAAAATTTGACATTGAATGATTTTTTTGACACAAATTATCCATATCCTGGGGATATTAACATTTGTTTCATGAAATAACTAAGAAGTAGTCATCATTGGGATAACTAATTCATAGATTAGTAAAAGAAACATTAAATATAAGGGTGATGAGTCTCAGGGAAAGAAATGAAGTAATAATTATTCTTGATATGAAATTGAGGAGGACAACAGTTGCACTTCATTGTGTTCTCAAAAAGGGGAAATACCTACCATCTGTGAGAATAGCTCCATTGAAATAAATTTTTATCCCAACTCCAACCATTCCATCTAGATAAAATATCTACACAAAAAGAGAAATGATAGAGTGATTGGAAGGGAATAAATGTATACGGTGGAGGTCAATGAATCAAATTATGCAATTGTAGTCCTACGCAACCCAAGAGGCCATGGGTTTCAATAGTGTAAGTTTTGGTGATGAGTGTTTGTTACTAAATTTAATTTATTTGGTTTTAAATGGGTGAAGGGTTTATGATAAATTAATTTCATCAATATCCCAAATATTATCCAGAACGATCCAAATAAAACGTTTATAAAATAATTGATAAAGGATTTTTTTTCTATTTTTTCGATAAAACATGGATTTTTAATAGGTTTTATTTTATTATAAATGTAATGAAGTTTTACATGGTTGGAAAAAGAGTATGATGTAGGCATGTACTTCAATTACACTTACCTTGATAGGTAATAAATCAGAATATGGTTCACACATTCCACCATAAAAACTATAAAATGGAGGCCACTCTTCATTCGATACATTGATAAACAAAGTGAATAGAAATAAATATTATATATATGTGTTACATATATATATGTATTATATTAGTAAAATTATTTGAATATAATTATATAATTATATATAATATTTATCGTATTAATTTTTTTACATGTATAATATATTATTTGATATATATAATACAATTTCTTCAAATGAATGTAAAAAATGCTCTTAAAAATAATTTTTAAATTATATTAATTGTAAATAATTATTATTTTGGGTAATTTTGTATATTATAAAATTATATAAATTTTTTAGTGTTTAATTATTTCAAAAAAATGTAAATATATTTACCTAATTTTATTATTTTGAATGTCAAATGAGTTTAAATGTTTTTGTTATTTTACAACAAATTCTAATACTTTAAATTAAATAAGTATATAGGCCTAAAAAGTATATATATACATAAAAATAGTTAATATTATATTTAATTTGATAACTTCTATTCATTGAGGATATGTTCCCTCCTGAGAGTCACATTGAATAGCCTTTTCATTGCATGGGTCAGTAGAAACATCCAACTGGCTCTACACCATCAGAATTTCACCACCACCAGTGTTGAAACCCTTGCCATTATCTACAGAATATGAAACCTGTTTTTTTTATAGTTCATAGTTACTCTCCTACATGAAGATGTATAATGCCCCACACTATAAGAATATAGTGTTTTAGCGGCGGTTTTTAAAATAGCCATGAATAATATGCCCCAAAATATTTTTTTAATTTATTTTTAATTTTTTTCAAAATATTTTCAAAATAAAAAATTTCAATTTTTTAGAGGTGGTTTTTAAAAATAACTGCCATGATATAGCAGCAGATTTTTCAAAACCGTCATAGGAATTTAGAAATAAAAAAATAATTATTCTTTATTACTTATTTATTATTAATTTCATCCAGTCAAATGTAGTTTATTATTTACACATTTAAATATTATAAATGTGTTAATTAATTAATATTTATAATTATTAGTAAATAATATTTGTAAACTAAAAACAAATCTTCAATAAGTAGAAAATTACACTTCAGAATCAAATGACCATAACTTCTAATCTGAGAGTCCATTTCAACTTCACAACCAGTCAAATAAAATTTTATCTAATGATAAAAAATCATGTGGGATTTAAATAATGTGTTAATTAAAGGTAAAAAATATATTCAAAATTCAAAAGTTGAAAATCTAACTCAAACATTAAACAGATGTAACAATTAATCTGGGTGTCTGTTTGGGCCCTACCACATATCAAATCGAATCCTACGATGAGCTCTATATTTCATAGGTCTGGTACCAACTCTTTGAGTATTTTACAACTTTTTATTCCACCAAAAAGGCCCAAAAGGCCTCCAAAACAGATGTTTAAGTTTCAAACTCTGATTTATTAATGCTAAGTCTATGAAAAATATTTGGTACTATAGGATAATGCTATTTCTGAGGGAATTACCTAAGGTTACATCAATGTCAATCTTATGATCAGTTAATCTCATGGGTAAAGGGATAGGATGTGGAAAATGGATTTTAATTCTATTGGTGTGATGGGGAAATCCCATGGGGGAACAATAGTCCATCACCCCACTTATAAAAAGTGTGTGAAGAAGCATCCTAAAAATTTAGTGAGGGGGATAAGGAAATGGTTTAGGTGTAGGAATGGTGGGAACCTTGAAAGAAAATTTTGTTTGGAGAAACCATCCAATTTCATAGAATAATGTAATAATACATTGAAAACTCATCCTACTATCCATTGTTTCAATTACATGGATCAAGGACACTTTGAAAATAATTTTATTGACAAAACTTTTGTCAAATATGACCAATGAAAACATCCCCCACATAATAGAGAACATTAGAGATCATATTCCATCATAACTACTTAGTTATATCTCGAAAAAATGTGGTAACAAGTACAGTAGTAATTAATACATGAATAGTAAAGAGACTATTTGATTATAATTCTATGCATTATTTCATATCATCAATGTTTTGAAGAAATTTTCAAAAATTCACACCAAACATGGAAGTGGAGCTATCTGTTAAAATTGAAAATGATGAAATTATTACATCCTAACTATATAACATCTCACCTATCCATATATTCACACTCAAATCCTAGTGAAAACTTTGATAGTACCTTAAGCAGAATTTGATGCGATTCTAGATATGTATTGGATTTCCCTATATAGATCCAACCAAAATTGTTGAGAGATGGAAATCGACCTTCATATCATAAATATTCCTAGGATTCTATACCAGTGAAAGCTTTATGATGAATATCCTTTGGATTCATATTCTTACGTATGTATATTATATCCTCATAAGAAATTTTATCTTGCTAAAATATATGGTACTAAGGAAAATAAAAACGTTGATGAGATACCCATTGTTCGGGAATATGTTAATGTATTTCCGGAAGAATTGTCTCATCCTACCCAAATCCATTTGGTTGAGTTCATAATCAAGATTATACCACGAGAATTGAAAAAATTAAAGACTCTATAAAAAAATTTCTTGGTTGAACTTGATGATTTGAATAAAAAAATAAAGGAGAACATGAATAATGGGAATATACACCCGACTACTACACCATTGGGTGAACTAGCAATCATTACAAATAGAGAACATGGGACAATGTTCCTCTAAATTGATTATCATGAGGTCAATAAGATCATGATAAAGAGAATGTATCCTCTACTAGATATTGATATGGTTTTCCATTATCTACATGGAACCCAATACATATCCATGGTGGATCTCTATTCGGGATATTTTTAAGTAATGTTGAAGAAGGATAATATCTTATAGACAAATTTTCATACATGGAATAAGCACTATAAGTCCATAGTGATTCCATTTGGACTCAATAATGCTCCATCTATGTTCACAGACATAATGAATATAGTCATTTTGGATTATCACAAAAAATTAGTGGTTTTATTTATTAACAATATTCTTATAAAAAATTTAATGTAATGAAGAACATTAGGTTCATTTTAATTTTTTACTGCAGACCATAGAAAAGTAAAATTGTTATGTGAATTATAGTAAATTTTAGTTTTGGATAAGATAAGTAACATTAATAGGGAATGTCTTCACCAAGAAAGTGATATCTATGAACCCTTTTAAAATAGGGGAAATTAACAGATTTTTTAGACCAACATCTATGATAGAGATCTATAGTTTTATTAGATTTTTTTTGAAATATTACTGATTTATGTGAAACTTCTCATAATTGTTAATCCCACTAAACTAGACTACTTAGAAGGTGGTGATGTTTTTCAATAAGGATGAATGTAAAACTATATGTAAAGTGTTAAATTATAGGTGAATAAATGTACCTTCTCTAACTTTACCAACTAGTTGTATAGGATTTTTTGATCAAAGTGATAAATCCAAAAAAGGATTTGTTTTTATACTAATGAAATATGAAAAAGGGATACCTTATGCTTCCCACTACATAAAGATCCATGATATGAAATACCCTCCACAAGACTAGGAATTGGTTGTAGTGATATTTTCATTGAATACGTAGAGACATTATCTCTATTTTTAGATGTTTTACTTATATAAAGACTATAAAAACATCATTTATATATTCCATCAAAATTATCTCAATATGTGTAAATGAATGTGGTCAGATCTAATCAAGTGTTATGATTGTTTGATCCATTAAAATCGTGGGAAGGAAACCAAATTTGAAGATTCTCTAAGCAAAACTGATCCTACAAAAATATACATGATGAGGATTTAAATGGGAAATTTTTTATTGGAAATAACAAGAATGTACATGGGAATCAGAAAAATTTAATAATGACACCGTATTAAAAGAACTTCTCAACCCTCATTTTCTGAGAGATTTAAGGAGGACTGAAAATATTATTGGGAGCTACAAAATATGCCAGAAAATATTATACAGTTTATATTTTCTAAATATGGTGTTATAAGGTTTGGAACAATGATACATTTCATATAAAACCCAGTGTTGATAATGGAACATTTGGTTGATGAGAATAACTGATCAATCTTTATTCATATTAGAACCACTATGATGTATAGAGATATGATGAGAAACATATGGTGGGATCACATGAAATGGGATATTATGAACTTTTTATCATAATGTTTACTATGAAAAGAATTCAATTATTAATGATTCAATTCAACGATATTGATGAAATAATTTCTCAAACAAGTCTAGTAATGGGATAGAATATCCACTGATTTCATTATTGAACACCCTTGGACATATAAAGGAAACAACATCATCTATGTGGTCATTGATCTTATTTATAATTTTGGTGAATTTAATTATTCTGAAATATGATTTATCTCTGGACTAACTCGCTAATGTATACATAGATTATGTGTCAATACTACATGGAGTGATACTCTACATTATGTTTGAATGAGATCTATGCTTTACCTATATGTTTTTTATAAATTTCCATCAAATTCCCAATACATAGCTTAGTTTCAATTCTAGTAATCACCCTATGATAGAAAGTAATTATAAAGGAACCCTTTAAAACCTAGTGGATATTATTATATCATATTCAATGGACCTCTAATGATGTTCAGATCAACTCCTTCCCCTAATATAGATCCCATATATCAACAGATTATATTCAATCCTTAAAATGGAACCATTTGAGTCTTTATATAGGAAGAGGTGTCTGAATAAAACATGATGGGATGAATTGCAGGATCCGGGCGCAGTAGAATTGCCTTGTGTGTGTACCCAACAATAATATTTTTATTAAAAATGATCAATTTGATATCCATCACAATAATAAAACGTCACATCTTTATAATAGAATGAAGAATGAAACAAAAGGAAGGGAGTACCGAAACCAAAAACAGGATCATCATATGTTGGTTATAATTAATATAATTAAAATAAAAGAATGAACTTAATGGAACTCTCCCTTCTTTGATTTTATCATTCATGATCCTATGTGATCCATTGTTTCATCCTAGAATCAATGTGTATGATTTATCTAGTGGTGATCCACGTGTTCTCCACGTATCATTCAAGGTTGTTGAAGAGATCTCCATGTGCTAGTGTGGAAGAGCATTCTCATGCGATGTCTGCCTTTGATCACATTAAGAGCTACATGCAACGCACACTCCTTGATTTGTTGGAGGAGTATATCTCTCGTAGCTTGAAATCATTTTTAGTTGAAAAATAATTCTCTCTTGTCATGAGAGATTGTTCAGATCCATTGTGCACAACCCCATAAAATTTTCTAGGATAATGAAAATTATATAATTGGGATTTTAATTAAATAAAATAAAAAAATGAATTAATTACTAGAATTAATTTATTCATTTAATTTAATACTTAGTAAAACCCCATGTCTAAAAATAATAATTGACTATTATTATTACTTGACATGGGCCAAAAAAATTACACCTAATATTATTTAATTAAATAAATAATATCACTTCTCAAAAATCTCCCGAAAAACTACACGGAATATATATTAATATACACGGTATGTACTTTCATGTTTCTATTTTCTTTATTTACTCCACCTCACTTATTTGACCTTGAATAATGTCTATTTATTTCAAATAAATATAACTGTATTACTCACTAATAAATATATATTATTTCTCCCATAATATATTGTATCATATAACTTATGTCAAAATAAATGTGATCATGTATCCTTGAATAATTATTCAACCATAATTGGGAATAATCTTTATTCAACATTTTAAATTAATATTTAACTGAGATACTTAGACAGACGTAGTGTGTGACACTCTAGGAATATTAATCAATGGAATTTGGCAGAGCCTACTTAATATCCAAGGTTAGAATCTATAAACATGCTAAGGCACCCATAGAGAAATATGTTTACACCAAAATGATGTGTCATCCCATATGAACGATTTAAATATAATTTAATTCATTTTTCATGATATCTCGAATCAATTGGGTTGCATTCTAGTTCCATCAACTCATGTGCTCGATTATTGTTTCTTTAAATTCTAAAAAATGAACATGCCCATTCCTTACCATGGTCGTGGATTTATTTAGACTATATCAATTCCATCAACGGGCCTTAGATATCTGATTCCATTATGAAACATAGGGGATAAATCCTTTCTTTCTTTCTATATTAATGCAGTATTACTCATGACACACCCAACATATCCTACTTTGTTGCGAAAAGTGTGTCATTCCGGTTTTCTTCAATACATCTAAGTGCGTGAGTTTCAATACCCATTAACAATAATCCTAATGTATATGGACCAATACACACATCCACAGATAGGAACATCCAATGACACTATGAAATGTGGATTTGCAACTGGGGGTCTCGTTCTCAAAATATTATCCTCGATATTAAAAAGGGTGAACACCATGAGAAGGTACCTCAACGTTTTATGATTCCTCGCCCTTAATGGCCTATTTTATTTGTGTCCCTCAAATAATATCATCTAGCCACAGTAGATACATTCAAGAACATTATTATGGAACATCCGGGTTCTCATCATAGTATGTATCTGCTATGATCGATTAGTGAAATAGTTATCCTTATGAAATTATCACATGCATTGTCATACAGAAGTATAATCAAGATGTCCTAAGGTATTTATTAATGAATAAAGAACAAATTTGTCGGTTCCAGGACACCAACTCCATAAGACTCCTACTTGGACTAGAGAAAACTTCTAACAACCTTTAAACTGCTAACTCTCACAAGATATTCATGCTTCTTCTATGATAGCCCTTTAGTCATGGGGACTATCACATTATCTTTGGTTGACACTCTTCTCACTGAAACTTCACACATTTTATAGAAATCCATCAAGATGTGAAACTTCCAGAGTATGTTCTTGTTCTGTTGATGTGGCCTTGGTTCTTTTATAAGAGCAATAATTGTATTATTATCAAAATACAATGTGATAGGATATTTACAACTAGGCACGATATAATGCTCTTGGAAAATTTTCTGAATCCAAATGCCTTCCTTGGCTACATAAAAAGATTCAATATATTCAAACACTGTTGTAGAATCAGCGAATAATGGTTTCTTTGAACTCTTAAAACTCACTATTCCTCCATTTAGATAGAAAAAATATCTCGATTGCGACTTCATATCGTTTTGATCTATCTGAAAAACAACATCAGCATACCCCCTAACGACAAGCTCCTCATCTCCTCCATACACTAGGAACATATACTTAGTTCTTCTATCATACTTAAGGATATTCTTAATAATAGTCCAATGTTGTTCTCTTGGATCGGCTGGATATCTGCTTACCATGCTCAGTGAGTTGGAAACATTAGGCCTGGGTCATAACATGACAAAAAAGATGAATCCTATAGCCGAATCATATGGGATTTTACTCATTCTATCATTCTCTTATTGTGTCTAAGGACACATTTCCATAGAAAGATGTAGGCCATGTGACATTGGTACCCATACCCTCTTGGGTTATCTAATAATATATCTCTTTAGTATCTGGTCAATGTATGTACCTTGACATATTTCATGTAGCGTCTTTTATCTATCACGAATGATATAGATCCCTAGAATGTAGGCTACTACACCCAAGTCCTTCATGGAGAAACACTTGGTCAACCAGTCCTTAACTAATTGTAAGACTGGATCTTCGCTTCCAAAAAGAAATATGTCCTCAACATATACTACTAGTATAACGACCAGATTCCCATTAAACTGCATATAAAGACATGTCACACATCCATTCTTAATGAAACCAAATTCCTTTATGGATTCATCAAGTCAAATGTTCCCTGACCTAAATGATTGCTTTAATGCATAAATGGATTTATGCAACTTCAAACCCGTTCGGATTCACCTGCTATCACAAACCCTTCTAGTTGTGTCATATAGACATATTCCTTAAGTTTAAAGTTAAAGAATTCTATTTTGACATCCATCTACCAAATCTCATAGTCATGGTAATATGCTACGGAAAGTATCATTATTATAGATCTAACCATGGAAACTAGAGACAAGGATTCATCATTTTCAATTAAATGAGGCTATCTGAATCCTTTACCCACTAGAATTACATTATTGGTGCTAACTTGTCCTTCCATGTCCAACTTTCTATTGAATACCCATTTTCGTCTAACATGATTTACATCAATTGGCTTAGAAAACAGAACATAGACTTGGTTCTGATACATGGAATCCATCTCATAATTCATAGCTTCTAGCCATCTTGCAGCTTCTAATATTTCTATTACATCCTTTTAAGAGATAGTTTCATCACTTTACAACAATAATTATTCACTATATTCAATGACATCAAAACCAAATCTATCTAGTTCCCTTTCCATTCTTGAGATCCTACGTAGTACTTGTGATTAAGGAACCTCTTCCATGGGGATCTGTGGAACTTTTTCCTGTTCCAACTCTTGTGTATATTGAGCATCAACGTCGTCGAAGTCAATCTTTCTCCCAAAATCATTTTGGACTATGTTCACCCTCTAATGAATAATGGACTATCTGGCAATATTTAGCTTCTTTTCTTCAGGTTTATATTTGTAATATCCTTTTTTCCCAAGGGATATCCTATAAAGATACACCTCATGCCTAGGGGTGATAGTTTGTTGCATGAGAAGGCCTTAACAAACCCCTCACATCTCCATAAACACGTTTGTGACAAAATGGGTTTCATTCCATTCAATAAATCGGTGGGTATTCCATTTTACTCCATAGATGGTACTCGGTTTAATATGTATGATGAATTTTGTAATGCATATCCCCAAAAACCTAATTGATGATCGTTATGACTCATCATCGACCTCACCAGATATCACAAGGTGAAGTTCCTCCCTTGAATAACCCTATTACACTGTGGTGTATAAGGAGCAGTGAGCTGAGATAGAATCCCAGACTCTTGTAAAAGGTCGATGAATTCATGGTTCAGATATTCTCCACCTCAATCCGATCTAATTTTCTTTATCTTCTTACCAAGATGATTCTTCAATTCAATGTTTAATTCATTAAATTTCTCTATGGACTCTTACTTATACCACATTAAGTAGACATATACATATCTACTCAAATAATCTGTAAAAGTAATTAAGTAATAATATCCACCTCTAGATTCTACTGGAAATAGTCCACACACATCTGTGTGCACTAATCCTAGAAGCTCTGTGGCCCTTTCACCCTATACACTGAAAGGCGGTTGGGTCATTTTTACTTTTTAACATGTGAGGAATGTATCATGTTGTTTTAGATTAGTGGATTCTAAATAACCTTCTCAGTAGTACTTTTTCAAGCACTTCTTGTTTACATGATCGAGATGGTGATGCTAGAACTAGGTGATGTATGAGTCACGTGAGTTTGTTTCATAATTGATTTAAAAAACTTGGTTTTCATAATTTAATACATACAAACCATTATTCAAATGCACCATACCATAACATATTATTTAATTATCAAATTAACAACCCTTATTTACAAACATGAAAATAAATCATCCATATCAAAACATGATATAGAAATAATGTTCTCAGTAACACTAGAAACATAATAATAGTTATGTAAAACCAAAAGCATCCCGGTTGGAAATGAGAGAAGGTAATCACCAATGGACAATGCATCCATTCTCACACTATTGGGAGCTCAAAGATCCACCTATCCCTTGTGAATATTTTTAAATCTAATTGGTTACGAAATTTGAATACATATATGTGCCTCACAAGATATATATAATAAAAAATTTATAGAAATGGAAAGTTTACACTCGATAATGAACGCACTGTTAGCCTCCCCGCGTTTCTGGGTTAAATTCTTCTTCCAGTGGCCTTACATGCCTCATAAAAACATACTACCTCCAGTTCCTTTCCCATCAACTAGATCATCCCCTTCTTGGAGGGATGATGGTCTGAGGATTCAAAAAATTTATGAATCCTTGCCCATTTTCCTTGTCCTTGCTTTCCTTATTCACCATAACGAATGAGGTTTTTTCACTCTCCTTGTCCTTATCTTCCGGGATAATTATGGTCAGAAGTTACGATATACTTTTCTAATTGATTCTCATTTTTACATGACAATAAAGATAAAGAAGGTCTTGGGTTGTGATGATAGGATGAGATCTGTATGCAACTCATCCAGCAACATAATCCCTATGATGTCTAGATGTTCAGTGTAGCCAATAAGATTGAATACATGAGGCCCAGCTAGTGTAGACTCCATATGAGTAGTTTTAAACAAAGCATTGGAGATATCATATCTCTCCTATTTCGCCTTCTCTTGATAGAGATCCTTAATGTGAGAAATCATACAATACAGATCCATGTTTTCATGTTTCTTTAAGAGAAAATTAGACATGGACAATAGCATGAAACAAGGGACATATATGGAATTATACATATGTTTCATATAGAGAGATAGTTCCTCATCACTTGACTCTTTTCTAGGCGAAAATGGAATATGCTTTTCCAACAGGTAAAATTATCTCTTGTGGCGAAGGATGATGCGTAAAGGCCTCTACCATTCCTAGAAATTGGTGCTTGGGAGAAGGTTTTCTTTATTGAGTATGGTTCGAAATGATATCTTTGAAGTAATTTTTCTTTATGTTTATACAAATTTAGATGAGAAAAGGTTTATTACTTTTTCATGATAAAATTTAGACAAATAAATAAATTAATACTTATTAGTCTCGCAATATTTTATTGAAATCCAATATCCCTCACCATTGATTTCAGAATATTCTGTTACCTGAATATTTTAGTAGCCAGGATCAATATTTCCCTTCTCATTATCCCAACTAGGGTTTTTCAATAATCTTGAAGGGTTATAGGTAGGAATTTCAAATGAAAACTATGTTAACTTGAAGCTCCTTGATCCGCTCAGTGGACTCCCCAATCCTAAAATACATTTATTTTGGATTTCCTAAATCATTGCTTCTTGGTCACACCACGTCCTTCTGTGGTAGTCAAACCTTGATGTGAACCATGTCAATTCAACCTAAATCCTTGAATTATAGTTCTCTGATAATTGAATGCAGCCCAACTAGGGTTGGTGAAGCACTTCGAACTTTGGATCGATTCTAACCATGATTATGGAAGACTATACCGACTTAATATTTCTTTAAGGGATTTTATCCTTATACATAAATTTACATTTTATTATCTTTAATTACATGATTTTAAATATTATGTGGGATATACATACGTGATTAACCATGTCTATGAAAATATTTACATATATGCCAGTTTTATTTTAGTTCTATCTTGAATGTTTGTTTAATTCATTAATTTTGTGATCGTGAAAACACACCCACAATAAATAAACCATGCAACTAACAGAAATAAAATAAATTTGTTGATAATGATCTTTTAAAATTTGTTAGTTTATCAAATGTAAGATAAACTATCCCAATACCTAGGGGAGAAACACCTTATAAATTTTGGGTTCGTGTTTACAGCTTTCCACAGGTCAACCTTTGCATCTCCTTTGATTGGTTTGTCTATGGATCCTAACATGAGCCGCCTCCACTATATTGGGAGCTCCATCCATTACATATGCCTTTATCTCACCCATAGGTTAGGGGTAAAATGGGGTTTTTTGATAAAAGAAACTTTGGGAACACAGACCCTACATATTAATGAAAAGAAGCCTCACATGCCATCAAATTTAATTTAAATAAATAAATTATAATGAAACCATTAACTTAAAAAATTATTGATCATTCTCATGATCATCCATACATGAAACACTACTTATGAATAAATAAAACTAGCATTAAATTCATTAATCATTCTTATTTAAGATAAATAAATCCCTAATAAATTAATTCTCTTTAATTAAACAATCCTTTTATCTTAAAACCTTTTCTGAATTTCCTTGAAATTCTCATCCATTATAATTTTACAAATAAATTCCATTAAAACTATTTTGTACGTAATTTGTACCTTGGAGGCAACCCGGTAAATTCCTATTCATAAAAAACCAACGAGTGGAAATAAACATTACACAGTTGTTATATTAAACATATATATATATATATATTCAAATATATATATATATATATCACCTATCACGTTTTGCGCCTCATATTTACACATCCACTATGGTACACATCTCAATGGGTTGTTTAATATAATAATAAATTTAAATATACTTGTGTAATTTTGATTAGTACACGACATTTAGTTCCAACTACATGGCGTGCACTTTTTTTCACCAACCATCTGAAGTACACACCCATGGACATGGATCATATATGTACATTGGAAATATTCACAGGGCATGGCATGTTTAGCATGACACGCGCCATGTAGTATCCTCATTACACGGTTTCTAGCCAGGAAAACTATATAGGGGGTACATGGTCCAACCCTTACCCAAAGGGACTGCACGCCGTGTTCAATGGGCCACACAGTGAGTAATCCAGAAACCATGTGCCACCTATTCCTAGTCAACACACTGAGTCTTAATGACTTAGATAGAATCCAATGACATGGTTTGGATTGGTGGACCGTCTCGGTGCGTGGAAGCTATACTACACGACATGTATTTCCCAATAAATGTTGTGTATTCTGGTGTTGTATGGCCATGAAGCTTTGTCACATTCAGATGAGATCCTCTATTTTATTTTAATGCAAATTAAAATAAAAAATCACTTAGGAAGGTGAATGAGAAACTAAAGGGGAGGAATGGATCCCAAGATTTAGATTTGTAGAACTATTAATTTCAATAGAAAGAACTAAATTATTAAATGTATAAATCATCAAAAAAAACTAAAAAATTAAAATAATTGATATGGCCCCTCATATACAACTTGTAGGTTCCGAGCGCTGCAGATGCGCATTGTGGTTGAACCAAATTTTCCATTAACAACAATCAATCCTAAATCCGTCACAATAATAAAACAATGGATCTTCATAATAAAATAAAGAACTAAAGAAAAGGAATGGATTCATGAAAACATAAAAAGGATCAATATATGTTTGTTATAGTTAATTTAATTAAAATTCAAGAATTACGTTGAATAAAGTCTATCTCTGTTGAAGTTTCAGGTCACGATCCGATGTGATATGTCATTACATTATATAATCCAAGTGTTGGATTCCTCTAGCGGAGATCCAAATGTACTCCACATATATCTGGATGTCATCAAAGGGATCTCTGGGTGCTTGCGTGGAAGACAATTCACTTGTTATGTACACCTTTGATCATTTTAAGAGACTCTTACAAAGAGATATACTTGACTAGGAAGAGGTAGATCTCTCTCATAGCTTGAGAGTGTTCTTTGTGGAAAAATAATTCTCTCTTGGCTTAAGATATTTTTTAGATCTATTGTGAAAAACCCCCAAAAAATGGACAGGCTATTGAGAATTATATAATTTGTATTTTAATTACATAGAATAATAAAATGAATTAATTACCCAAAAGCATTTATTCATTTAATTTATTTCATATTAAGACCACATGTATAATAATAATAGTTGACTATTATTATTACTTGACATGTGACCAGTGAATTACACATAATATTATTTAATTAAATGAATAATATTATTCTCACAAATCGCCATAAAAACATCACAACCTATATATTAATATGAACGACATGTACTTTTTTACATTCTCTTTATTTACTCCAACACATTGATTAGACCTTGAATAATGGATATATATTTCTCAAAATAAATATAACTACATTACTCACTAATAAATATATATTATTTTTCACACAATATATTATCTCTAATAACTAGTGTCGAGATAAATTCGATTTTGAATCATTGAAAAATTATTAATCCACAATCGAGAATAATCTTTATTCCACTTGTGAAATTAATACTTCCATGAGATAGTTGGTAACAGATAGTGTGTAACCCACTAGGAATCTTCCACAATGGAATTAGGAAGAGCCAACATAAAGTCCATGGTTAGAATCTAGCAACATGCCAAGGAACCCATATATAAAGAAGTTAACACCATAATGATGTGTCACCTCGTACGAATGCTTAATGTGTAATGTAATCCCTTTTTCTTGATATCTAGAATCATGTGGGTTGCTTACTGGTTCCATCAACCCATTTGCCCGATTATTCAATCATTGAATTATCGAAATTGAACTTGTCCATTACTTACCATGACCAATGATTTATTATGGATATATGAATTCTATCCAAGGGCTGAGATATCTACTTCAATTATGGAATAGAAGGGAAAATCATTTCTCGTAGTTTTTGTCAATACATCTATGTGCTAAAGTTTTAATACCCATTTGTAATAATACTAATGTATAATGACCAATACACATATCTGTAGATTGGAACATACAATGACACTATGAAATGTGGATTCCAATCTGGTGGGTCTCGTTCTCCTAATATCATCCTAGATATTACCAAGAAGACACTTTATTTGAATGTGACTCAATGTTTAATGAGTCCTCACACCTAATGGGATGTATTACCTCTGTCCCTAAAATAACATCATCCAGAAATAGAACATATATTCAAGAACAATGTTATGGAACTTCTGGGTTCTCATCATAGTAGGGTTCAACTATTACCTTTTAGTTCGTTAACTATCATTTGGACATTATCACATGCATTCTCACGCATAAGAACAATAAAGATGTGATAAGGTATTTAATAATGAATAATGTACATTGTAGGGGGTTTTAGGCCACCAAATACAAGATGATGTTCAATAGAGAAAGATAATGAGGCATCATATTATCCATGAGATGACATATAACGTTCAAAACATTCAAGATTTTATAAATTCCAATCAATGTTGATATACAATCTAAGCAGACTATCATCGATTAAACATAGAGTTTGAGGTTAGAGATGTTGCATTACTTTTTATATCACCTAGAAAAAATTCTTGAGGTTTAGGGCGAAGGGAAATCTTAGTCCATGATACATCACCCCATTTGATATCTTTTATCACAAATGACCTGTGCCTAATCAACTATCACTATGACCTATCCTATCCAAAATACAAGATGTAATCCATTTTTCTATATTAAGGAATATTGTACTAGACCCCTCACATGAAATAAATCTATATTTGGTAGCCTTGGAGAATGATATTAGATATGAGGAGTATTTAATGAATTTCTTACATAAAATATAAAATGTTATAAAATATAAGAAAACCTACCCAGTCAAAGTGCATTGGCAAAACTAGTAGTTTGATGAAGTAACATGGGAACTAAAATAGGCGATAAAAAAAAGAAACGTCATCTATATTAGTGTAAAAAATTATGTTTTTAAGAGAAAATAAGGAAGGGAGAATAATGTAATGAAGTGAACAATTATAATTAATATTCCCTTTTTTTAAAATGTCATATTATTATAGAAAACACAGGGAATAATTTGTTTATTTGGACCAATATAGCCTACTGAATTTAAAATGTCATTAATCATTTTTACCATTCGTAATATAGTTGTTGTAAAGTGATTATTAAGGATAATATATATTAAGGGTTTTGATAAATTCCATTTTTCATTGAAGAAATAACTAATAGCCTCAATTGGTATGATCAACCCATATACAGATCATTTATTATAGCCTCTAAAGGAGATTGTATCATGGGGATTTTAACTTGACTGTTACCATGCTGAGATTCAACAACTAAAGCATGAGGAAATAATTTGATGTGTTATGTTCTATCATTGTGAGATCCTGACCAAAACAATTTATGTTATCCCTCCATAAGAAAGTGACACCATCGCACACCCTAACCTTAGGGTGTATGCTGATATGATATAGGTTTATATTTTTATATACCATATTAATATGAATTGATATATTTTCTTTTTTAATAAAATATTGATTATTTTTTGTTTATTTTTTTATTTCTTTATAAATTAGTATATAGTTAGTCTAATAAAAAATATAGTTTGATACAAAGAAATCAATATTATATTTGTGCGATATATATACACTAAACTAAGATATTGTTTTGAAAAATTGATTATTTTTGAAGTAATTATTATTTTAATGAAATAAAAAATTTTAAAGTAAATAATAATATAATTTAATGAAGTCAATTATAATTTTTATAAGGTTTAGAATGTTTTTAGTGTCGTAAAAAGAAGTATTTTTCATTAATTAAGGATATTTTTTAAAAAAGAATACTCTTAAATTTAGAAAATTATTAGGACCAAATAAATAGTATTATTGAAATGAAAATTTTAAAATTATCGAATAGCTAAATATAAAAAAATTGAGGTATTCATGTTTTTTTGGTAAAAGTTAAATGTAGTATAAATATAAATTATGGATTGTTACGTCATAATATCCAAAATTAAAGTAATAAATACTATAAAATGATTCCATGAACAAATATATATTTTCAATTTAAAATATTATGATATTTGTTATATTTTATTGGATTAATAATCCTTTAATGATTCCTACAAATCCAATATTATATTATAATGTTTTTAAATCACCCCATTATTAAAATAACTCACCCTGACATCACCAATTATATTATTTTAATATTTTTGGTTATTTAACTTATAAAATATTTTAAAACACTCTTATTTTCCGGAAACCAAGGAAAAATATTATAGGGAGGTATTTCTTTTTTTATTTAATCACATATAGTACAAAACCTATGTTTCAGAATTAATAAAGAACTACCCCCTCTTTATTTTACAAATAACCACCTATCCTCTCACTCCTCTTCACTAAAATCCCATTGATAAAAAAAATTAATCTCACAATAACACACAAAATCCATCCCATGGTGTTCTCATGCTCCAAATAATATCCTATCATGCTTTTAGATGCACGCTCTCAATGTAAGGGAACTCTCACTATCTTTCTCTCTCTCCCTCTTTCATTCATTCAAACACCTTCACTGTACCTAGCCATTTGAGTCTAAATTTATTAGGATCTAATGAATTTGTAAAATTCCCTTTAATATCATCTTTTTATTCTTATAATGATATATCATTTATCACTTATTATTGTAATCATTATATAATTCATTATTAGGATGTATAAAATGATTATCTTCTCTTCCTATTTATTTATGTACATTCCTTATACTAAGACATTGATTTAAAAATTTTGTTGTTTTAATTTTTTATTACTCACCCTTTTACTTACCTTATAAATCCCATGTGATGATATATCACCTTTTACTCTCATTAATACCTTCTATGAACCATTATTTAAACTCATTATATTTTCAAAATTATCCCACGATTTTATACACCTATCTTTTATATTGTAAATACCCATCCTCAATTTCACTCTATGGTATTCACCTAGAAGGAAATATCCTCCATTTACGGGGTACTTACAAATATATAACCAACACTCATTAATCATGGAACAAATTGTTATTAAATAAATTATTATGTTTTGTGATTTATGTGTCATGAAAATTAATGTACATGATATGAATGTGATGGGTGGGACAAAATTATATTTCCCTCAAATACATTGGGTAAAATTTTAATCTCATGATATTCCAAGTATAGTGCATGATATTATATCCTATGTAAACCATTTAATGATTACATAATTGTTATAATTAACATATTCTTATGATGAAATGTTTTATATTGTTTTCACAGTCCTATATTTCATTGATTTTATCATTTTATATAATGATTTTATTTTCATGTTTATGATTCACAACCATATTTTTTAAAATTCATATACCAAATTATTAACATGTATCAATTGTTTAGTGTTATTCATTGATTGTTCCCTTAATGGGATTTATATTTCTCCCCTTCATTTTGTATGTCCATGGGTTATCCCATGTAGTATTCTAAGAGTGATTGAATATATAAAGTGTGTTAAGAAGATTTAAATATAGTTTTCATATACCTACATCAAGATATTATGTTATGTATCCAACAATAAAAATTCACTAGGACCTTTTGTTTTTTGAAATTTTATTATGTGGGCCATCATGTAATGAATCATGAATTATGGTGTATTAAATATATGGGTGTTTATATTGGGAATGGAATGGAATATTTTGATGAGAATCCCCTTGTTTTTTTATGTTGTCCTTTGAAATCATTCCTATTGATTTTTTTCCAAGGTTTTATTCTTATGATTCATGTTAGATATTGTCAGTTTTTTTCTTATTTCTTGGTTTCCATTTATTTATTTCCATTATGGTTGTAGATAAATTCATTATGCAATGGATGATATCTACCAGGAGGTGATATTTTGGATTATTGGGGGAGATGGAACCTAGGGATTCCATTGGATGAATTTATGATATCATTGTGGGGTGAGGCTCGGTTTTGAAAATCATTGGTAACGAAAGAGTGTTATCTCTAGAAATATATAATTTTTAGTTTTTATACATGAATTTGGAAGATTGATTTTTTGTTTATATTGAGTGAATTGACTAGTTTGGTAAACATTGAGGTGTTTTTGATGTTTATTTCACTGAGATTTCAGAATTTAATCTTGATAAAAATAACTTCTTTAAGTTGAAGATATGTGTTCTAGAAAAACATTTCAACAATTTGGTTATTTTTTAAATGTGGAAGAGGACTATAAAAATATTCTAGTTTATTATTGTCCTTTTAAATTCTTCATAGGGTAGTTTTGTTTAGTTTTTATATGTTTGATGATTTTGTAGTTGTGTCAGGTGGATAATTTTTGTCAGGTCTTCTTTAATTTCATGGATCGTCCACCTCATGTGTTGATCATAGATCTTATTTTAGTAGTTCATTTTCTATCGTTTAAACCATAATGTTTATGTGTGAAGAAATCCTTCGCTTGTATAGTATTTTAAGATGGAAAATATTATGATACTAAAACCTCCCATTTTTTATTTTATTTGGAAAGACTCTTTTCGGGGAAAAAATAAAAAAAATAAGATGATTTTCAACTGTAAGCTCGATATAGAGTCTACATAAGGGTAGTGATGTTTTTATAAGGGATTCATAAGGATAATATAGTTTTACCTTATATTTATAATGTTAAATGTTGAACCCTATGATTCTATAAAATATTTCTCATAAAATAATTTTATTTGATTGACACCTGGTATTACATGCAACACAGAGTTCAACTAAACAATGATATAAAATTAATATAATATAATTAGTGTCATTTATATACTAGAAATCGAATTGGTGGATTTTAATTGGATTAAATAGTCCATGAAATATATCATAATATCATAAATAATATAAATGTATTGATAAATTGTTCATAAATAATCACCTTATTTTTAATAAAGTCGTTTTATTTTTGAAAAATATGATTTATTTAGAAATTTTTTTTATTTTTTATTGTGAGATAATTTTGTAATTTATTTCCATAAATTTCAGAAATTTTACTATTTTAAAAATGAATATCATTATTTAAATCATCATTTTAAAATCATTTAGGTTGAATTTTTGAGTATTTTCTAAAAAGATTGATTTTCTAGGGAATAGTAAGAAATGCTTATTTTATTGACAATTGTATGTACAATGTTGCATTTAATTTTAAAGTAGTTTAAATGTGAAATTATTTGGATTATATTTATAATAATTATAGTATGAAAATTTTAATCACTTTTATTATTGAATTTAGAAAAAAAAATATTATTATTGATAACAAGACCTTTTCCTGAGAAAATTGTTTTAATTCACAAAGTGTCATTTTAACTCCATAAATTTAATTTATCAATATTGTTGAATTATATTAAGTAAATATTTATATAATATATACAATAAAAAGTTTTAACATTCATTAAATATTTTTCTAGCCATGTGGTGATAAAAAATATGGTTTTATCCTTAAAATTGAATTTCTCAAAAAAGATATTTTTTACTCATTTTTTGCACATAAATTAATATAAATTCTTTAATTTTTTAAATATTGAGTTACAAAAAATGAATTAAATATTTTTAATTAGGAGGTTCAATTTTTGTTAATATTTCGTTTTAATTTTTGGTTAGTATGAATAGTAATGGGGGTAAAATTTATAACCTATGTAAAGTGTAAAGTAGGTTAGTTTAGATTATAAATAATTGATAAGGCTATAATAATTAATTATAATTCTTAATTTAAGAATATAATTCTACCGATATAAAGATATGAATTAGTATTATTAGTTTAATGAAAAATGTTCAATTAAAATGACATATATGATATTTAAAAAAATTATTGTTACCAAATGTCACACTTTTTGTTTTAAATATCCACTATGTGTCCACATAAATACAAAAATTGGTTTTGAATGAAAATTAATAGTAATTGTTTTCTAAAATAAAATTATATTAATGATGTTTATTTATTGATATTTTTTTGGCATTATATAATTACATTAAATTATTATACAATTAATATAATTCTAATTTATATTTTGAAGAATTTCTAGACTTCCCCATGGAGGCATTTTTGTGGTTTCACCATATTGTGGTTTTTCAGTAGTTATTGGTTTTGAGCCTCCCCAAGAGAAAATAGGTAGCGTATTCCATTATTTCCCCCTCCCCTAACCGATTAAAATTCATATACAACAACAAAACATTATTTATTTATTTAATAGAAAAATAAATCAAATGATTTTGATAACATAAAAGTTGATAAAATATGAGAAATATTTATTGTTTCATGATTTTATAGGTATATATTACATATTAGGTTGGTTTGAAATTATTATATTGGATTTTAAAATTTGTATTTTTTTGTCAAATTAAATGAATAGTATTAATATTGACAATAATGATATTTTATAAAAATAAAATTTTATTAAATTATTACAAATAATGAGAATATTGAATTTATACAGTGTGGATAGGTTATGGTCTAAAATTTCATAAATATTCCACATATGGACCCATTTTCACCATGTCAGAAAAAATTAAAACCTTTAATATTGAATAATTTTTTTCTGTTGTTAAAATAAAAATTTATTGACTAATGGTGAATCAGCGTGATATGGTTTAAAATCACGCAAAAAACAAAACCTAATTATATTTGTTTATTATATAACAACCCTCTCTAAAATTATATTTAAATCCTTGGCTATTTTGTGGAATTTATTTTTATACATAATTTATTATAATTTACTTTTTTGAGAAATTTTATAATCGAACATCACCTCTAAAATTAAAGAGAACATTCTCCATTACTTTATTACAAAACATGTATCCTTATAAATCAATCAAAATCATAATATTTATCTTCTAAACATCCCTATACATATACTATAGTGTCTGGACTTCCAAATATATCAACTCAATTTCCCTTTATAGGAGATCTAATGGAGTCGTTTCAGTGATGTGGTAATCTCTAAAACGGGTTTCATTCTTTAATACACTTATTAAAGTCCTCTAAATCATTGTTATCTATCTTTAAATAATAAAATATTTTTAATAAATGTTACTAAATTTTAATTTAACAATTTATATACCATTATACACCCTCTTTCCCCATAAATGAGAAGTGAAAGAATCCCTTTTTCGTACATATGAATTACAATCTCCACAAAGAGATACAATTAATATTTCATCTCCATATTTAATGGATTTATGTTATGGTTGTTTTAAATTTTATATATGATAGTAATTAAATAATTCTTGATTTTAATTATAATAGCACATATTCCTACTTACCATTCAATCCTTTTGGAAACGATAATGTCGTTCATGCATACGTGCAGACTACCACCTCCATGAATCAATGCGATTTGATTTTAATTTATATTTTAATTGGATGGTAATTAGGAAGAATATTATGAATAAATATTATATATATATATATGATATTATTATCATCTTCTAATGTTTAATTGATATTTAAATTTTATTTATTTCATCTTTAAAAAAATGAAATCAACGTGTATGTGTACGTATAACATACTATCATAACGAATGACATGATTAATTTTAATATCTCTAATTTTATAAATAAATGGAAAAATGTATAAAATAAATATGTATGATATTTATATAATTTATGACCTAAAAATGATAATAAAAAATCTAATAGGGAAGAAATAATCAAAGCATCTGTATTATTTTCTCCACAAAAAATTGATGGAAAGGTGGACAAATTAAGAAGATCAAATAATCATTAGAAAGAAATGTGACAACATGAAATTCAAAAGGACCTACTAATAGATCATTTTAGTGCAAGATTTTCTTATGATAATGTAAACCCCTTTAACAATCCATCCTCTTCCTACAGAGCCCCTCAACAAGCGATGATAATCATGTGGAGGCTGTCGGGGGAGTTATTCCAAATCATGTAATTTGTGAACTGATGAACAAATGACAACCAAATATAATCCATCAAAAAATAATTTAAAGGTTTAATAATCATGAAAATTATAGTTTCATTAATATTAAAGATTAATACCAATGCAATTCATAAATCCCATATATGCCTAAACTACATGTCCACCTTATTATGAAAAAGCATATTTGTGTGTCACCTTATTTATGAAAATGACTTCGTACATGTCCATTAAATGATATAATTCCCCTTTTTAATCATAGGAAAACAGAAGTATTTTACATGAAAATGATTTTGAATCATCACAAGATTCCTTATCGGTCACTTTTCACATCACTCACTGGCAGAGTGATTGTTCATGACAATGCCCACAAAATGTCGCGAGATCTACTGTCTATGTAAAAAAATGGATGATATAATAAAAGTAAAAAAAATGGATGATTATATTGAAGAAAAGATATGATTTCATTCATACAAATGGGGTTATAAACCCCATAAACCCATCTCTATCTCATGGAGGCCCATTTGAATAGTTGTGTTTTTTTTATGGGGAACCATATACAAGTCATCTTCAATCGATTGAAAGACTTATCATGGGCATCCAGATATCACAAAGAATCGTCAGAATTTTGGCCCTATCGATTGAAATATTGATTACATGTAAACATTGTTTAGTGAAATCTATTTGATCATCCAATGTAAAATTATCTTATTGATGGTGGATCAATCTCACAGTTTCTTTCATCACATGGCACCATGGTTAATGAACGGAAGAATCCTCTGAAGCTTTGATAAAAATACCCCTCCACGGAATCTTGCGTAAATTATTAAGATACATGCCATGAAATAAATTTTATAACTGATAGGGAGAGGCTTTTAAATCCCTCCCACTCAGCACATAAAAAACGATCACATGTGACTATTATACGGGAGTGCATGAGTAAACTTCTCATAGTGGATAATAATGTGATCACAATGGTCTTCAACTAGGTAAAATCCATAGAGTGACCTAAGGGGTGACACTACATGAATACATTCATTGCATGATCACTCTTTTGATAATGTGAATTTGATATATTAATTACATCTATATTATGAGAATGATGTTCCACATTTTTGTAGGGTGCTAAAAAAGATAAAAATAAACCAACACTGGAAAATATTGGGGAACATATGAAATAAAGGCTGCAACAAATATTGAAAAATTCCGGATTCATATGAAAATATGGATTTTTAATTTTCATTAGCATATCATGACCTATTCAGTTTATACGATGACATAAGGTAATGTCTCCAAATTAAGGTATCACCCATTGGGAATGTCATCCCAATCATGCAAAATCCTCTAAGATTGTTAGCCGGATCATGTGAGGTCCTCTATAGATGTCTCTGAAATTCTGTGGTGGCACAAGAAAAATTCTTCAGTATGTTTTTATATCCTCCATAAATGCATCCTATATCTCATGATGACCACTATAATTTCAATCCTGATCTTAAGATATCCTCCATAAATACAGCATGTGTTCTACATTGCTATTAGGACATGTCATCCTGGTGTCATGATGTCCTCCATAAAAGTTAGACTTTATCGTGCAATTTACTCTCTACCATACATTAATATCATGTGATGTCTTTATTAAATGACATACAAGTCATGGGATTCATCTCAGACATGTCATCCATGTATGATGATGTACTCCAGACAAGAATGTCAGATCATGTTATGTACTCCAAACATGTTAGCCTTGATCTTGTGATGTCCTCCGAACATGCCATTTTGATAATGTGAATTCCTTCATAAAATATAATTTTGTATTGAGGTTTCATTTTTTTATATCAGAATGGAAACTTTTTTATGTCTATACATCTTTAGAAATGTTATGCAGGCACACTAGACATGTCAAGAAAACAAACAGGAGATGTCCAGACAACCTCCGACAAGTCATATTGGCACCCCAATCATGTAAGGAAGACAACCAAGAGATTTTAAGAAGATATCCCAATACATGATTACTTTTTCTAGTAGATATTTTCTATCATACACCCAACTAAAATAAAAGAAAATTGATTCCCTCTATATCTTTGATAGGTATGAGACATTCTAAAGACCAAAGATCTAATGAGAATATACCTCAGTGTATATCCTTTCATATCATAGATATCATATCCCATATAACCATATGTGTCCCATTGGATCATCATTCATCCTCATCTATTAGTGTACAGATATGTTAAATGGACAACATGAAATTTTATTATTGTTATATCCATTATAAATTGGACACCTTCTGATGGCTTGAGCTCCAACATGCATCTACCTTAGTGTAAGTCCCTCCATATCATATATATCCTAACCATTGGGACCTAATATCTCTATTTGGTTCCTCATTCGTCCTAATTAATCAATGTATTGAGATGTTATCTTTAATATGAAGACATTAATAACTACTATATCTAGTATATGTATGACACCTTTACAATTCCTGATCTCCATATCGAGAACCCTATAAGGGATTCCATTGTGAATAAGTCAGGAATTCATTTATAGTGAGACTGATCACTTTCTATCCCTTGTTTCTCACACTATGGATGGCTCTTCTGGGATTAGGGAACTGAAATTATCATATAATTGGAATCATTAATCATCACCATTTAGGGGAACCTTAGTGTGTAAGCCATGATGATTAGCTTAATATGTCTACGCCCATATAAGGGAATCCACCTCAAGGAATGTACCTAGGGAATGATCAAACTATGATGACTCATTTTCCTTTTATAAAAAGGAATTTTCAGAAAAAAATCTTGAGGATTGAGCTCAATATCATGTTCCTAAGTTCCCACTTTATATATTTTCGGAATGATGTTAAACTATATTGGTGAAACAAACATAATGGGTTTTTATTACAGATATAAATATGATATGTATGATTTCTGATTAATACATAATCACATCCTCAAAATATCATCAATAAATATGGATGGATGTAAACTCCATACTTTTGGGTAATATGGATTCAAATTATAAGCATCCATCCCTTGTTAAGGAATGATGATAATGGATGAAGACCCTCAGATCCATACATGAAGAATTACTAATATAACCCACATTTATAGATAAAAGTCTTTACACATGACCATTTATTAAAATAAGTGATTACATATCCAGAATAGAGTGATATTTTAGGACATATATTAAATCTATTAGAGATTCTTGGAGTTGTTGATAATTCACGTCAAAAGGGTGAAATGATCCCGACCTCCAATTTTGTCAATAAAATGTGATTTCCTAAGAACCATTGTTCTATAATCTCCAAATTGGACACATACCATAAGAATTAAGGTATATTCCTAGTTATTCATTTGGGGACCTTTGGATGTTTCTATAGAGTTAAAAAAGGAGAACCCAATGTAAAGATATTTTCAACACATTCAACCACCCAAACCAAATAATTGGTCCCCCAAAACACATCTCCATGTAAAAATCTGGTTAAAATATGTGAATCTCTCAAATAAAAAATGCTATTTGTTGAAAAAATGTAACAGGGGTACTCATGATATAATTCTATTCTCACTATGACAATTTTACGTGATTAAAAAGGCAAAACATGGTATAAAGAAAAGAAAAATTGTGTTACCTATGAATATCTAATTGAAAATGTATCATTATTTTGTTCATACATATATCGATGAACGTTTTCCTTATTTTCGTTATGACTCTAGATACTGCCCCCAACAAAAAAACACCCTTGTGTGAGATTATATTTTCATCCAGTGATTGTTATGGAAATTAAGCTATATATAAAACCCATGTGGGTCACAAGAAATAATCAACCACATGACAACATTAGTGACTGAGGGAAAATGAAATGGTCTATTAATTCCACTAACATAGTACAATCCCTACCCTTGAGGATGAATTAATGTGACTCTTAATAATGAAAATGAAAAATTCTCTTCATCCAAATAAGGCTTCAATGAAACTAGTGGAACATGTTTCCATCTATAATTGCTTTAGAATATTATCCATTGAGATCCACCCCTTAGAATATGATGGCGGTTGATTAGAGAGTCATATACATATAACTTTTTGTTTAGAAGCCACTGAGGAGGGCTCCTGTCAATCGTCGTCACTAGCTCTATCCCACTGATTCCCCTCAGTCACCAACTAAGGCAACCAATTGATTTATTTCCCCATAGAATTCTAAAGAATGAGTAACACAAAATTCATGTAATGAAAAAACATATCTAGAAAACTATGAGGGGGACCATATCCCTACATCCATTAATGAAGACTTATGGTATATTAGTATTATATAAACTGGGAAGGCTCACATCCCATCACCCTAGGATCTTGTCTACATGAATATTCATATAGAAGTGATGGTGGAAGTGTATTTACCTTACCTCATGCATGATGCTCATCAAAACATTCTGAAGGCACAAGGGGGAAAAAAGTGGGCTCATATCTCCATATAAATCGAAGATATCCACCACAACATTTTGGTGATAGAAAATGTTCTGGCCCACATCCCTGCACAAACATCGCTAAAATGTTACTACATTATAGAAAAATATTAACAACTCCACCGTTATCTTCGAAAAATTGTAAAAATCAAAGGACAAGAACTTATTCATATCCCTACAACAAGGAAAGAACAATAAACCAGTCATTATGATTAGGTGGATTCTCATAACAGGAATATGCTGATATTCTCATTAATACAGTGTATCACCAAGATTGAGAGGAACATGCATCAAGAAAATATCATTTTACTATAAAAAAGACCGTATAAATATTACAAAGTCATTTTATTATGACCATATTTTCATTCCAACTAGGGATCACCATGTTAGAGCAACAGACACATCGATATAGGCTCATAGTCATTTTAGTGAAGCTACATGACATATTCCTATAGCTCATTGATTCTAGGATGGTATCCATTAATTATAAAATGAATGTTTGCATCAGATTACTTCATATGATATACCAGAGGAGGCTCATATTTTTTATCCTATTTTAGAGGTCCATGATCCCATCCTAGTAGGAAATTCATATTTTGGTCGGTCTAACATCCCATTTTATTTTATGGGGGATCAGTATTCCCCCAAAACCGACTATAGAAAGGATCATACTACTCCAGACAATACAAAAGACAATTTCCATACTCTAGAAGATTTTTTGATGTGAGATCATATTCTCAAAACACTATATGAATATGGAAATGTATCAAAACAAATCATAAAATAGGGTCATTTCCCTTTGACATCCCCAAATTTCTGTTCAACATATTCTAGCAGAGATTTCTTGTGAGGCTCGTAACATGGAAAAATCAATGATAGCTTCCTTGAGGTTGTTTGATGAGTATCTACAATACAAAAAGGGTCAATCCACTCTTCAGAAGATTGAGGTGATTATTACCTTGATAGTACACTTCTTTGTAGTGTCGAGATGGAACACATGGACTCTACCCCTGATATCATCTATGGTCAAGCTCTCTACAGTGTTATCACCCTCGAATAAAAAATACCACCATTTCCCAGACACATCCATATAGAAAGGATCTCCAAACTTATATGCCTTCATATAGATTGATTCTCGAAATAACGGGGTTAACCATACATATTTCTACGACGAAAACAAAAAATCTATCACCATGGTTAGAAGGTAACCCCGATATGAGACATCTATGGTTTGACTTGGTGGAGGCATGAAATTTTGATGAAGAGGAATCCTTCATCGATATATGGGGAGATTTATCATGAAATGACCTCCCAATCATGTTATGGAAACTCCCCACCAATAACTATGAGATTCTAAATGAGATAGAGAAGAAGTTCATGCCTTATATATAGCAGAATATGTGAGTAAATCATCAAAAAAATAAATACTAGAAACCTCCCTTATACAGGATATGAGTGTCACATTCGAAACATCAATATAAAATGTTATCATCTAAACATGGCCACTATCACCATGGATGAGGACCCAAAAAAATAGAAACCCACATCATAAATCAACAATATTCTTGCCTTTATTTCATCACAACTCTTTGGAAAATGATCAATGAAAACTCATCATGTATTTATATATGAGGATAGGGAATGTATGGATTGTTTCACTTTACTAAACCCCTATACAAATCTATCTCCATAGATACAGTGTTCTATAATGTCATATGATCTGAATAAATCATGGGACCTGGTAACGTTGGACCCAGTTGGTCACAATAAATTAATTCCCTCGTTTTAATGATGCCATGATGCAACAAATGAATGTAGAGGGCCACTAAAAGGTTATCAGTTCTGGACCCTAATAAAAATCCACTAAATCCAACTCATAAATGAGTGAAGTATAACAAATTTTAATGGATCACAATATTATTATACATTGTAGATGTCCATAATAATACCCACCCTACCAAGTTGAGTGGATATTCACCACTACTACCAAAACATGGTTCATCAATCACTATTATGATTCTATACATATTGGAAGCAGTTGTGAACTAAAACCAACCCATAGGTTTGGTCGTAAAATTTATCTAAATCTCCATCACCATGTCCATCACACCACAAGATAGTCATGGAGAAATCACTTGAGATTCTAGATCAACCCCATTCCGCTTTTTCATGTGGCATCTATATCTCAAATACCATATTAGGATTCATCAAATCCTCTTCTAAAATATCAAAAAATTCCAATCGATTCACCAAATATACCCCAAACCAAAGGTACGAGGGTGTTTTCATCATTATCATCACTGTGGAGGGAATCAATCTTCTCTTGATTTGGGAGGTAAATATGGATGGTTGGCATCCCACCACCCCTCCAACCATAAGACAAACCTTCTATATTTGGGTCCCGCCTGATAATCAGGACAGGAAAATCCATCGGATGGGGGGAGAATTCAAAAATTAAATAAAACCCTATAGGGGGCATAATACAAAAAGGTCCAATATACCCTAAGGTTAGAAAAACAACCCTGATGCAAGTAGTTCAGAATCACTGTAATGTGTGAAGATTAATTAGACAACTACCATTTCATGATACACATCATTAAATATCAATAACCTGAAAAAAGATAAATTTTATCAACATGAAAATGTATATGGAAACAATATCGTAGATGTACCTCGATATGAGGGTATTTTTGATGCATCAACTATGGTTTTAGGCATGAAGAATCAATAGAGGACCATAAATAAAGGACCAATCAACAATTAAATTCCACCTCTATTGATGAATATTTTTAAAAAATAAACACAGTGTGTGGGTACATACCGATCACCACCCATTAGAGCTATAATTCCTCCCTTTGAGTGAAAAATTAGATTATCTGAAAATAGGATTCAAAATCATAGACAACTCAATAAGGATATACTAAAGGGAAACATTATGATTGGTTGTTACCTTTAGATAGAGAAAAATATCTATCCACTAACACAATATGATAGAATTGATCATCCTAAATGAGGGGACTGTGAGCATCAGGTTGCCCCTGGATCAATAGAAATAGTATATATAAATGAGGATGTTGAAGATGATCTTCAATTCCTTCCATTACAGATACATCTTATCCTCATATAGGGTGATCATTTAGTATTATCATGAATTTGAAATAATCTAGATATAAATACGATGCCACATCATCAATCCCCCACCAATCCCTCTAGAAGTAAATGATATATTTAAGTAGTACAACCAAGATTTGAACAATGTCATCATGTCCTTAGTCTCTCTAATGGAAGACAAAGAGGGTAGATGTGCACTCTTTCATCTCTAGAAGAATACATATCCGGAATGGGTGAGTGACACTTTTCCTCTACACAAATTCATAAATCATACCTTCTCAATAATTGATAGTGTGGGGGACTAAAATAGAATCTCCTGCAATTTATTTCCTAATTCGATCAAATTATGGGCCTTCAAGATCTACCGAAGGTGACCAATATAAGGTTTTTTGAATAGACTATTTTATGGAAATTTTGTTTTTGGTATAGTCATCTCCCCATGGGATCCATTATAGAATGGTAAGATATTTTTCATCATGTAAATTATTTTTATAGCTATACTCTATAGAAAACAACAATTATCAACCTGAAAACTAAAATCAATGTGAAAATGATATGTTGTATGACTTCATGGACATATTAATGGTTTATCTTATTCATATAGAGTTACTGTGGCATATGATGAATTGGTGGAAATATAAGATTAAAAAATTTGGGAAAATAGGATGAAACCCCTAATCTTGATGAAATATCCCTGAGAATTTCATGACTTTTTAATAATAAAATAATTTTTGGAATATTCCATTCAATATACCGTAGCTAAATCTTGGACAATGCCCTCAGTACAGGGAAATTTTTTTGGTAATGCATATACTAAACCTTTTACACTCAAACTAGTAGTTGTCTGTATTCGAGCACAAATACATGTCCCAAACTGCACAACAACCCCCATAGAGTGCTAAAAATAAAAAAATCAACCTCTTTCATAAGTGAAAAGAGATCAAAGTTTCGTTATATTTGATGAATTGATGAATAAATATTACTCATTCTGAAATGAAACGTTCCCCAATTTATTCATTTAATCCCTATGAAATACCATCATATAGCTTTCATAACCCATTAAACCGTATGAGGCCTCCCATGATGATCACCATAACTATTTCCCATTCCATTGGAGGTTGGGATAAACCATTTAGTATTTTTTTATCATAAAAAATCATATAATGAATGGTTTGTTTTTTATAGGTGTTTTTGGAAAATTACCTATAATAGGTAACCATTGTAGTTGTTTCCCAACCAAATAAAGAAGGTGATTGGAAAAAATCTCTTGCTAGGTATGGTTAAAATATCAATAACAAGATGACTAGAAAAGTATATGAAAAGGCTCATCCACCTTAAGAGTATATGTTTGACAACCCATAATGATCTTATCACAAAGGGATGTGACATCGAATGAACCTCGTAGAGGTGAGAATGATCACTCTATACATGAAGAAATAGAAGAGGAATAATTATATTTAGCTCTTATGAAGGCCACATCACATCCAGTTTTCTTTCAAAAAACATATATAGAATGCTCACCACACCAAAAAATGGAACCCTTGTCATATTATTTGTTCATAATTGGTTCTATTAATATGATACACTTAGTAGACCCATCTCTGATAATGAATAAGACTCAATGTGAGAGAACCATGTACCTAGTCGGGGGTCCGAAGGTTGTAGTTGTAGGAGATGAGGGTACATGTTACAATACATGCATGTTTAGACTCAATATCTTGGTCACTCCCCCATGTAGGGCATATATGTAGCTGAGTTATGTGGGAAACAACACTAGTGGGACTAACAAAAACAAAGATGTGTCCTAGTACTCTACAACAGTCGTCTACAGCTACTTGTCTTACACGCTTGACTAGAAGAGGTGTGATTTTTTGATCGGAACAAATAATGGAGAAGGCAAGGGAAATATTAAACACTAAATGAAGATTTTAACAGAACATCTTCATAATATCCATGTCCATCAACCTCAAATTCCTCATCCCCTAATCCACATAATCAGGGGAAACCCCACCTCTAGAAGCACAGACATCTGGAAAAAAATTATAAAATTATGAAATAGTTAGAATTTTCCTAAACCAAACTCTCAATCTTGGATTCTATCCATTATTAAAAATAACTCATATAAGAAATAATTGAGCTCTTTCATAGGCCACAAGAAATAGAGATATAAGTCAATACAGATGAGGTTTATTGATTATATATTACTCCATCAGAATGTTATGTTTCCATCTCATTCACCATTTAGGATCAAGAGGAGGTCATATAGTGACACATCAGACTCATTTATGTATCATAAAATCATGATCATGTTGACATTCTATGGGTTCAAATAGAAACTATTTTAAGGATCAACCTCATCCTGGTTCAAAACGTTCTACATTTTATGTATATAGGGAGATATTTATCTCCTACAAAGAAACCCATTTAGAGGTATGATAAGGGAGAGAAAATATATCTCATAATGTTCATGATCAATTATGAGTTTATAGATATCACATATTAATATGAATTCATAGTTATCTAGTAAGACATAAGATACGATTTCCTTATTATAAATCCTTGGATTCACAATGATTTTGTTGTTCATTCAATATTTCATCAATGCATGAAATTACCCATCGATGGGAAGGTCAGCATACTATATGGTGATAATGATATTTTCATGTATTTTGAGGATATATATGTTAAGGTAGGTTTCTATAAATGGGAATAAAAATTACCATTGGTCGGTGGAAATATAGTGTTTGTAGACAATATTGGATTGGGGAACTCCCATAAAAATCCTTGTAATTTATCAATAATATTTATGTGTAACCCATAAATCTAATTGATGTTGTAGACATTATCCAAAATTTCCATTATCATCCTCTCCCAAGTGATAATGTAAAAGAAAATAATATGATCTACAATATCTCTACAAAGAGACTGGTATTTTAGGAATACAATTAATCTTCCCAAGGAATCTCTCACCAAGATAGTGATAAAGAAACCTCTATATTACCTAACATGTATAAAAATGCCTCCACGGACTCAAAGGTTGAAGAATATGATGATGGATATAGGTATGCCCCTCTTAAATTTGAGGAAGTAATCTCCACCATCATTGATGAGAAAATGTAGGTAAATCTAGGAATAAATAAATTCCCATGACACACATTTATTAGTTCCTTAATTCTTATCGAGGAATAAGATATTTATATTTAATTTCAAAAGAAACGTTAATATATGTTCTGTTTGAACAGTAAAAAAAGCTAATCCTAAATCCTATTTTGTCTACATAGGATCTTGATTTACATTATGACTATCATAGTTTCAAGAAGGAATCAAGTCGGATTCACCCATCCCATGATACTAATGTAGAGTCAAAGACTGAACAATTGGTCAAATTCAATTTTTTTATAAAGTTAAAAACAGAAGTTGGATTTATAACATTGTCCATGTCAATTTTTTTTTTGGAAAATTAGGGTCTTCATAGATTTACAAGACCATAATTGACACCACCTAAAAAAGACTGCCAATTTTAAATCAAAAAACACTTGATTGATGGAATTGTTGGTTTTTATTGTATTTTGATTATGGATGTGTATTCAAGGAATAGTCACATAATGATATCCCCTAAATATGAGGAAGAAACGGGCCATAAAGAACCTCAGGTGATGTTTTTCCACTGGGTTATTCCATTTGGAAAAATTAATTACAATACTACTTATCAAAGTTCCATGAATCATATATTTAGTCCCTTCTTGGGATGGACAATGTATTGTTATGTTGATGATGTGGAATTAATTCCTTGGAAAAAATGTGATCACCGTACGGATCTTCATAAAATATTTAACATGTTGTTGCAACACAGTCTATATATGAATCCATTCATTTTTTCTTTTGAGATAATTAACAAGAAATTCTTTAGCATTGTTATATTACACTGTACTGTTGAGGTCAATCCCTAAATGAATAGTGAAATTCTAGAAGTATAGCCGCCATAAAATCTAAAAAAATGGGTGGGATATGAAGTAACCTAAGTTAACATTATTGTTTTATAGCTAACAAGGATAGAAAATTTATCCCCTTAAATTGGACAATAATGTAAGAATTTTCCTACAAATGGGATGAGAACTTATAAGATGCCATTGAGAGTCATAAGAAATTAATGTGGTAACCACTGATCATAATACCACTAGTTAATGGAAATCCACTCATCTTATTTGTGTCCTCCGTGGAATTATCACATAGTGCTCTCGTAACATAGAAAAATAATGAGGGGAATGGGAATAGTCTCTATAACAACATCTGAATAGTTCTTGTTACTGAGTCCCAGTAATATGATTTCGTTATGAACTTCCTCATTGTCATATTTTTTGGAAAAATATGATCCATTACTTGCTTCACCAAGAGTTACATCATTTCACTAGTATTTACCCTCTCAATTACATCACTGGACTCCCTATGTTGGACAGCTATTTGGTCTGACAGAAGGGTATTCTACAGTAGTATGAAATCAAATTCATGTCATAGAAGTCTGTAAATGGACATGACCTTATTGATTTCATTTTGGATAATCCCAACCAATATGATAAACCAGTGGACACTAAACATCTATATGAGGAGTTTTATATTCCCATGGCCATCCAAAAACATAGGAAATGTGTTTTGATGGAGCCTACTCATGTCGTATAGGAAAGAGGGAGGAAAATGCTAAACTGAATTAGGTTTTTTGGGTATTGTACATGTATATCAGGACAAATACATTTTCCCTAAACTTACTCACTATCTGAAGGATTCAATAATAATGAGGAAAAATACCAAGCCCTCTTCACAAGATTGGAACTATGATTACTACTGCAGATAGCCTACCAAAATGGAAAACGTGATTCAGAGATAGAAAAAAATTTGATCAGTGGTCAATTTTCCATAATAAAGGATGAATTGGACCCTATAAATGGCTATGTATTAGGACTAATGATAGTGTTCCCATTTTAATTCATGTTTCATCAAGTACCCTAAGAATATAATTATCTTAAAGATGCACTGGTTAACACAACCATAATTATGGAAGACCCTGATCTGGATTAATTGTTCTTCCACACTATATAGTAAAGGATGGACACATAATTCATCATTTTTGACATAGAAAAATGAATTAGATGAAAACAAATCCTATATCATGAATAAATTTTATCCACATATGTATGTATGGATTACTTAACTGATCATCTACAAAATGAGACTCTCTTAATGGACAGATCCCTAAGGAAACATACTTTGTGTTGAGCAATGAACTTTACCCTTCATGATGGTCCATATGAAACAAAACCCTCAACAAACAAGGCTTCGATGGAATCATCCTTAGATTCATAAATTAATATTGTATTTCAATAATATTGTTACAAATCATTGCTGGTTTATGCGGTTCTCATCTATCTGTGACAAGACACTACCACAAAATCTGGAGGCTTTATTACTACTAGAAACAAGTGTTACCGTACTACATGGAATTACCTAGGAAAATTTATTCTTTTTTATTCAGTAAAAATTCATCAACTAACCCCTATAGTTACAACATACATACAAATATTCCTATCCATTTTCAACATGGGTAATTTAAATTGTGGGCCCATATCCCCTATACATAGAAAATAATTTTAGGTACATACCTTTTTCTACATGCTTATTTTCAAAATAGGTTGATGAAATACCCATAAAGGAAGTGATATTGGAGAACATAGTCAACATCATGATATCAAATATCATCACTAGACTATAGGTACCCCACAAACCACTAAAGTTCTAATGAACCATCTTCTATTCTAATGAGTTGAAGAAATCGTACCTCAAGGTCAACATTGTGTCCAACCATTCACTCTGATATCATGTAGTGGAAAATGGAGATATTGATACCTTCAATAAGAATCGGCCAAATTTTATCCATATTAGAGTCAATAATTACAAATTCTCTCTCTTGAAAATATCCTCCATGATTTATGGCCGAACATTACAACCATAGGTACTATACAAAATATACTGTATATTAAGTGGTTTACATAACTAAAGAAGTGTTTCCCATAGAAATCATGTTTCTATCAATATAAATAGATATCTATAAAAACCTAAGAGATTATATTAAATCATACAAGTGATTGGATGGATTGTAGTCTGTCAATGAGGAAATGATTCATACACTGCACAACCTCAATGTCCATCAAAATTGGATTGCATGAGAATTTAATAAAGTGGGTTGAATCCATTTTTCCATATAGGAGAACTATTATTGTCTCATAGAACTCTAATGGTACTATGAAAGAATGCTTAATTGATAGAACCCATGTTGGAAGGGCCTTATATCATACATATGGTCTATATTAATGTACCTTACTCACTGGACATTATGGATGAGAAACATGTTGCCCCCCTCCCCAAGCAAGGATTCTAAAAAAAGACTTTTCATAGACACCATTGAAGCCTCTCAAATCCTGAACATAGGAAGTTGAAAAATGAAAAATCCATCCTAGTTGAATGTTGCTAAAATAAAAAAACACATCCTGACCACATGATGTTAATCTATGAGGAAATCATCCATGACGCATGATGTTAATATATAACTATACATCCTAACCGCATGATATCAAAATCTAAAAAATAAGTCCTTATAAAAATCCATTATTCTTCCAAAAATATTTCATCCCATTCAAATGACATTAAAATCCATGATATGTTCATACTACATGATGTGAAATATCATCGGGAGAATCATCTCACAAATGATTGACTAAACATGATCTAGATCTGTGTGAAATAGAAATTATGTACCCCATCCATTTGTGTTATTTGGAACCACATAAAAGTTTATCTATTCATGGTCTAATTGTTTCTTGATTCATATCATCACATGATATATTGTGAGAACCAAATATCAAATCCCAGTTTGAATAAAATTATATATTCCTCATTCACAAGATATCAGGTCGTATGATAATGTCTTCAACACATGATGTTAAGAGGTAGTATTACCCTAGGTACTAAGCATATGATGCATTGGGTTTCTAGCCCTGGAATACTCTTATAAAAAATGATATACCTCTCAAGAGATGATTTTATAAATTATAATACATCTTTTATAGTTATTAATGACATCATCAATTTCATTTCAAATAACCCTTATCCATACCACATGATGTTAAACTACATGGATTATTCCCTCATTGCATGACACTAATCTGCATGGTTTCTCAATAACTATGTGTTGATTGATTCAAATCATTAATGATATGTAGTGATTCCCCGATCTTTATTCTTGGGTACATACATGTTAAATAATTTTTCTAATTGATTCACCATCCCTCATACCAAAGTATGTCAATATTCACCATTATTTTCCTATCTGTATGACACCAAACTATACAGTTTTCCAAAAATATGTATGGCTTGATTCAAATTCCAATCAAATATGTAGGTATTCCTAGATCCAATATGTTTACCCATATACCACATGTTAAAAAATTACAATTTTATTTCCATTAATTACTACTAGTTCACTAAATATTTTTTTGTTATTCCTTCATTCACACACCGAGCATTGCCCATGTGGTCTTAGGAACTCTAAAAAAGGATTCCCCATACGATATAGTAATATCACTTCATTATAGGATTACCATGGTTTGGAATTCAAGACCATTAATGGAAAAAATTATGTCGAAACCACATGACATTAAACTATAGGGTTGATTTCTATTGGATGACATAAAACATCAAATTACTCTAGACCAGGCCCGAGAGGACAAAAATCATTAGTTTTGGTCTCCCAGAACACCTCTATTCATGAAATATGTGTGGAATAATTCCTATCATCAAATGATATATGGTGACACCCTTATCCACAATCTTTATTACAACCATAATAATCAATGGGAAAAAATACCCACATTGTTTATAGGTCAAACTTGTGTTGATAGTTTCCTATTCGATAACTATGTGTGACATTATTCCTTACAATTCATCATACATAGTGACCTCAAGATATCTAGTCTTGGGTAATGCTAAAAATATTCCCTTTTCACTTTGGGGAACCTAATTACCTAATGCATGATGTCAACCTACATGGATTCTATGGAACTAATTGTGGATGGATTCCTATCATTATAATATATGTAGTGATGCCATAATCTCCAATTCTAGGTCCAACTATAGAAATTAATGGGAATAATTCCCCAACTTCATATATATTAGAAATTCAAGGAGAGTATTCCCTGAATGAACTATATGTTTCTTGATCAATATCATCTAGGTATATATAGTTCTTAATGGATCTGAAATCTTGTGTCTATATACCACAATCAACTGGATCAATTCCCAGTCAAGATATGGCACAAAACTACATAGAGAGATTCCAGTTAAAGAAATATGTGTGTCTTGATTCTTATTGTCACATGATATGTTATTATTCTTTTAAGTCTAATCCCTTTCCTAGTCAAATTAATCAACAAAAAAATATCCCCCATTATGTGTATGGGTCTGAACAATGCAGGAATCTTTCGTGCAATAACTACATGTGTCTTGATTTCTATTTTTGTAGGATATATAATGATTCCTAGTTATTTTATATCAGCTATGGTCATAATATATAAAAATATAATAATTCACCCGTTACTACATATTGTATGGACCTATGCAATGATACATCTGAGACCCACTCTCACAATACCTAACCGACATCACAGTTATCTCTTGTTTCTCACACCGAGTGTGGAACATGTTAGCTTAGGGAACCTAGTATGCTAATATGGATGACATAACAGTGGAACCCATCATATCATGAACAAAATCCTTACTAGATGATGATAAACTACATGTATAACATCCTTACAACTTGGCATTATAACTATAAAAAAATAATTTCTTACTACACGACATTAAAATGATGGATAAAGGCTTCCTGACTACATGATATAAAAATGTGAAATTGAAAACCCACCATAATTATTTATCAATGGCCATAAAAACCCAACCCTGATCAAAAACAGTATGAGGTTCCATTATCATTTTGAAGGTAGCTCAACTTATAAATCAAACTTCATGTACTGAGCACTTATGGTGGTTGGTAACTTTTTTGCCTTGTAAAAGGACACTCAACATCAAAAGACCCTTTGGTTGACTATAAATTTCATCCATTGGTTATTTAATGTGATCCTATGGATTCAATTATAGGTTTGGTAACATTCAAAAATGGATTTGGGATCCTTATGAGCCTTGAGTTCACTATGGTGGAACTCAACACCAAAGAGTGTTTTTGATCATCCCCATCATGATTGTCCCATATAATTACCCAATACATGAGAACCTTGAGTGATTATTTAGAACATTTCCACATCACACTCAAAAGGATGTCGAGATGATCTTAACCATGGGAATCATAATTACATTATTTTTCAAACATACCCATCATAAAAGGTACATGTGCATCATGACTATAAAATGTGTGAACTCCGGTAATATTTGTAAAACCATAAACATTATCCTTACATGTTCCATGTAAAAAAACTAAACTTCTAGTAATAGAAAAAACATATCATCTTGAAAACACATAAAGGGAATCCTATGTAAAATTAAAGTCTACAATCCCTAAACACATAAAATACATAGATTTGGAGAAAGTTATAGAATAAACGAATGAGGTATAATGCTCATACAACTTGATTTTTGACCTTATTAAAAGGGGATATAAGCTCATTGAAACCCACAGTCTAGGAAAAATTAGAGGAATGAGGTGTCATATAGCTTCACTATGATAATGTGTTCAATATTTGGTGACAAATGTTTTAGGTTTCTCGATCCCTTCCTATGTATTAAATTGTCCCTCAATCAAAATTGATGATTTTAATATCTTGGGTCACCCCATACTTTCTATGGCCCTTAGAATATGACACCCAGATTCAAGGGACGATTTGTATTACTATGAATTTCCTATAATGGTTCTTGAAATTGAGCATCCTTTCAATAACCAAATGTGTCATAACATGAAAATGGTAATTTTTATCCTTGTGAGACATAATGTGACATTGGAAAAACTCATCACCTTAGAGTTCATTGGGTCATCCCTAGAATTATTTTTCCATATAACCACTCAACACATATGAAATATAGACTCTAATTCAAAACACTCAGAACAAGACTATTCGAGTGGATTTAACATCAACATTTTTAGATATAGGTGTTTTGTACTATTTTTCATTGATTTATTGTCTTATTTATTTTCTGAACCACTTGTGGACCCACACCACATGAATCGAAACCACATGGCTAGGGTTGGAGCCTCTAACAAAAATGATACATTTATCTATGGTTACTGAATAGTTACAGGATGTCTTTTGATCCAAATCTAATTTCAACCATCATAAATTAGATTCTTCTATAATATTTCATGTCCTTTGGAATGGAGTGGTGACCCTCTTTTATTAAAAATGAGTTTTATCCCAATTGGGTCATGCATAAGGGATTATGAACCAACAACAAAATGAATCTTCTCCTTATAATAATGGAACACCAATAACCATTATATCTGATAAAACTACAGTAGTACATAATACCTTAGGTTGTTTTGGACCATCCCAAACATGTCTGCTCTGTCCAATATTCACCAGTTCAAACTTTTGGTTCATGAATTACACAACCTATATTCCAACTATCAAGGTGGAATCAATTTTATGTAATATTTTACTCTCAATTGATAATATCCTCATTACTCTTTCATGGTCCTTGGAAAAGAGTGAGGATCCTCTTTTCACGACCATACATGTATTTCCCATGGGACAATACAAAAGGGATTGTTACCCAAAGACTATAGGTTTCTCCTCCTTGTAGGAAGTAAAATCTAATCCTCATGATCCTTGGAAACATTATAGTAGAACTCATCACCTTACCATGTTTTTTGGATTCCCTAGTATGTATAACACAATATATATCCATCTATAATGTCCTAGAAGAATGAATTTAAATTTCATATCGTTTCATGTCCATTCCTCGTGACATTAAAATATCATGCCATAAATCCATACCTTGTTATGCTAAATAGTATGAAGAACACTTCATTGCATAAGATATATTAATAGAAAAATATGGTCTATGAAAAAATACCATATAATAGTAACATAAAAACCATGATTCAACACCATAAACTACATCACAATAATGGTTTTTTGGAGACATTAATGCATCCAACCAAAGGGTATACAATGAGAACTAAGTTGAAAACCTGGTAAGGAAATCCATTGAAAATTTGAAGTCTCTACTGTTGGATGCACACATTTTGTATTCTGTAAAATATTGAATACTATAAATGGAAAATTCAAAAAAAATTACTATGTCAAAAACCAATAAGAGGTCGACTAAAGAATAAGTTGTATACATGTCCCTTGTGCCACAAATATATGAATACCAGGAAAGAAATAGTGTAATTTAAATAAAAAGATATAAATATTGTGAAATTATAATTTTTACCCATAACAAATCTATCTATCTCCCTATGAACAATTATTTAGGAATCATTTTGAGCACTCCCCATAAGAATATTAAATTTTACCCAAATAATCATCTTTAATTAGTTAATCTCATGAAAACTAGAGAAGAGACATGAACTGCGAATCTCATGTCCGATGGTGTTCAGGATAATTTCTCATGAAAAAATTATGTTGATATAAACATTCAAATCCACGTGTTCTTATTTAATTAACATTATACCAATGATGGGTATAATCAACTATCTATAAAGCAACAGATTAATTAAATTATTGTACATCGTGTATAAAAGAAAATTAGAGAATTCAAAATCATTTTTAGAGAATTTATTCATTGATATGTTTCAAACAAAATGAGTAATATTCCCATTTTGGAGGAACTATATAGATTTCATCAAAATAAAAACATTTTAGATTGGACTACAATAAGTTTTGATCAGTTTAATTTTCCACGTCATCCATACTCTAGAATGAAATATCAATGGAATTCTCCAGTGTCCCCCACTATACATCCTCTAATACCACATTAGGTGGAAGGGTACTAGTAAAAGAAGATAAATCAATCTATCCATTTTTACTACTCTATAGTAAATATAATTACATAAAATGATGGGATTCAAAGGAAGATGTACATTATTCATACTATACTTTTTCCTGAGTTAAGAGGTCTATTTGAGAATGTAATTCAGAGGTTGTGTGATGACTATACTCAAGATCATATGAAAATTCCATGAGTGAATATTCAATAGTTATTTTATTTCCAAAATTGGGAATTACCATGTCAATATTAAGTAGTTTTTTTAGTTTATAATGATTTTCTACATGATATCGTGTAAAGGTTGTCAGGCTAAGCCGTTAACCCCCAAACCATAGAAGGGATGGTGGAGGTTCAATTATTTGTCAAGAATTATTTACAAGGGTGTCTCATTGATCATGTGTTTAATATATATCTAGATTAAACTATGTCATTCATGTTCCTCTTAAAATTCATGGGTTTATGTGTAAGAGGGGGAATGATTAGCTGGGATGAAGAAGAAGAACATGAGTAATTCCCATGTTTATTACTCTCAAATGATGCATCAACAATCTCTCATATTTATGGACTAATTTCCTAAACAAACACTAGACCACTAATGGAATGGTTTTTTCTAGGATGAGTAATATTACTCTATAGATCAACCAATTCATAAATCTACTCTGTTCTTTCTAAAAATATGGGTGTTAGTGAAACACATGGTTTTTCTACCAGATAGACTAACCTATCAGACTAACCTCCCGAGTAGGACTATACCCATGTTTGGAAAAAATCTAAATCATGGAATATTGGGGCTCCCATAGGCAGAAGGATAATCTTGTTGTTTGTTTTTTCACAAACTAATATAACCCAAAAATGGTGAATAATCTGGGGATTTAATTCTCCACAAACTATATCAAAAGGGAGAGGGTAAATCCTTTATATGAAATTGAATTGGTGACTGAACTGGTAGGGGGTATATGGTTCATAAATAATCAAACCATTTATACAATCCACATGAAACCCTTCTCAAAGGGTGATCTTCTAGGACTATTCATCCAGATAGCCACCACCATTGTAAATACATTTCCCAATCGGTATGGGATAGGGAATAATATTGAAATGATCAAGATATACAATCATTACAATACCCTCATTATGTCTTTGAGAAATAACAAAAAAAACTAGAAATTATTAAAAACTATGGAGGAATGTGGATATAGGTATATAAGATTTACTATGATATTTTTAGATGTAGAAATTCTACACCTAGCACCAAAATAAAAACAATAATAGTCCATATAACTATTGAGGAACATTCCCTTAATAAATATGGACAATGATTTTTATTGGAGGGAAAAATTACTTATGGGTAAATGAATGGGACTCCCCTATATTAATCAAGATACCATTAATAGTGTGCCCACATGATTCCACATGGAAGATTCCCCCCTAGGAAAAGCCATTCATTTAGAAACATTTATCAGAATCTCACCATTATAAGGCTTGGGGACATCTTCAACCTCACCCATTAACCCCATGTGGTATACTCCACCACCTCAATCATTTACCAATATGATCATGAACTATCATAAACCTATTGGTTAGGGTACCAGAGAGGGAATATTTTAGTTTTCCAAACATCGCTATGTAAGAGAATGATGTTGATCCAATCCATGAAGCACATGAGTGAGATTGTACCCATATCATTTATTAACATTCCTTTAACAATCATATGAATGTGCCTTTACATGATTGGTGTTTTTTTGGGGTTATACCAGATATCATTGATAAGAAGGAACTCATCATAAATGTCCCCAATGGGTGATATCCTACCCAATAGACAGATATCCCAATGGTTGATTTCTATTTCAACATGTGATAGGTTAAATGAATTCATACTATAGAACCAATGACTAATAAATTCTCAAATAAGTTCAATAAAATGAATTATGATGAACTAGGAAATCCATACGACCTCATAAAGTATATTTGAATATATCTTATCATAAAATTATGGGAGGATCTATCTTACACCAAATGGCTATGTATGTTCATAAAAAAATCTCTCACTGTCTCGTAGGTTTCATTTCATCACCCAAATTATTATTACATTATTCAGGGATGATACCAATATACTTGAATAAGATTGAGGAAGGGGATTTCAGAAAAAATCGTAACCATATGGACCCTAAGTGGATTTCTCTAACACAAAGAACATCCAATGGTACAGTACCATGAGCAATTTAAATTATTCCAAAATAATATCTTTAATATAATCCATGGAAGATGATAACCAATAAGATGGAAGATTATATTCATGTGAGGTAATGGAAGTATAATCCAATTTTTTTATTTTGTATAGGGGAAGCTTATCTGATAAACGATATCCATACAGTTCAGACAATAGAAGGTTCTTGAGACCCTCATTGTCATAGAACACAATATACCGAGGATTAACATTATGTTTTCTAGAAATAATGGCTCTATTTCTAGTTGCTGTGGAATTTAATTGGGAGGTGGAATACATCTATAAAAAATCAAGATAAAAATGGATTATATGTGATGAAATTTTATCAAAATAGATGCATGATTATTGAAGTACCATTTGAATCTCATAAAAAATTAAAGAATTTGAGATATCATGACTCAATAAAGGTATAAAAAAGCACATGAATGGTGATGAATATGACAATAAAATACTCTATTATGATACTCATGGTCGTGTGACCTTAAGATGGTCAAATTATCCAAATGATGATTGAGTGATCACATGAAAATGCTAGTAGATCATGTGATGCTCACAAGATAGAAATATGGCCAAGGTCCTATATTATGGTTCATGAAATTTCTAAGAGTTTATTCATTATTGGTTCAAAAAATTATTGTGAAATTTTATTCATGTATCAGGAGCATTCTACAAGATATTATGAAAAAATTATTGAGATATACTTTTGCTGATCATTCCTGTGAGAAGATCTCGCGATTAATTCTCATGAAGGGGGTTTTTCAAAAGATATTTTATGAGAGAGTCATGTGAAATGATCACATGATAGAAAAAATATGACATTTATAGAAGCTGATGTCACTGGTGAAATGATTATACCCTAGCCTCCCTATTTATAATTTGCTCTTCGGAATACCAATAGTCGCCCACGAAAAAATTCACCCAAGACACTGATTAGAGGTAGCCCCAAATACTCAAGATTTCATATAATTTCTCATAACTGTGTCCTTATCTCTATGAGTGTCACTTCTAAGGGGGGGGGGGATTTTTGAATTCAAAAAAATGAGTATTAGAAGATATAAGATGGAAGAAAAACCTGATGAATAGGTATTTTGTTATCCACATAATAAAGGAATTGTATGTGGAAAAATTACGTATATCATTTAACCTTCAAAGGGACACACGACAAGATGAAATTTGGAGGGTCTTGTAAATGGACGATGCATAGATCATGATATTCTTAGGATAACACAATGTTCCATTGAAAATTCATCCGCTTCTTGTGAAGGTTCCCTGAAGTGGACTAATTATAATGTGAAGCTATCCCTGTGTGTTTTTATTAATCATGGGACTTTTCAATTGATGAACACTTGACAAAAATGTAGAGACCGTTATTAAATAATGGTGGGTAAAGGAAGAAGTATTATGTTAATGATTATTATATTGATATTCATGTTGCACACTCATTTGATTTGGAAGACCCCATAGATCCCCTAACAACATGTCCACATTATTGTGCAATATCTTGATGGTATATCACATTCATCATTTGAAGGACCTCAGACATGTCCATTCAATTATATGATTCCCCTTCAGTGCCACAAGTAAAATGTAGGATTTTCTGTGAAAATTATCACAAAGTATCTTGATATCAATAATTGATCATGTGACACCTCATCGATAAGGTGTGTGATTTTACAAGAAAATGTTCACAGAACATCATGATGACTCTTGTCCATATAAATCAAGGAATAAAATAATAAAAATGGAAATTTAGGAAGCATCAAATTAAGAGAAGATATGTTGATCCTCATTTTAAAATGGTAATATTCTCAGGATGATCCTCATAATCATGACGAGGACCCCTTGAAAATATTATTTTTTTCTCATGGATAACCACAACAAAGTTATCTTCAATCATGAAAAATCCTTCCAAAAAGCATCCTGATCGTGTGAAGACTCTTACAAATGTCATACTAAAAATTTGAAATCTATTTGACATTTCCACATGGTTAATAGAAACCCCATTGATTGATCATGTATCAATAAACATGGTGATGAAAGAACATTATTGTGGTCGATATCATCATGAGTCTACATGTATGGCCCAGGAAAGGATCATGAGAAGTGCATGACACAAATATAACTCCACCAAATCCAGTTCAAATTTGAGAGATACATGATGCACATGTTAGTGTATAATTAGGATGAAAGGCCCTATAAATCTCCCCCAGGAAAAAAATGATGATGGGAGAATACTGCATGGGACAACATCAGAAATCTTCTTGGAGTAGCTAGTCACACAGCCAGAAAGGCCTTGTTCTTGGTAAAATTCAAGGAACAACCTAAAGAATCGTACTAAATGAATATTTACTTCATGTGATAACTATATATATCACATGATGTACTTCCAAGAGTGTCAACCAGATTATGGGAAGTATTACCTACAAGTTTATGAGGTTATGTGATTCCTAAAAATATGCTAACACTTGAAAATCCTTAGGGATCATATTCAATAAAAAATGGAATAAAAATTTAAAAATAATGGAGACTTTTTTAATGATTGACACACTAATCGTAATGTAAATCTAATAACCTACCTAGAACAATAGATGACACCATGGAATGTATCCCAAGTCATGTGACACACTATGGTCAAACCATCCAGATATTTTTAAGTCCTTTAGGAATGAAAGCCAGATCTTGTAATGTCCAATATAATTGATTCTCAAGTTATGTGGTGACATTAGGGCAATTCGTCAAGATATTTTAATTTCTTCTAGTCATGTCATCCATGAATGAGGATATCTTTTGATAATTAAATAAATATCATGATATTTCCTTAAAACATGTCACCTAGGTTATGTAGTGGAACTATGACATATTTTCCATGCTCTCAAATTTTTTTAAATATGCAATCTTTAAGGATTTGGTGACCTATCGAAAATAAATTTATATTTTGTGTCATCCTTGGACATTTAATCCTAGTCATGTGATGATAGTTGGACATATCATCTAAGTCATGTGATGTATGCTGAAAAAGTTACCCATATCACATGATATACTCCATAAAATTCATCCTTGATCATGTGAGGACCTCCAAACATTCCACCCAGATTATTTGATTCCTTTCAATCAAGTCAATTGGATTATGTGGTTTTCTTTAGAAATGGCATGAAAAAACTAGGATATATCTATAAATCCTAAAAAATGTCATACAGGAACCTGAAACATTTTACATAGGTAACTCATACATGTCCAGATATCCTTATACATGTAATATAGGCACCCCAAAAATTTCATTTAGAAATTTAGGACATGTGAGACATACATTCTAGGATATGATAGCTGTATCCAATTGATATGTTAGTGCATACCGCCAATAAAACTTTGTGAACTATGAACCCCACTATAACCAGGATATATAGGAAAGCATATAAAAGAACATTATCCAATGGGATCCCACCTCAATGTTTGTACATACATATCCCAGGGGTCCAAACCCTGGGATCTAATATCTACCATGGGTTCATCATTCTTCCTTAACATTAAGTGGATTGAGAAGTTAATGAAACTTTATGAACTCTAATTATGACTATAACCAAGATAAATAGGACACCATCTGAAAGCTCGAGCTGAAATAGAAATCAACCAAAGTTAAATTCTCTCCACATATCAAATATCCTAACCCTTGGAACCCAATCTCTATCATGGGTTCATCATTCATCCTTATCCATTAGCGAATTGGAAAGTCATCTGAACTATGAAGAATCTGGTTCCTTCTATAATCTGGATACATAGGAAATATTCCCAAGGATCAAGATACATTTCAAACACCCCATAAGGTCCACTGAACTGAATAATTACCACTTACTTAAGCATAGATACCAAACAATTTATATTCCCCTTTTCTCTTCTTGGGAGTGGATAAAATTCTCTTATGGACATTAAATGATAATACAAATTAAATCATTAATCTTCCCCAACTAAGGAAGCCTTAGTGTGTAATACTCAACTAGTGTGAAGATATGAATACCCCCATATAAAGGAATCTTCTTTATGGAAAGCCCTAAACGTATGATCGAACAATGATGACATTGATTCTTATCACAAGAATGATACATAGGATGCCTTCTTGAGGCTCAATCTCAATACTTGATGCCCATGTTCCCACTCATATATGTCGTTCGTCATGAAATAAAATTATATGGTTGAAAAATTACATGTGTTGTTTTTACTATTATAAATACGATAATTTGGATAGAACATAATGGTTTAAGACCAACCTCAAAATTTAAATCACCTACATAAATGGTAGAAAACTCCATGGTGTCTGTTGACATAGATTCCAAATATAACAGATACACATTATTAATAAATGTTGGCAATGGATGAAGAACCATAGATAGATAAAGTCAGAATTGTTAAAAGACCCCCCCCCCTATATTGATAAAAGTATTCCTCGCATGATCATTAATTAGGGAAACCAGTTCTGTATTTGGATTAGGAAGATATTTGTGAAAATATATTAAATCTACTAGAGATTCTAGGAGTATGATATATTTCTCCAAAAATTGTGTGATGAGATCGAACACCTGTACAATTGAACAATGTGATTTCTTAAGTTCCACTAGGTCTAAAATCCCAACAGACCACACACATTTTGAAATTAGTTCTATACATAGTTATAGATGTCTAAACCATTGGTAGTTTCTATGGGAAAAATGGTGAACCAGAAGTAATGTATTATGTAACACATTCAACCACCCACAATAAATCATCAGGCCACCAAATCAGATTTCCAATGATATAATAAAATGATTAAAATTATGTTTTTAATGAATCCATGATTGAAATAATAGGACCAAAACTATCATTCCACAACATACATGAAAATGAAGCATATATCACTCAGAATAGAGATTTTAATAAATAAATGATAACAAAAGGGTGATAAAAGGTTATGAATAATTAATATATGGTCTGATATATATGATTATGGTTATATAATTAAGTTATAATAAATATTTATTTATTTCAAAATATGTTCTAACATGTATAAAAAATTAGATATAAGGTGAGGCATTTATAGTCTCTCTTCTAATTTTGAGAGACATTTTTCATATTCACCCATTGATTATTTTTTGCGGTGTATATACTACAACTTTTAATTTTTATATCATAACTATAGTTATTTTAATGAAATCTAATGTTTCATTTGATGTTATTAATTAATGGGGATTACTATTCAAAACATTACTAAAGCGGGAATGGATTTTCGTCTCAATTTTATTTATGTTGCACACATTCCTAATTTGCTACTTATTTATTTTATGTGATTTATTTCCATACCAAGAATGTATATTATGATTATTAGCATTAGAATTATGTGAAAAAATATCTATATAAGGTTCATTATTTCATGGGGCCTATGATTTAAAATTTAGCAATGTAGTAAGGGTATAATATCACAATCTCAATATTTATCAACAATGATTATGAATATTACTTTTATGACAAAATATTATAATATAACTCTCGTGAAATATATAAATTTTTATCTCATATTTATATTTTTTAAAATACATGTTTTCAATTCATTTAATGTAAATTATGGAATGGAAATATGTTTTCAGGGAAAATTATCTCTATTCCACTCTTCGGCAGAAAAACATTTTCCCTCCATATCAATATATTATAATACTATTTAAAGTAGTTTTTTAATATTATTTAATGATTTTACTTATTAATTTTTACCTATGTTTTACTTTTTCCAAAAAAAATTCAAAAGAACATTTTTTTCAATTTCTAATTGAGGTACTTTTTGATTATTTCACAAAATTCTGAAAGGAATGTTTTAACCAAATAAAAAATGAAATGATTTTCACAATATAATGCCAATTGAATTCTTATAATATTCCATATATATGATTCCATGGTTATTTTCCTAGAAAATTTTCTCCATAATTGTTAAAAAAATGTGCATGTTTAAATTTTATTTTTAAGGTGTAAAGGGGTTTTCCCCTAATAAGGTTTAAAATATCTTTTAATTGTATTTTTTCAAAAATTATTATATAGAATGATTTATAATATGAATTACATGTGACATGATCAAATTATACCATCATTATACTTTATTTATATGTTTTATGATAATGATTTTAATATTTTTAATGAAACCCATTATCTTTCAAAAAGTTATGCTACGATAAATTGAGGAAAATTTTATGAAACTGTATTCTTTTCTATAGGATATGAACTGATGTAATGTTTATGAAACATATTTCCTTCCTTTGGTTCTAATATGATCAATTATTTTTGATCTTATGGAACATGTATGTATGATTTTCATTATGTGATGGGTAAAAACACTATATACCTCAAATTCAATGTGTAAAGGTTGATATCATTTGAGATAAGTGGGACTAGAATGGATAATGAAACTAGTTCATTAATGGACTTTTTCTACTATGATAGTATTGGGAATGGACCCTAACTACAATGATGGATTAGTAAGTTAACCTATTCCACATTGATTGTTATGGAAATATGATTTTTCTACTAAGGAAATGATTTTACAAAATTATGTGTTTTCCATAAAAGTATCTATTTTGAAAATTTTAACCACTAATGTCTCAATTTATTTTATTACTTTATGATTCATGTCATATGAAGTACTATTATTTGGGATATAACTCAAGATTATCACATATTCTATGCTTATATTGATTTTAAAATTTAGTAATCATGTTTTCATACCCTTTTGGTTCATGATACAATCAAAATACATTGATACCTCCCTTTTTTGCTGTTAATCTTCATTTGAGATCACCATTTATTTTACATCATTTTCCCATGTTATAAAGAATTTTACTAAGTATGATAAGTATACTAGGGGAAATAGTTATCAAGAACACACTGGAAGAAACTGTTGTTATTTTATGAAACATTTTATTATATTTCCATTTCTAGAGGAATTAACCTAATAAAGTTCCTACATGGATTGTTATACTATGTAACTAATATTCATATTCTAAGATGAGCTATCAAAAATATGAAAATTTATAGTAGATATATTTGATATCAATGAAAATATTATTCTGACATCGCTAACTAGGATGCGAATAATTTAGGGAGAAAACTTTTTTTAGTCTGTTTATAGAATTAATTCCGAAAGTATTAATATTGAAAATGGATGAACTTGGATAAACAGAAGGTGTAATTGATTTAAATGGATGTGTTATTATTTAGACATCTCATAAATGATTTTTCATGATTCCTAACTATGGATATTGATTCTCACACTATGATTTTTTATTTTAGTAAATATATGGATCTAGGAGGATTCATGTTAATACATAAGGAAATTTGATTGATTTTTCTCATCAGTAAACAAATGTAAAAGAATAGGGAATTTAAAATTTTATGATTATTCGTAATCATTTATGTCATTATATGATTAAAAATATAACCATTAGTGAGTTTCCATGCAAGAATAATAAGGTAAATATTAAATATCATTATGACTATGGAGGAAATAATATTTAGCATCCAACATGTCCAGTTTGTGGGGCGAAGCACTCATTTGAATGTTCTAATGGAATATGATGATTTGTTAGAGTATAGTAATGAATGAATGAATTCATGTAATTGTCAAGGGAAATGATAATATATTTTATTGTGATGAATGAGAATAATGGTATACATAATTTATCAGTGACACTTGATTTTTTGAATTTTCGAATTTATGGGAATTATCAAAATTGATGCCCAAAATAGAAAACCTGATAAACGAATCTACATTGTTTTATGTGTAATGGTATTACCAATGATGATAAAGATAATGAGAATTTTATATGAATGGTATACTATATTTTAACAGTATTTATTATGTTAAATGTATGAATAATTATTTAATTGAGGTTGAGGAATCTTAAGACATGATAAATATTTCATACTGTAGGAAGGAATTATTAGGGAATAATTTAATGAAGCCTAGTTAATGGTTTAAGAAGGATGTGGTATTATCAATGTGTTTATGTATTTTCATTAGATAATTTTTTTATAGTTTTTATACTAATGATATAAATGTGATAAAATTTGTAGAAAGTTATTAATTTTTCTAAAATAGTTTTTCCTTTATGGATTTGAAAACTTATTTTTAATTGTATTATTAACCAAGAAAATTATTTCAGTTGTACGGAGATATTTGTGGAAAACATAAGATAGAGGGAAAAGATAAACATTAATATGTGTTTGATGTTGAGTTGATAATTATTAGTGGTGTTAATTAGATGAATAACATTAATAGTATTGGTAACTACAAAATTGGTTGGTGATTTAAAAAAAAATTATGTTAACTTTGATGAAGTATATTTAATTTTTGGTATTTCCGGAATATATTCAATAGGTGTGAACATAATTGAGTAATAAGGATTTTAATAATTTTGGGGTAATATATGTTTGAATGTGATGTAAATTAAATGTTTGGGATACCATCATGGGATAAATATTTTATGATTGATTGTAAGATTAATATCTTAAAAACTCCCTTTTAATGTTTTATGTGATTAGATCTTGGTACTCTATTAAGGTTTAATACCTGTTGGTGTTGATATAGGATTTAATGCTAAGTTATTTATAGAATAATGGATAGTAGGATATAGAAAATATAGATGGTTGAAAAGTGATTCAGAGATAATGTTATATTTGTTGAAATATTTATGGTATATATAAGAATACCATTCTAGGATAGTATCGAAATTTTATTCATGATAATTCAGTGATGTTCACTAACATTCATGATACTATAGAAATTAGTCGTTGTGATTAATGATATTTTGAAGTTGCTATTTTTGGATGAAGCATATATAACCAATATTGTTAACTTGTGATTTAACCTGAAATAATATTTTACAAGAGTGAAATAATTTTTTTAAGATTTAATATAATGTGTATAAGTTATCCACTGAGATAAAAAAATTAATTAACATTTAGGTTATTGTTGTAATTAGGGCTATAGATATTATTGTTGAATTGTTTTATATTATGGTTTATTCATTTTGGGAATTATCTTATAGTTCACTAACCAATTTTATTTTTTATAATTCTTATAGATAAGAGTAATATTTTTATATATGTTTTTGATCTGGTAGATTTGATATTAGAGCTATTGGATTAAAAAATCATCTCGAATACTCATCATTTAAAATAAATTATTTTTCTATGGGAATTTATTAAATAAATAAATTCAAAATTTAATGTAAGTATATTTTCATAATTTCCTAATATCTATGGTAAATAAATACCACATACATAGGAAAATGATCTTCAGATGAAACAATTTTCATATAACCTTCAATTTTGATGAATTTATGAGCATTAAACCCTTGATTGGATCATGTATTTATTATTGTTGAATTTCTCTGAGAAATATTCTATATCCAACTTTATTTATCCTGGGTAATTAGTTTCCTATTGCATGTAAATATTATCACTTCTAACAAAGGTTCTCCCATTTTGAAAACTAGTTTAATGGTGACCTTTATACATTCTTTTTAGTCCTATTTAGGGAATTTTTTAATCCCTTTTTATGATGTGGTTTTTCTAAAAGGGATTTTTAAATATAAAACCATTGATTAAAATCACAAGTTAAAAATTGAGGATATAATCTATTATGTGTGGTGTGGAAATGTAACACCTTCAAATTTTAGAAAATATATCTCATATACTAATATTAATTCATATATAACTTGTGTTATATCCAACACCAATTGTCAACGAACCATAATATCATATTGAAATATTATTAATTGTGTCAGTAATAAACTATCAATTAAATTAGTGGTTATGAATATTATTATCTTATTTATGAAATATATATAAATTTCTAACTCAATTTTAATGTACTGATACAATCAAATAAACTAATACCTAAATTTTTAGTAATGTCATTTTTCTCCTAAAAAAAGACTTCTTCAAAAAAAAATTATGGTAAAAAATTATAATGAATTTAAATGCCATTTTGACATTTTATTTTATAAAATGAAAAACAGTTGATAAATGACCTAATTAAAATTATCTTAGAATGAATTTTTTAGATTTTTTTAAAATTATTGATATTCTAATGAATACTAAAAACATTTTTTTTAGATTGTCTGTAAAATTTTATATTTTATTTTAAATTTTTTTTAATATTAAATTATTTCTCATAGATTTAAAATTATTAAATTATTTCTAATGGAGTAAATTTTATTCTTTAATTTAATTTAAATAACATTTTTATTAGTAAAATGTAATATTCTTGAGAAAACAAAATTTATGCGCAATGTTTTCATTTATCCCTATAAATTAAATGAATAATTATTTGTTAATGATTTTAATGATTTTTATATAAAATATACATAGTTAAGGGTTTTAAAATTCATTAAATATTCTTCAATTCATGGTATAAGAACCAATTATGTTTTTTTTCTAAAAAATATTTATTTATAATAATTGTTTTAATGCATTTTGAAAACTTAATTAAAATTTAATTTTAAAATCATTTTTGTATTAAATTAGGAAAAAATCATATTTTATCCTTGTGAGTAAATTTTATTAAATATTCCACTTTTATTTTTGTACAATATTTATTATAACCGTGGAAAAATATATCACCTCGGTAAAGGGTAAATTGGTATAATCTAGATTAGAATTAAGTGACTGAGCAATATATTTTCCTCCTTATTCTTATTGGATGAATGAAATTTTATCCGTGTAACCTTATTCTATAATTATATTAATTTATTGGCCACTTTTCCCTGAAAATGACATATATAATATTCAAATCACGTAATGTTACAAAATGTGACTATCTTAGTCTGAAATGTGCATTATTTTATAATGTAGATGAAAAACTAGTTATCGATGAATATTAAAATTAGTTTAATGTATAATTAAATTATATTAATTTTGGTAATTTATTTCTATATTTGATTTATTATATATAGTTTATTTAAATGTTTATATAATTCCAAAACCATATTTATTTAATAAATATCAAAAATTAAACAAATGATTTTGAAAATATTAAAAGTTATATAATTTGAGTAAATTATAGTGTTTAATCAATTTTATAAGTTTATATGAAATATAATGGTTTTATTACAAGAATATATTATAATTCAAACATTATTGGCCAATTTTCATCTAGTAAGTAAAAAATAATATCCATTTACTATTGATGTTAGTGTTGTTTGAGTTAAAATAAAAATTTAATAACTAATTGATAATCAAAATGTAAAAGTTTGAAATTAAACCAAAAAATGTTGAAATATATTTCTTAACGATATTTAAACCCTATACTACATTATATTCTAATACCTGACCATATAGAGGAATCCTAATTTTGAATGAATTTATTATAATTTTTTCACTTATGAAACTCAAAAATTTCACCGCAACTCAATTAAAAAGGGAACCTCTTACCTAACATATAATAAATACATTGATAATTATATATTAAAAACCAAATAGATTTTTCTCTTCCCAAAATACATATAAATATTATTTATTTTTTTGGTATTCCATAAATAAGAACCCTATATCACATTAGAGGAGATCCAAATGAGTTGTTTCAAAGAAGTGGAAATCACCATAACTGGTCACCTTTTTCTCTAACATTATTTAACATCGATAAATAGTTTTTATTGGTTAAAAAATAATAACATAAGTATCCTAAATATTTTAATTATTATTATTATTATTATTATTAAAATACCATTACACACCCTCTTTCCCATCAAATGAAAAGTTAAGGTTTCACCCATGCGTACATACATCTTGTTGTCTCCACGTAACAATACAATTAATTTCTCATAACTATATTTTATAGATGGTAATTATGATGGTTTTAATATTAATATGTTATTTTAATGAAATATATATAAACTAGATATATTATAACAAATATACCTACATACCATTCAATCGTTTGGATGATAATAATGACATTCTTGATTACAAGTGGACTACCACCTGCATGAAGCAATGTGATTAATTTGTCATTTATTTTATATATGGATGGTAATTATGAAGATTTTTATTGATATATATGATATATATATGATATAATAATGATCTATTTATGTTTAATTATTATTTACCTTTATTACATTCAATATTTTGAAAAACAGAAACACTGTTTATGCATATGTAAAACATTCTGTCTCCATGAATAGTGTGATTCATTTTTCTATTTATAATATTTTTACTGAATAAAAATTATTTACGATTAATTTATATGACATTTATATAATTTTATAAATTATTTATCTTATTTAATTATGAAAAAATAAAAGTACAAAACTATGGAACCAAAAAATATTTCAAAATAATGAATGTATCACCCAAAATAATGAATTCAATAAAGAAGTGTTAACAAAAGGGTGATAAATTATTTTCAGTAAATAATTTTTATATATTATATATAATTATGGTTATATGATAGATTTATAAAAAACTATATTTACTATATTTTAGGATCTAATTCACAGGAAGAAAGATGAACCTATGATAAGGGATTTCTAGTATCCCTTTCATTTTGGGGATGCATGTGTCATATTTACCACTAGTTTTTTAATGTGGTGTATATAACACTCATTTGGAATGTTATACATAAATAAACCTTTTAATGTTTAATTTAAATTTATTATCTAATACAGATTATGATTCAAAATATAACTAAAGTAATGATGTATTTTCATCACCCGGTTATTTCTATGGGGTAGAAGCCTTATAAAAACCTTTTTTTGTATATACATTACCTAATTTTATTGTTTTATTCCTAACATGAATATTTTGGTATATAAATATATATATATAGATTTAATTATTTCATGGCTCTTATGATTCAAAATTTTTCAAAGTAATAGGGGTTTCTAGTCATAATAGAATTTCTTATAGGGATTAAAAAACATTTCCCCAATTTTGATGAAATTAAATGATCTACCTATCATGAAAATAATTAATATAATTAATCTATTTTATTTTATTTAAAATAAATGTTTTCATTTCATTTTATGTATTTAAGATACCTAAAATAAGTTTTTATGTAAACTATATTTAATTTCTATATTCAATTAAAAATAAATTTTATTACATATCAACATTTAATAAAAATGTTGGAATCATGGTTTTACTATTCTATAATGATTTTTTTAAATTCATTTCAACCAATTTTATAATTTTTTTAAAAAAATTTAATAGAATATTTTTTATCAATGGGAATTTTTTTTATTTTTTTACAAAAGAATGATGTGAATTTTTTTTTAATGAATAGATCCTGAACGAAATTTCAAACCATCTTTATAGCTCAATGATTGGAATCTTCATTTATATGTTTCAAGTTTTCTTTCAAAATAAATTGGTATATTTTATGATTGAAATATTTTTCATATTTAATATTTTTTTAATGTATATTGGTTACTTTTCTCCGCAAGCTTTTGAAGTAATTTGAGTAGTTTTTCTATTCATCAATGACAACATCTAATGATTGTACTTATGATTTAATGGGGATACGATCCATAAACACAAACAATATCGATTCTTTGGATATTATATGATAATTATTATATTCTTTTTATTATTATCCAGTAATATGGGTTATTCCATTATAAATTGGGGAAATTTTTATAAAACCCATTTCATTTTAATTGTTTATAAAATGATGTAATATTTGAAAATCCCATATATTTATATTGGTAATAACATGATTAAACATTTGTGATATTTTGTAATAGATTTTTATTATTTTAATTACATTATATTTGGGACCATATATCCCTCCAATTCATTGTGAAATTATTGATTTCATGGGATATAAATGTTATTGGAATGGGGGTGAACCCATTTCTGTAAGGTAATTTTTCCACAATGATGGTCTGTGAAATGAAGCATCACTACTATTATGGTTTTGGGAGTTAAAACATTATAGTATGATAGTTTAGGAATTCTAATGAGATAATTAAAAAATACAATCATGATCAAATTAAAATTTTATAATTTCACAAACTATACTAGATACAATGACATAAGAAGTAAGGGGTCAATCTCACATAGTGGGGGAATATAGTGATGAAAAAACATGAAAAAAGTCTTGTTCATACCATTTTTAATTTAATTTTATTAAACCAATTGAATTAAAAAAAATTAAATAAATAAAAATAAGATAAAAATATAGGAATGTAATAGGAGAGAGAAATCAGTTTCTTTGGGAGATTTTGCTAAAATGAAAAAATGACACAACATGAAAAATAGTCATACCAATTAGATGTACGATAAATAAATTTTATCGATAGATGAAATGGTCAATCCCTATATGAAAATTTTTGAACCATAAATTTTCATGGAAAGATGAATAGATATACCATGATTTATTAGAATCATATGTAAAATCATAAAAAAATTATAATTTAGTGTCCATGATTAATTAAATTTTTTATGTTGGGTTTTTTCAATTAAAAACCGATCATATTCAATGATATAATTACTAATATGGAAATAATTATTCATAATTGAAAAAAAAAATTAATAGAAACATTTTTATAGTGATGATAAAAATGAACACATTTCATAAACACCCATTTTGACTGATTATGATCTCTACTAAGGATTTATCCAATCATTTTTGGGTGATCACCAATAAAGAATAAACCAAAAACCATAGGAGTTAGAATAGATATCAGATAATGAGAAAAAAAGACATACGATAATCTAGAATTAAACTAATGAAAATAAAAATTACATCAAATATTTTTAAAGGAAATCATAAATAAAACTGAACTAGAGAGAATGATCTTTGAGTCGAAACCCTAGTAGAAGCCTCAAAGTTGTTGAATCCCTACACTATGAATGAATCAATAACATGGTCAGAACCCATTTTAAGCCAATAAGTCATCCACTAGTTTACTCAATTCAAAAAATCCTTATATGATGGTATGGTTTAAAGAAGATCTCTCCTAGTCGAAAGGTACATGAAAGTGTATATAATGTAATGTTGGCCATATTTTACAGAGTGAAAGAGTTGTTCACACCACGACTATTAAGGGAGGAATTTTTTTTATTTTTCTCTTCAAGTACTATTCATGATACACACCTTCTATATTTTACATTTTTTGAACATGAATCATTATGTGAACCATGTATTTTCATTGACTGATGCTCTATTTAATCACACATAATCAATTTTTAGCCTCTAGAACATCCCATCCTATATCATGGAATGTATTCCATAAATTACAAACCTGATCTGCATGACTCCATTTATCTGAGATTCATTATCATTTTTTGGATTACCACCAGTCTTCTTTCAATCATGGAACAAAGTGCCTTTAACTTACTATGATGTCTTCAAATCCTCCAAATTGTTTCAAATGTAAGTTCTACCATTTTATAAATAAAATATGTAAATTAGGCATGAATGTCATATAAAATAAATTAACATACAATGAAAACACATATGATAAACCATCAAAATATAAATACAAAATAGAGATATCATTATTCTTGTAAATTATCCAAAATTATTAATGAAATCATTTTTTATGCGTACGTGTATGTCAAGAAATTTTATCTTATGTCAATGTTATTATGTCATGGAATATTTTTCTTGGTTACATTATGATTACTAACATATGAAATTCTATGACATAAGATATGAATGATAATTATGATCTATGATACCTATTTTTTCAAATGTTATGCTCTTGTTTCCATTCCATTATTACCACATATTTCTCATGTGAACTTTAAAACCTTCATTTTTTTACCCTTATTGAGAATATGAACACAATATTTAATTTCTTCACTTCCCTATGTTATGAATAATGGTACTAAAAATGATATATATTAGAAGGGAGGTTTTCCTGAAGAACATAGTGGTAGACAATGTATATATTTTATGAACCAGCTATTTATTGGTCCTTGTTTACTAATTCTCTAGAACAATATGATTTGAGAATGAATCATTATTTTAGGAAATTAATATTCATGTATTAAGATTAATATTTATTTTTTAAGAGTCTGGGATTCTATAGTTAAAACATTTGAATATTCACTACACAAGGTTACTCTATAATTATATTATGGTAAGGAATTTTTTTTCATTTCATAATGTTCATCCTATACTATCTAATTGTAATCCATGAATCACCTTAAGGTAACCAATATTTTTTAAGGGGTTCATAAGTGTGACACATAAGGGTACCAACTTACATAATTGTTCCACATAATGGTACTATGTTGTCTAAGGGTACCCTGTATGGGAATTGGATGACATAAGTGTATTTTTTATCTCATGTATGGGTGACCCTGATTATATAATGGTTACAAAAGGGTATCCTGGAGTTGTGTATGGGTAATGATATGTTTTAAATGGTTTCATAAGGGAAAAATAATAGTTGGGTACATGTATTCTAGGGTTCAACCTCTACATAAGGTTAAATTTCTTACCCTTATGCAATGAATATGAATTGTGTAAGAGTAAACAACTTTTCCCTTATAAAACACTCATATTTTGTAAATTATTTTTAAATCCCTATTTTATTCATCCAGCCCCAACTCAATTTATAACATCTTTATTATTATTTTAAATTTAGAAAATTATGTGAAATTATTTTTTAAATCATTTTAAAAGTTTTATCTTCCATCATATAAATTATTAAACACTCTGAACATGAGATTCAACTGAATTAAAAAAAATCAATGGTTATTTAATTTTGGGTTTTGAAATCTTTAATACTCAATATATTAATTTTCTAATACTTAATGCCTTGATTCCCTCAATTTATGACATCCTTTTAGTTAGTCTTTGGTGTCATGTTGTTGGGTAAAAATCATAATGATGGTTAGTGTTGTTTTTGTTTGATTGTGGTGTGTGAACCTTCTCCAGTTATTGTTGTGGATCCAACCATGGGTGTTATACAATTTTATAAATGAGGTATGTCATTATATATAGTTATTTAATCTAATAATTAATTTTTTAATAATAATTAAATGAAATTTATTGTAAATTTTAAGATATATGGTCAGTAATGATTGACCTTAAGATACCTCATGAAATCATCATTGATACTCCTCTCTTCGAACTGAACATGGCTTGGAAAAAATTGTTATGATCTATATTTACATTATCATAATCATTATTTAATATTACTGATATATATATATATATATATGTGTGATCTAAGATTGTTTTTTCCTTTTAAAATAACTTCAAAAACATTTTATGAAAAATTTTAGGTCTTAGGGAAAATTTATAATTCCAAAGTGAAATTCCTTGATTTAAATGGAAGTGGTTATTTTTTTATTTTTTTCAACATGGTAATGAATTCATTAATTTCTAAAATTACAAGGATCTATTTTTTATTATTCACCTTGTCTATAAGATTGGTGTATTTCATTAATTTTTAATGATTGATTTCTTCACACAGAAAAGGAACTACTAAAATATATGCCTTAAACAATGCTAATGTAACATCCCAGATTCGGATGACACTAAACTGGTGCTTCGTACCCAGTTGGTCACATGTAGTCATGCACATTTTTTCAAATTCTAGAGTCTTTTGACTAGCAGCAAGGGCCTAGGGTGTAATAGTGGGGAAACCATAACCTCATTAGCAGAGTGTAACACAATGAAACAACAATATACATTCAATCACATGTTCTAATAAGGCAAACAAGACAAGATACACTACATTAATATAAAAAACCCCATACAAATGTATTGAAATACCAAATAAAACTTAGAATATTCGTAAACCTTGGAGTGGTCCCATGCTCTCCTACTTGTAACCGAAAATCAAGTACTTGTGGAAGGTTTCTTGACCTTATTGAAACCTAAAAAAATATAATATATTTTGTCCCAAAATCATGAAACAAATAGGGTGTGATAAAAAATTCATAGTTGGGAAACACCCAACATCTCTTCTAATCTTTTTGTGAGTGTATTCAAAAGGTAGTGTACGAAAAGGAAAAGTAGTCAACTATGATATTATAAAAATTAAACAATCCTACAATTCCCAGTTCCATTTATACTCAGTTCAGTTTCATTAAAAAATTATATTACATAGAATAATGAACATCTTGAGATCCACCACTAGATTGAAAATCCCTTGTATCAAGAAAGCACAAGAGATGTCTCAAAAGACAACCTAAATAGTGATAATGGATAAATGAATCCATGATTGTACTTTGTATTGGTGGATGTATCATAAGACATTCCCGAATATATTCAGTTCAAAACCTCAGCGGTACTCATATAAAAAACCTAAACTCTGACATAACACATCCCCAACCATAGGCACAAACTATTCTCTTTGGTAGGCATAACAAATCCATGCTTGAATGCATGAAAAAAAATTGCTTGCAGACATATCACAATTTGGCCCATAGGTATATCAAAATCTCGCCCACAAGCATAGTATAATCTCACTGACAAAAATATGAAATAATAATTTAATATGTAAATTAAACTTTTACAAGTTAAAATCTTATCACTTCAAATAGGAATCAATCATATCACAAGACAATCAATAATATAACAAATTACAAGTCAAAAAATACATATTATCACATGGGAAATTTAGGTAACAAAGGAAACATAAGAATTAAACTAACATAAGAAATGACCAATCATTTTCTCAAATAGAATGCCATTTAATTTACCAATTACATTTCTAACAACCTTTCATAGGGAACAGAAGGATTTCCTCATAGGAAACCTAGGCCAAATGGATTAATATTGGTTATTCAGGGGAAACAAACCCAGGAGGTGACCCTTAATCAAATAAAGAATCCTCAAACATGATTTATATCATCAAATTAATTTTCTAATCAATGGTAGGATGTAACGTGGGACAATTATCAATAAATAGATAGCCTAAAAATGGTCATGTGTTACTCCGACACACATAAAAAAATCACCAATTAGTAAAAGGAACAAGACCACCTACCCCATAGTCGTATGGATTTCATCATCCACCATCGGCTTCTAATTCAAGCATGAACAGATTACATCTACCAAAAAAGGTAAAATTCTAAAATTATGATAATGTTGTCTAGAGAACAAATCTGGAAGAATAGATTAAGTGGAATCGAGTGATTACCTATTGGGTTCCAACACATCAAACAACTATAAAATTGGGGTTCATACAGAAAAACATGATCCAAATCCCTTTCTAATGCAGCTATTTCATGTACCCGATGCCTCCTCTATCTAGAGTGACAGAAAAAATGTCTAGTTCCCATTTTAGATAAAATTAAAAAATACACAGCATTTAGGAGAAACTACACACCAAGTAGGTTCATTACTATTCATTTTGTGGTAGCCTTCCCTTTCATGTCATGCACCAACTTTCTAACTTGATTACAGGGGGTTTACCTTAGATTACATGGCATGTGACCCCCATGCCTAGCCGTGTAAGGAGTAGATCTAGTATTTAAACACTTTAATTCATTTTCCCTATGTATAAACCAAAAAGGAAATGTCCATACCTAAAAAAGAATTTTGGGGTTCTTACAAACGTCCCCCTTTAAAGTAATTTGTCCTTGACTGTCCCTTACATGGGTGATGAAGAAAACAATTGACAAAAACTATAGCCACTATGATGGTACATTGGTCTCCCTCTCCCAAGCCTCATCATGAACTCAGTCATGCAGCCATAGAACCTATACTAAAGGAACATAACAACCACGGAGAACCATCCTGCTATAATATACAATTTGAATAGGAAACTCCTCAAAGGAAGAATCTGACTATAACATAACCTACTTAGGTTGAAAAGCATGAGGATGGAATGAAAAATAATGTCGCAATTGAGAATCGTGGAAGACCTCATGTATAGCTCAGTACCCCTAAGGTAACATCAACTGATTGGATACTACCAAGAACCTTTCCAAAATCTTAAATGGCCCGACGTATATAGGTTAAAGAATAACATGTCTTCAGATCGTCTTGCATTCGAACCTCAGTGCGACATTCGTGAAAACTCGATCGCCAACTTCAAAATCATGAGGTCATCTGCGGTGAGTGACATATGATTTATGATGAGACTACGTAGTATCCATCTACTTCCAAATCAACTGAACCACCTCAATGGACTCCTGTACATGACAAGGTCTCGCCCTTTCTACCTCTCCAACCTCCTCCCAGTGCAGGGGTGATCCACATTTTCTACCATACAATGCCAAATAAGGTGCCATTTGAATAGTAGCATGAAATATATTGTTATAATAGAACACAAAAAAGGGTATGTCTCTCACCCAATAACCCCCTAAATCTAGGATGTATACCTGAAGCCTGTCCTCCAGCACCTGAATCATGTTCTCTAACATTCCATCTATCTGAGGGTGGTATGATGTTCTTAGAAGCACATGTTTATCTAGAGCCCTCTCAAAACTCTACGTAAAACAAGGCGTAATGTGGGAATCTCTATCAGAAAAGACATAATGATGGACCCTATGAATTCATACAACCTCACAAGTATTCAGATTCTGAATCTCATCAAAACCAAAGGACTCCTTGATCGAAAATAAGTGAGTGACCTTCGTAACTTTGTCAACCACCACCCTCATAGCATAGTAACATCTCGGTGATCTTGATAACCAATCCACTAAATCCATCATTACATCATACCATTTCCACTCTGTAATAGGTATCTATTGTAACTAACCAACTGACTACTAATATTTCACTATCACCTAATGATTGGTGGAACACATCATAATAAAACCATCCACCTCTCTCTTCATACCTGACCACCAGTACTGATGGTTCCATTAACTGAACATCTTGGTAATTCAGAGATGCAATACCCATGTGATACATGAATCTACTGCATCAACAACTCATGTATGCCCACTAGAAACCATACATTCCCATGTATACACATGATCTCATCATCACATACCATTCAACAAGGTGGTGGATCATCACATGCTACATTCTCCCGTAGGAAAACACACTTAGAATTTGATAGCTACATAATACTCACTTTGTCTCATATATTAGAAGTCAATGATAAAGAAGAAAGGAATTTACTTCATTGAATACCATGTTGCAAAAAAAATCATCTCAAATAAAACGAAAATAAGATGTCACTCACCATTGGCATCATGTACCGCTTGTATCTGAGTCCTCTTGCTCAATGCATCAGCTACTGAATTTAATTTCCCATGTGAGCAGGCTAGCTAAAAATCGAAATACTGAAGTTATTCCACCCACATTAGATTTCTCTAATTAAGTTAACACTATGTAATGATTTATTTGATTATTTTTTGGTTTGTGTACACCACAAAATTATTTCCAAGTAAATAGTGTATCCAATAGCACAATTCATGTATAACTGTTGCTAACTCCAAATCATGCATAGGGTAATTCCTCTCATGGGGTCTCAACTACCAAGACTCGTATCCCATGACTTGATATCCCTGCATCAGCACAACCTCTAGACTAATACCTAAAGTTTTATATTATAGTGTATAACTCTTGCCCTACTCTGGTAGTATCAGGACTGGTGATGATATTAGTCCCCCCTTTAGCTCCTAAAATCCTATCATTCAAGAATCCAACCACACAAAAATCACACCCTTATTACTCAAGCTCGACAATAGTTCTAAAATGCATGATAAGTCATGTATTAAACACCTATAACACCTAGCTATCTCATGAAAACTCTATACCTAAAAAAAATTCATCAGTTGTTCCCAGGGAACTACTGACCTCGCCTTCTCTATTTCCAGTAACAATCATGTTTCTTTGATAATGTGATCCCATATGTGAATCTTTTCAATCTAAAAGTAGAACTTTGGGAGAATAGAAAATAATGTTTTCTCTTTCAATGTAATAAAAAAGTTATCAAGGTGGTCGGCATGGTCGTGTTGATTGTAAGAATACACCAAGATATCATTCATGAGAACCACCACAATGGAATACATGTAAGGATGTAACTCTCAGTTCATCAGCACCATGGAAACCGATGGTGCGTTGCTGATACCAAAAATCATAACCCGATATCGGTATTAAACAATCCTTCTATGAAACACGGTAGGAGGTATGTGTTTTGGTCAAACACATACCTAGTGATATCCTGGAAACATGTTTATTCATGAGTACACAAGTGTTCCTGGAATATAATAAAACAGGTCATATATTCATGGAAATGAATATCGATTTTTAAATGTATTCTTGTTTTGTTTCATATAGTCCACACATAGCTTGTGGGTATCATCTAGCTTTTTCACTAAAAGAACCAAAGAACCCCACATAGATGTACTGGGTCGGACAAACCACTTTGACCTTAAATCCTAAAGATGACTCTTGAGATCTTTAAGATCTATTATAGCCATCCTGCATGGAGGAATGGATACCAATTCAACTCTTGGAACTAGCTCAATAATGAACACCACTTCTTTCATTGGAGATAAAACTAAAAAATATTCGGGTAAAACATCACTAAAATGCTCAACCATTGGAGGGAAATATATTGGAAATATCCCCTGGCTATCAAGATATAAACTCGCAATATGGGTTGTCCCTCGACCCAACTGCCGATGCTGGGGTCCAGCTCTACACTCCTATACATCCCATTCTCCTTTTGTATAAATGATCCACCCTATAGTGATTTGAAACTCACCCCTAAGTGATTACAATAAAAAATCTCCAAAAGGAAAAAACAAATATATTCTATGTATGAAATCAAATCCTATCATCTTTATGACATATAGATTCCATAAAAAGTGACACCCACCAACCACAACGGTGAACTCCATACACATAGAAAAATATATTGTTCTTATCCCTAATGGATATTCTAGCATCATAACATTGTTATAAGAGATAACGTAGAGCACAAGGCACATTACAATGATCATAGATATAAAACTATGCAGAGACCCTATATCAATGAGTGCAGAAGATAAAATAAAGGATACTAGAATAGTAACTCTGATAGTAGAGGGTCATGGATCTTGCTCTTGGTGGGTATGTTGAACGGCATAGTTATAAACGATACTACATCCTAGTGACACAACATGTCATCCATGAGATTATCCACCATCCTATCGTTGAAACCCAGGGGTCTGACTACCATGTCCATGACCATAATCTCATCCTGAATGCCATGATTCAATGCACCAACTAGTCACATGAAAAGAAACTGACCCTACTCCTAAATGTGGAGTTGGTGTAGAAACTCTCTCACTAGATTCTGATGGAAACTCCCTATAGAAGTGCTAACGATGTACCATATTTCCACAAGTTCAACACTCTACTGGGTCAATCAGAAACTACAATCTCATTTCCTAGCTCTATGACACTGGTAGAACCTCACCTAGCTACTGAAAAAAACATTTTGACTACTCGTATCAACATAAGAAAGCTCAATGTGATGCTTCATTCTCCTGATCAAGACTGTACCCGATATCAGTGTCGAACTTCGTTGGATTTTACCTCCATATTCCGACAGATTATACATTATAATCAGCACCTAATTCTCAATAGAATATATTAATGGAAACCTAACAATTTTCACCTATGATAGAATGTCATATATGATACCATCATCAAATTGAATATCCCTACATGTCTCATCATCCATCAAAATATGTGTGACTCTCTGAAGCTCAGTGAAATGAGTAGTGTATTCTATCACTAACATAGTGCCCGAATCCAGCTGCACGAACACCTGGGCTCTATTGGCCCTCAACATCTCGGGAAAACAATAGTCATATAATACTGTTGGAAAATATCCTCATACCATGCCCTGATGACACTCTGTTTTAGTGGTAATACCCCACCACCTTATGAAAAAATCACATAGTATATAATCCTGGTGATTGACCCTCCACTCAGGAGGCATCTCTTGATTCTAAATGATAGAATTTTGTGGCTTCGTATAATGACTCTACATCCTGTAGTCCACCATACCTTGAAAATGTAGGTGGATTTTTCTGATGGAAAACATGCATCAATTATTCCATAGACATGGAAGGCTAAGGTACTCCATAGATGGTATTCATAAATTTCATGAAGCATTAATGAAACTGTGCATCCACACATGTGTCTTGTATAATAGCTGGTATTGCAACATGCACATCTGGAGGATCCTATGGTAGCCCATATCCTACCACCATGAAGATTTTATTTTTTCCACCTTCCTAATACAGCTCGAATCCATCATGGTGGCATGACTCTTTTGGTTAAGCACACACCTTAAATCCATCTCATTTTCAAGGTTTTCCATTCATGAGTTCAAAAACAAACAAAGAAAATATTTTCAATATTTACCAAAAGAGGAGTACACAACATGTGGAAACTATACACAGCTTGTACACTAATGTATTTACATGTAATTGTAGTCTTGTCATTTTGGTTGTGTATCAACCCCAGGTACACAATATGTTAGTTGTGTACATGTCCTATAAATTGGACTCCCATGTGGGAAATGTACTTTTACATGTCCAGATCCACACATGGTCCACCTAGGTAAAACTAGATGGGGTATACTTAAGGTACATGGTGTGTTCTGATCATAACTCAACAAACATTATTTTTTCTCACATTACTAGTAAGATTTTTAGCTACCTAAAGGTTTGTACATTGGGTACACAACCTGTTATTAAGAAAATATTTTCTTCTTGAAAAGAATAACACATAGAGTGTGGTCATAGAATCATACACATTGTTATCTTAGTTTTCGGGCATTAAACCTCCGAAACATCCCCAGAACCCCCATTGTTGAAATTTTAACCAAATTTATTCCCAATTCCAATCCATGGGTGGCCATAACCCCCTAAAATAAATTTTTGGAATCCCTATATAGAAAATCATAACACCATTTAATTAAAAGTAACCACGTGATCCGCTAATTTCTGATCTAATAGGGACCATACACCTTAGAGAACAATGTTTAGCATTCACCCAATTCAAACCATAACACAAAAAACACCTATCATAATATAAGGAATAACTATCATGGTATATTTCACAAAAACATGGAATCAATAATGTTCTCGTATTTTCATGGATAGAATGTATTGCATGTGATTTCTAAAAAATCATATATGATGCATGATATGGAATACCATAATATCATAGGGTTGAAACACACAAGAACCACAATAATATCAATAACTACATCACAAAAAAGATTCATCTAATGGGGAAATCAAATAATCTATAACAACTCAAAGTACTAGAATAACAATTCAATTCAAGACAATTTATCATTTCCCAGTACTTGGGGTAGATACTCCTAACGTTAACATAATACCAAATCCCATTTCCTTACTATCCATATCTAATATCACCAAATAGAAAGGAAATTATAAAATAAACTGCTCTGATACCAATTTGTAAGGTCCTGGATTCAGATGCCCCTATACTAGTCCTCTGTGTCTAGTTGGTCACATGGTCTCAAGCGCATCTCCCCAAATTCCAGAGGCTACCGACTAGAAACATGGTCCTATGGTGTGATAGTGGGGAAACAATGACCTCATTGGAATATTTTAACATAGAGGAACAAGAATATACCATATTGGATGTTGTAAATACCATACAACTAAAACAAACAACAGAAGACTGATAATAAAGATAACCATACGTCATAGCATACAAAAGATGATGCTTCTGGCGACATGTTCTAATAATGTAGCTAAAACAAGATACATTATAGTTAGATACAAAATTCATTACCAAGGTACATAAAAAAATCTCAACAGTATCACAATCTTTGTCTTGGTCTCATGCTCTACTTCTCCAAATAGGAAATCAAGTTCTTGTTAAAGGGTGCATTCTCTTTTTGACACCTGCTACAATATAATCGCATTGGGCCCAAAAGCATGTCCCAAATAGGTTTTCAGAAATAAATCCCAGTAGGAAACCATCCACGATCTGTTCATATATGCGAGTGAGAATATGAAACAGGTAGTGTACATCATGGAAAATCAATAAACTAGGAAATACTCAAAATTAAACGATTCTACAAGTCATGTTTCCATTTATACTCATTTCATGTCCATTCCACAATGTGATTACATTGAATTGAAAACATCTTATGATATTTACATTTCTCAACAATCCCCTATATCATGTAAGCAAAGTAGATGTCTCAAAAGGCCATCTAAATAATTATATGGCAACACTGAATCCTAGATTGTGGTTTGTCTTTGCAAACGAATCCTAAGTCTTTCCCCATGATATTTAGTTAAAAACCTCACCCACATGCATAGTAAAAACCTATCTACATGAATAACACAATATTTCCCTTAGGAATGACCAATACTCACCTATAGGAATAACATAACTTCACACAAAGGCATGAGACAACATCCCCGGTAGGCATATCACAATCTCGTTCGCATGAATATAACATCCCCGCCTAGGGGAATTGTACAATCTCACCCGTAGGCATAACACATAACTAATAACACATTTAAATTAAACTATTACATGGAAAACACTGATCTGTTCACTTGGGAATCAATCATATCACAATCCTATCTAACAATATAAATAGTTACAAGGCTTAGAAAACATATCCTCACATGATCAATTTAATTAAAAAATTAAACATGTGTATTATAATATCACAAGGCATAACTGATCATTATCTCATGTGTCATAAAAATAAAAATAAAAATTCCATTTTTAATAAACCATCAGAGGGAATAAAACACTTTCCTCATAGGAAACCTTGACTGTAAAGCTAAAAATTGGCATTTCAATTGAAATATAACCAAAGGGTGGCCCTTAATCAAATCAAGAAACCTCAAACATGATTTACATCGTCAAATCAATTACCTAGTCAGTGTTTGGAAATAACATAGCTCAATTATCAACAAAGAGATACCCTAAAAATGGGTGCACAACACTCCGACACATATAAACCACATGATAATTAAAGAAAGTCACAAGACCACCTACATCGTAGTCATATGGATCTCCTTATCTATCGCCAGCTTCTATTTCAAGCTAGATTTATGTATATCTTAAAAAAATGAAAACCACTCAAGGTACAATAACTTCATCAAGAGAACAAATCACGATGAATGGATCAATAATAATCAAGGGCTTACCAATTGGGTTCCAATGCTTCAGATGATGAAAGAATCAATGTTTAGATGGAAAACGGGAAAAAATACCCTTTAGGTTCTATTGTCTTGCAAAACCAATGACTCCTCTGTCTATAATGACATTAAAAGAGGCTATTACCAATTTTATAAAAAATTTAAAAATACATGGTGTGTAAAAGGAACTACACACTGTTTATGTTCTTTAGCTATGCATTTCGTGGATTATTTACCTTACACATCATCCACCAAAATTCCATCTAGATTAAATAATGTGTACCTAAGAATACATGGTGTGTGACAACCATTTTTAGTCCTGTAAGGTGTAGATCAAGATATTATACCTCTTTTTTTCATATTCCCAAATTATAACCCCAAAAGAAATGGTCCATTAATAAAAATAAGAACCAAGCTCTAATAAATAAAAGTGGCCTTGTCAATGCTAGAGAGGTACTAAATAATGGAAAGTGATTAAAATACATATAATTTTATTAAAACTTATATATTCACTAATAATTAAATCCCTTATCATTGATATTTTAAAAGCACTAATAAAGTGGCATAATGTACTGTGTAGTAACAGTACAATACCACACCAGTGTAGTGTACTATAACAACACACCATAACACTAAAAACACCAAAATATATGAAAATTAATATATGGATACTGAATTAAAATGAAATAAAATTTATAATAAAAATACTACAAAAAACAATATTATAGATATTTCAAGCATTGGTTTATACAATTACATAATTATAAATTATTACATACATTCAAAAACAATAGTCTTCCATTATCATTTCACCATAACCCATGCATGATAAAAATAGAAATTGTATAAGAAAAACATTTTTATGTTAGTAATTATATAAAAAAATAAATTAACATAAATTATTACTTTTAAACAAAACATTAAGTCATATATGGAACTCTACGTATCAGACTGTGTTGCGGGTGATTCTTGCATGTCACACAATTTCTTGTTCATCATAAAAATTGATCTCTATGATAATTATCTAAATAATTATATGATAACAATGATAAGAAAATAAGTTATGTACTACAAGATAGAATTATAATAAAACAATCTTGTCTCCTTTTCTTGGTTTTGGTGATGTGTTGCGCGTTTTAAACTAAAATGAAAATTATATTGAAATGATGCACCTGGAGTTATACCAGTCATGTAGTGAATTATATAGATTTTTGTATGATTATTAGACATCAAAAATGACATATTGATACTTTTCCTAATGTAATAAAAAAAAGCTGAATGCTTTTTCCCATTTTGAGTACATCACTTATCTTTTTTACTGAAATTTAATTTTATACATGAAACACACACATTGACTAATACCAGTCACATATTCTATTGGTCTGATGTGATACAAATTCATGAATTTAAAAAATGACTTATGATTAATTTTACATAATTATAATGACAATCCTAGAATAATTCCTTTATTTTCAGTAAGTGACACATTTTGAACTAAAATGTAGATTTTAAACTAATAAAGGACACATTGAGTCATACCGTACACATCATGTATCATATTGAGGTGTGGCTAATTCCTACACATAAAAAATTACTTATACATCATTTTATGAGATCATAAAAACAATTCTAATGCGATTTATAGGTTTTGAGTCAGTAATTTGTTATTTTCATTGAAATTGATGCCAATTTTAAATAAATACATGCACTTGGAGTCATATCGATCACACCGTATGTCAGATTGAGGTTTTGATAATTCTTAAATTTCCAAAATGGATTATTGATTTTTTTAATAAATTATAAAAACAATATTAATGTGATTAATCCATTTTTACTATGTCACTTTTTTTAAAAAAAAAATCCATTTTAAACCTGAAACATGCACTATGACACAAAATGACCACATCATGTATCAGTTTCATGTGAGACCAATTCATAAACATAAAAAATAAATAATGAATCTATTGTATAAATTATAATGAAAATATGAGTGTGTTTTCTAAATATTAATAGAAGGATATTTTTTGAACAAAACTATCAATTTACAACTTATAACAGACAGATTGAGTCATATTGGGATCATCAGGTATATAATTTTTGGTAGGCTAATTCCTACATATAAAAATTACATATGGACCATTTTCCTAATGTACCAAAACAATATGAATGTTTTTAATCAATTTTGTGTAGGTAAATTGTCCTTTTTTATATAAATGATTTCAATTTTAAATAAAAATTCATAATTAGTGTCATACCAGTCACACCATGTATCAGATTGAAGTGTGGATAATTCATACATTTCAAAAATGACTCATAGATCATTTTACTAAAGTATAAAAACAACACTAATTCATTTTATTGGTTTTGAGTTGGTAAGTTGTAATTTTTAGGAAAAATAATGTCAACATTAAATTAAATAACCCACATGGAGTCATATCAGTCAAATTGTGAATCTGATTAAAATGTAGAAAATTCCTACCAGTTAAAAATGGAATATGGATTGTTTAAATATAGTATCAATATGATCATAATGTGTTTACATTGTTTTCAGAAAGTTATTTGAATTTATCATTAAAATTAACTTTGTTAACTAGAAACACAACACATTGAATCATACTGATCACATCATTTATCAATTTTGGGTGAGCTTGATTCCTACTCTTCACAAATTTCTTATGAATCAATTTCCTAAATTATCAAGAAAATAGAATCACTTTTTCATGGTATTTAGTGAGTCACATTTTTTGATCTAAACAATTTATTTGAAATTTATAATAGATGCATTGAGTCATATCAGACACTTCATTTCCCAAATGTATTCAAACAATCTAAAGTAGTTTTATTGATTTTGAGTATGTTAGTTTTCCTTTATTCAAACATTGATTAAATTTTTAATAAAAACGAACATTTGGATTCCTACAAGTCACATTATGCATCAGATTGTGGTACGACTTATTCTTAAACATTTCAAATGACTTATGGATAATTGTAATAAAGTATAAAAATTAAAAAAACATTTTTTCAGTAAATCACATGTTTTTTTACAAAAATTTAATTTTAAATTGAATGAATTCACTTTGGACCATACTGATAACATCGTGTATTAGTTTGTTGCGATACCAATTCCTACATGTTAGAAATGACTAATGAATCGATGTCCAAAATTATCAGCAAAATCCAAGAGCATATTTTTTTAATTGGGTGAAATTTTTTTGAACTAAACTATCAATATTAAACTAATGATGGACACATTGAGTCATATCGATCACACCATTCATTTAATTTTAGTTCGGATAATTCCTACACATCCTAAATGACTTGTGGTTTGTCTCCATAATTTATAAAACTAATTTGATTATATTTGATTAGTTTTGAGTGTTCCAATTGTCCTTTTTACTAAAATTAATGTCAATTATAACGACTAAGAAAAAATTGGATTCATACATGTCACACCCTGTGTCGAATTTAGGTGAGGTTTATTCAAATATTTCCCATAGTCTCAAAAAATTATAATTTCTAATTTAACCCTATTTTCATTTTTGTTCTATGTCGAACTTCCCTCATTTTATATTGAATTGATGTTCTTAAATGAAAAATATTTCTCATTGTTTGTTGATAGAATATTAGAGAAAGCCCATGTTCCCATTATATCATAATAATTCACTATAGTAGTCATATATTCTTCTTATAATCTTCTATAATTCAAGAAAGAGAAATGATTTTCAGCTGACAACATCGAATAAATATGAATTATACGTAGCTCGACAATGTAAGGCAACAAAAATGGGAAATACGGTTACATTGGTAGAAATAATCCTTTTGTATCTTTTGTAAAAAAAATTTAGATAGTTTTATGAAATTAATGAAATCCCAAAATATTTGAATAAAAAACTACTTATGTATTAGATAAAATATATAAGAAAATTATCTTATAAATAAATGATAAATTAATGAAAAAATAATAATTAAATCAGTAGTAAGATTTTCACTTTTCCTATTGGTTGTATACATTCTTGACACATTTCAGTTTTCTCCTTATATCAGTTGCAGGCTCAAACTACATTCCCTCACAAAGATGCACTGCTTCAAACAAACCATCCCAAATAAAAGAAAGGAATCGACTTAAATATGGAAAAAATAATTATATTAAAAAATACTAAAAACTAATAAATTAAACATAAATTTGAGGCAAATCATTAAATCAATGGATAATTATTTTACTGTGAAAAAATTGCTAACCACCGGGATATGATGATTGTAATGAATGAATTTTGACTAAAAAATGAAAATATATGTCACCAAAAAATCAATCTATGAGGGGGGATGAGGAGGAGAAAATAATAAACATTGTATTGAATCTTTGAAAAATCCTATATAAAGTAAATATATCCTATTGGTTTCATAAAATATTCATTTCTTACAATAAATAAATAAATACACCTAAGATATTAATTATCAATGATGAATGTAAAATATTATTCTAATAAGGAAAACTAAACGTTTGATTTTTTCAAATAACATCAATATTCCTTGATGAAAAAGGGTAATTAAATTTAAAAAATTAAATATTCCACTAAGGTAGGTGTTATCCACTGAATTCATCCATGGGTGAATATTATAGATAATTACCATCCTCATCAACTCATCTTATGAATAGTTATCATTTCATTTTGTTTTTGGCAGCCCATACACCATCTATTGTAGAAGTAAACCTATGATTCTTGAAATATTCCTTACAGTAGTCATCCACATAACTACTACTACTCAGAGTAGTACATAAAACATAAAATATATGGGGGATGAATTCCAAGAAATAAATTGAAATATTTATCATTCTATCGATGAAACAAATGAGGATGATTGTTGTACTCCATTATCTTTTCTAAAAGGGAAATTATTACAATTTAGGAGATTTTAATGGATGGTAATATGAGATTCCTAATGGTGGAACCAAAATGAAATATTTAATAATGAAAATTTTTTAGATGGATTTAATAAATAGATGAATTGTGTTAATTAGATGTGTGATGAAATAAACGAAGTGATTTTTGAGAATTATTAATGAGTAGGATATCATTTTAATGATTGATAAATTTTTATCAACTGTAAAAAATTCAATGAAGTATAAATAAATGAATAAAATTTCAATGGTGTTTGGAATGTTTTTAAGAAAAGTAAAAGGATTATGAATCTAAAAAAACTCATTTGTCCCAAGTAGAGCCTAAATCATTAACAGATGTCCAAAATGATGATAATTGGACTGAATCTATACATTAGGAGATTTATATGAATTAGATCAATAGGACATAGGAAACATTTCATAGGCTAGAAAATAGAAATGTTATCAAAACCAAGTGTGGGTTCTGTAATTAACTCATCGACTATGGAAAAGTGGTTCAATATAAAGAATGGTATGTTTGATAGGGAAAATCCTATGTTAAAGGAATTTATATTTTTGATAATTTTACTCCCATAACTCTGTTGAAAACTTATTGGATTTTTTTATATTTTAGTGAAAACATAGTCGAAAGTATACTATATTGATGTCAAATCTATGTTCCTGAATGGAGTTCCTAAGGGAGAGTATACATCATGAAATGAGATGGGTTTATTATGGATGGAATTGAGATAATGGAGTGTTAGTTGAATAATTATTTATATAATATAAAAAATCATTAAGGACATTGTATTTAATGTTGGATCAATATGTAAGAAATATTATATTTAGAAAGTTAGGGGATATCACAAAATCTACCTCATGAAGAAGAATGGTAAACGGGTTTTGGTACATCTATATATCAAAGACATAATTTTTATAGATTAGAAAATTCATAATACAATTTTTTTATGGAACATAGTAGGTATGATATGGAGATTTCAATGATTGGTGATGCATTTTGATTAGATTATACATGAATGAGGAAATCATAACACATTAATATCATACTAAAAATATAAAAATTGGTTCCCTAGTGGTTTTTAATGTAATATTCCAAACCATTGTCAACAACAACCATAATATGATTTTTTTTTTCAAAATTAGACAATTAAAAAGAGGTAGATGTCATGTAATATAGGAATTAGGAGCCTATTATACCTCACAACAACATGAACCATCATTGGGTTTGATATATTACAAGTTTCTCACTACCAATGTTGCCCAAGGAGATCCACATGCTATCGGGGAAGATGATACTTCTATATATATATATACAATGAATTTTGGGTTGTTTTATTATATATTAGTGAAAATAGACTTGTTGGGATACACAAATGATGGATGAGAAGGATCAGTGGATAACCAAAGGACATTAGCGATATCAAAAAACATAGATTTCATTTGAGCTTTAGTGTCATTCAACCCTTGAATCGTCTGAGACTTGGATTCAAGACTTGGAATATTTGGAGCCATGATTCTAGACTATATTCGATCATGGATTTGATAATGAGTGATTGAAGTAGTTCACTTTCGTAGAGAGCTTCAAATAGCAAAAAATGGTTCACGATAGTTAGGGTTCTTAAAATATATCATAACATTTTTATGATTGCTTCCCAGAAGGAAATGATAAAGATACCATTTATTAGTGCTGAGTTAATAAGTGCTGAGTTAATAAGTACTGATAAAATTAATCTTTATCACCACTTCTTTATCGCTAATAAATATAGATATTTATCAGTGCTATCAAATCACTAATAAAATAAATCTTTATCAGTGCTAATTATTTATCTTGGATAAGGATTGATTTTATGAGCACTTTTTAACATTGATATATATCTATTTTTATCTGTTATATAAATATGTGGAAAAATAATTGTAATTATTTTTTTTCAGACAATAATACATTTAAAAAAATTATATTTATAATATATAATTATAAATCATATAATAATAATTTTTATAAATTAATATTTTTATAATTTATTGAATATATAACTATTTATTTATAATTATTTAAATATTTTTTTAAAAATAAAATTTATATGATTATATATATATATATATATTTTTATAAATATAGTTAATATATTAATTATTAAAATAAATATATTATAATTTTATAATTTTTTATTTATAATTATAAAAATACATTTTTAAAAAATATTATTTATTTATTTATAATTATAAATGTATAAAAATGGAAAATATACATATATATATATATATTATAAATTTTTTTTTACATTATTTATAAATATTTAATCTTAACTCCAGGCATGTTAAAAATGAGTAAAATTGATTATTTCAAAATGAGTAAAATATTAAAAATTTAATATTTTTGATTGATATAAATTGCTAAAAAAGATATTTATATATATATAGATAAAATTGAATATATATTAAAAATATTTAAACATAGTAAACAAATATATAAAATAATTAATATAAATTTATTAAATTCCAAGTGAAATATTTGTGTGTGTGCATATGTGTTAAAAAATAATTAATTATATTTATGTGTGATCAATATAACACATTTGATATTAAATAAATTGAAATAGTTGATATTCAATTATGTCAATTACTCGATGCAATTAGTTAGTATTTCTAATTCATATAAATATTCTATTCTGAACCATTATTCAAGAAATATATTATTATTTAATGTAATGGATAAATAATATTTTATATTATATAAATCATATTTATATACATCCATATATTTCTATATTTTTAATATATACTATTTATTACCATTACCATTAATTATTTAGTTCATAAAATCATTAAAATTTCTCCCAATTTACATATCTTTAATTTCCATTTATATAATATATTTTTAATATATATCTATTAGAAATATAGTATTTATAATTTATATATAATATAATTAGTTTATTCATTTGTATCAATAATATTCAATTAATATTATTTATATTATTTTAATAAAATCATTTTTAGTTTTTATTTATTTATTTTTATTAATAATTTTATTAGTTCTAAAAAGCACCGATAAATGTTTCCTTTTATCAGTTCTCAAAAATATACTGATAAGGGGCATCTTTTATCAGTGCTATAAAAATATGACTTTATAATGTTACCAATTAACTGTGTTTTTTAGCACTGATAAGGGGATCCTTTATCACCTCTTTTTCTAGCTTTGATATAGGCCAGTACTGTTAAAGTATTATTTTGTCGTATTGAGGGGAATTGAACCATGACATCAAGAATTTTAAAATAAAAATTTATATTAAATTCTTCATTGATATTTTTGATATAAATTAATTTCTTGACTGTTCATTTTGAATTTTGATAAAATATTGTTAAATCAATATTGTATGATCACCCTTTTGAATGTTGATTTGTAAATAAAATATTGATTTCAAATTGGTAAAGCATGAAACCCTAATTGGATCTTTGTGACGATCCACTTCAGTCATAATCCCTAGATATTGCTTACTTGATTATTATGCTTCCCACTTATGATTGTTGAAAAAGTTATTATTCACATTGAGAGAGACTGGGGGATGGGGTGAGATGTGAAATTGTAATGAATTGAAATTCAGTGGGAATAATCCAATATTGATACTGATGGGGATCTTGTAGGAAACCCTCGTAACTTGATTCTCTCACACACCATCATTGACTGGTCATGAGAACGTGGATTTTAAGATGAGATAACATATAATTTTTGTTTCTAGTAGAATCACACACTATCTTGTGGATTATTAGAGATAAGATATTGTTGGGCTTTGGAACTGAGTCTTGGAATGAAATTGAGTGTGAAGATGGTTTTCCTAAGACTCATGAGACATAATATAATCCCGGTGATCATTTATTATGATTTATTAGTTATATTGACTATATGGGACTCACAAACATATCTAGGTTATACCCATGACATCCTTATACTTGGCACTTGATAATTGGTGGCATTTATTGTCACTACATGGAATTGGAGTTTCCATGCTTGACTATTTATCATTCATTATTGATCTACTCATTAAGACATTACAATATTACACTATTATATGAAATATTGTATATCTTGTAAATATCTGTTACATATTAATACATTTTTGTAATTTATAGGTATTTATCATATGAGATAGTTTTCAATTAATTTTATAAAATGTTTGGTTTTTTAATGATGAAAATAAATGTTTCTATATTTGGTTTCATAAATATTTTTTAAATAATTAATGTTTTCTTCATAAAAATATATCTTTTTATAATCTAATATAAATATATTTTGTTTCATATTATGAAATTTAAAACTTTTTTCTCTCCTATTGTAATCTCCTTTAGTACCTCTAAATTGACTTCTAATTAAACTATAGGGATAATTTAGGGAAATACTACTAGTATTTGTATCTTACAACATGATTTTATTGTTTTGTGCCTACATATATAATGTTATTATTGTAGAAACGCATTTCATTGTCATATTTCTTTATGGGTTCATGACTGTATAGTTGTGGGGGTGATTTGGGAATCAATATGTGGTCGGGAAACAGGAAGATATATGTTTTTTAATGTTATTTCTACTTTCAGTTATTCATTGTCTCCTAATTATAATATAAATTTGTTTGGAAAAACCATCAAGGTAACATTGTAGTGTTTTTAGGTTGATTGTGTTAGCATGAAAAAGTAGTTTTCAAAGATCAGCTATGGAGTTCCTAATAGATTCTTGAGAAGGTATGTTAAAAATTATCAAATAACACAGAATGGATGCACTGGAATTGGTACATAAAATTATGCATACAAAGTGGTTTCATTTCGCAGTGTATTAAAAAAATTTGGTATCCATAATTTGGAGGTGGTTTTAATCATATTGAAAGATGGTTTTCTTTTCATTACATATAAAAATAATGAAGATTCACTAGCTTTTATAAGAAATGAGTTTTACAAATTTTAGGAAATTTTCAAATTAATATGGTGATGTGAAGGATGGGTTTCATGAATGTGTACAGCATTGTGAATACATGAATTGATGATGGTAATATCTGCGATTACAAGAAGTGGAGAATCATGATTTCTTGTATGGTTTAGGTAACTCTATGTGACTATGGGTTAGGGAGTATCATGAATGCAGAAAGGGTTGATAGTGATTCTTTGGGACACCATGAAGATTTGTGAGTGCTTAAATTTCCCTTAGTGCTTTGAAAAATATGGAACATCATGAAAAAAATTGGGCAGTCTCACAAAAAGATGATGATGATGATATAAAAAATTGGAATGGGATTCAATTCCTATAAATTATATTCTACCCCCTCAGGAAAATATAGAAATACTTAACGATGATTCAAAGGCATTGAATTCACAATGTTGATTCTTGAAGGATGCTCTTATGAAAATTCCTATGATGAAAATATGTTCATGAAGTCTATAATAGGGATTGAATGTTTCAGGAATAGTGACAGTATTGATGTTTGTGAAGGTGATAAGAAATCTAACTTAATGTTTTTTGAATAATGAATGCTAAGTGATCTATATGAAATTATTTGAGCTTTTTGATTATTTTTAATGGTTAGATGAGCTTTGTGAAATTGGGGAGATTCATGAATGTTGTGGGGTTCACTAATATGGTTTATTATTGTTAAAAATTGTGATGTTTAATGAAGCGTGTGTGATATTCATGAAGGCAATGAACATTGTTAAATGATTGAAAATGGATTTCCCTATTTAACATTGGTACATTGATATTCATCTGGTTGATTAAAGTGGGACATCGACATTGAATCTACTTATAGTTGAGGATGTATTAATTATTTTTAATGAAGGGAACTACATGAATATAAACTATTTCACAATCCCCTCTAGAGAAGTTTGAAAATTAAGTGGAAGATGGTGATATTTTCCCCCATTAGTGAGAAATAGAAGGAATATTGTGGGAGTGACACTTATTAAGAAGTGATTAATCCCAAAACATTAAAAAGGTAATAGGTTTGGTTATATACGTTATCTATCCCGAGCCATATTTTAGCTATGGGACATAGCAGATTATTACATCAACACAATATAATTGCATGCTTCTTGGATATTTCCCATTGAGGGTAAACCAAGTAAAATTTATGTTTCAGGTGCATTATTTCATTTATGTTCATAAATATATATGGGAAAGATAGATATGACAATGTTTTTTAATGATGAAACATAATTTGAAGGGGAAGATGTTCGAATTTCTCACACAGATTCAACCCCCTCCCCCTCTCTAGGTATTTTACCTCATTAGATAACATTTTCACCGAATAATATGTCTAATTATGTTTCCAAAGATTACATAAACATTTTTATCTTATATTGTAGGAAAAATCATTCCCAAGGGTTGTTTTTTGGATTCAAAAGAATATATCAACAACTTATGGGGATAGGGAGAGCTCTTCAGGTTAGTGGAAATTTAGTTCAAATAATGGTTTCAATAGTATTTATGTGTGGTTTGTTAATATAAAAGACTATATACGTGGATTCTACTATATACCCTATAATCTATTAATAGGAAACATTTCAAATTTTATTTTATTACACCAATGTCAGTGGAAAAAATTTTATATAAAGATTAATGTCTTGTAAAATTGGAAAAAATCCATCCTTGAATTATTCAATATTACATATTTTCAGTGTCTTATAAATATATATACTTTAACATAGTCTTATAAGACTTTAAGTTTTGTCTCGACTGATTTTAATCACTACATTGTATGACGATTCACCAATGCCTCCTCATGCAGTAGTATTTATTGAACCAATAGAAAAATAATTGTTTATCTTTAATGTCATTTCTCCCTAATAATTTATCATCAACATACAATACCATTAAAATGATATCACCCACACTATTCTCCTTGTAAGAACAAGAATTTCACTCATTATTATTATCACAAAGTTCCATTAAGTCCCCATCAAATGTAACATTCAATAATCAAGATTCATTCATTAATTCATAAGTGGATCCCAATAGCATCAATACGTTATTGAATTCTTAATTATCAAACATCCTTATAGTGGAGTCATGTAGAACCCGACAACTGAGTTTCCATTTTGGAAATTAGTTTTGGAATCGACATTCAAAATCACATATTACATTAAGGCTATTTTTTCAAGTGTAATTCTAAATGAGATTATCATTTCAAGTAATGAAAATGTTACACTATAATGAATTCTTTGAATTTTTATTGAATACTTTACAACCAACCATGATCGATATGTAATTACTTTACCATCCATTTCTATCATTTATATGAATACCCATTTGAAGCCAATAAGATTTACACAGGAGGATCAAACCATTAATCTTCAAACTGATTTTAGTTATTAGAATCTATTATTTAATTTATGCCTTCTTTTCATATAGTAGAAACTTTTGTATCAACTGGTTCTATATATTTATGAGGTTCAATATCCATTAAAAATATTTTTCCAAAAAACATATTGATAAGAAAATATATACCTCTTTGGTAATATAATCTCTCTTATCTACAAATATATTACTTGTTTCTCAGGATCCTATTCATCACAATATATTTTCATTGAAATTTGTTTCAATAGAAACTCTTGTACATATTGAGCTTCATATTAATTAAATTCATCTTTTATATCTGTATTTACTTTGTGATATTCCAAAAAGGATATTCATTTTTTTTCCAGAAAATATCATTTTTATGTGTGTTTAATGGTAACCCTTATATGGATGAAAATACTCGTGGTATAAGGTAATACATATCCCATATTCCCAATAGAATAGAAGCCTAGTATATGACTCATAGGCCCATTTCCTAGGATATTGTTGGTCGGAGTGGATACTTAGGGGGGGTGAATTGAGTTCCAATTTAAAATTTTTGTTTAAAACATTGAGTTAAAATCCCCCATATAGAATACAGAATTAAACTGTAGTGAATTTATATCAAATTAAATGTTCTGTTAGGTTCTCAAGGGATTGATTACTTCCCAGTTAATCAAATCAGCAGACATGATTAACTTTTGAAACTAACTTATTGATTTACAACTAATATAAACACTTGCGAGTTTAATTATCAAAGTAGCTTTAAAACAATTTTGGTTTTAAAGTATTAGCAGCGGAATAAAAATAACTTTGAAAAATAAATAAGCACAGTAGATTTAACCAAGTGGTTCAGTCTCCAGCTGAGACTTAGTCATCTCAAAACTTTATATAAAAGTGATCCACACCCTGGATCGGGGATAAACAACAGTATACAACTGTCCTGGTCCAAGACCTCTACCACTGTTATCCGTGGGAACAAAAACAACAGCAATCAGCTATCCAGGTCACGCACAACCTCTACCACTATCCCAGTGGGAAAAACAAAATGTAAAAGAGTTTAGTGAGGATTTACAAATCCTCTAGTTAGATTACAGGAGACAGTGTGTGTGTAAAATACAGCATATAACACACACTGCTCAATATGTAAAAAGATAAATCACAGATCAAATATTTAGAGTTTAGAAATGGATCTAGTGATTGTTGTGCAGTTCTGGACTCCATTTGATTGATCATAATTCTCTCTGAGTCCTCTTCTGGTTTTTGTCTGGAAAATAGATTATCGTATGTTTCCTTGACTTCCAAGTGTAGAGACAGTCGATGAAGATCTAGTGTTATGTTCTCGTTCTCAGCTCTTCACTGGCATGCAGTAATGAATGAGTTCTTTGTGTAAGTTCAATCATCTCTTTACATTCACACTCTGTTGTTCTTTCAGCACACCTTGTGGTCTGTATATCTCTGTCTATTCGTCTATATGTCTCACACTTTGCAGTAGCACATCCTTCCTTTATTTAATGCACATGCTCTGATAAAAGATGATTTGCTTTTTGCAGGTATGACGTACGGTTCCCTGACATCCAGCATCGCACATTAAATAAATGTCAGTGTATTAAAATATACCTTATATGACCATTGGTTAGATTAAACAAAGATAAAGAAATTAAAGCAGTGTCGGGTTCTGTCTCTGGAATGGTAGCTCCTGATATTGGTAGAATTGTGTTACAGTAGGTGACTGTATAGGTAGACTTCATTTGTAACGGTAGACTTTGTTTCGGTAGCTGCAACTGTGGACTTGATCACATCAGTAGTAGTGGACTTGTAACGGTTGTTGTGGCTCTTCCTTGTATCGGTAGCGGTAGCTCTCTATAGGTAGCTATGGCTATGCCTTGTAACGGTAGCTGTAAATCTTTATAGGTAGACTTTGCATAACGGTGGACTTCAGCATATCAGTAGCTGTCAACTTTGCTGTAGCGGTAACTGTCGACTTCATTGTATCGGTAGCTCTATCAGTAGACTTTGATGCAGTGATGGAATTTGGGTATCGGTAGCTGTACCGGTAGCTAGCTTTTAATGGTAGCTATATGTTCTGACGGTAGCTACTGTCTAACAGTTGCTCTACTCTGTATCGGTAGCTAGTTTGTAATGGTAGCTGAAAACTGTTTGAGCATTCACTTGGCAGAATGAGTTAAGTCATAATAAACATATATCTGATAATTCAAAAGACTTAATTTAAGCATAATGAAAGCAACAACATATATTAAATTATATTTGGAATGTATTAAGCATAATCAAGATATAAATAGAGTATGGTTGGGATTATCAAAACACAGTAAAGCCAATTAATTCCAGAGGGTTCAACAATATCCCCCTTTTTGTTAATAACAACTTATGCCAAAATAATGTAATATCAGAGGGAACATATATCAATGTATGATATCAACAATATAGTATCAGAGAAACAATCTCAGCAATTGATATCAAAAATAAAATAGTATCAGAGGAAAAATATGAAAACATGAATATATCAAGAAATAATGAAATAAAAATAGTATCAGAGGAAAAAGAAAAAACACAAACAAGATTCTTTAGTTTGAATAGATTCGCATATTCCTCCCCCTATGAAATTAGCTACAGGATTCTCCTCCAAATTAGTGATTTTCTCCCCCTTTGTCCCCTTAGGTGAACAACATTCTCTCTCTCTCTCTCTGGGTACAGGTTTCCAATAATTTATCCCCCTTTGTGATTAAAAAAAGGAGGGTATCAGAGAAAAGAGAAGGACTAGGAAAGAAAATATACAGAGTAAAATAGACAGGGAAGAGAGGAATGAAGTATTTGATTGATAAGCAAAAGATATAGTTGGAAAATCAGAAAAGTACAAAAAATATAATGAATCCCATAAAAATGGAGCTAGAAGCACACAATCATCCTCTTGAACAGGTGTATTTCCCTTGGGATCAGCAGAGGGTGCAGAGGTAGAGTCAGTAGGCTTGGAAATTCCCGAAAGAACCACTGGTGGATAAGCAACTGATATAGTACCAGATCTGTAATCTGTCTCGCTCTGAGAGATCAAAGGTGTCATGCTCCTGACGTCTTGAACTGGAGTCATTTGAGGAGTACTCCCAGAGGCAGATGGTGGAAGGGCAGGTGGTACAATAACTGGCTGAGCATCCACATGTCGGAAAGGCAGCAAGAGATTCATGAAATCCATGATTATGCTTCCACCTATCTCCATAGAAGATACAAAATCATCTTTGTTCTCAATAAATTTTTCCAAGGCAGGAGTAAGATCCCAGAGCTTACTAACCTTTTCTATGAAGGCTTGGGTAACTGGAGGTAATTTCATATTCTCCATCATATGCTTGAAATGGTTTATCAATTGGTTCTTGGTATAAACCTTTTCAAAATAAGCATCCACCCTATTTTTGATTGCCTCTTGAGAAGCAGTAGCTACCCGCATATGATCACGAACAAAACTACTAACTTCCCTAGTGGTAGCAAGAATCTGAATATCTGATGCACCACTAGGACTGGCCATAGACAATTCTTCCTGAAGAATAGAGCAGATCTGGTCAAGGTTCACACTGGAGCTAGTTGAGGGAAGAGGTTTCATTGAGAAGGCCACTGTCTCCTTGAATGATTGAGTCAGACTACTAACTACCTTCTGAACAAGTTCATCCTGACTGTTTAGATTTTCTTTAACAGACATCTTAAAGGCCTCAAAAACTTCCACAAACTGTTTGACCACTTCTTTGATATATCAAATGTCAGTGTGCACTTGGTTTTGAGAACTGTTCAAAGCAGTCAATGAAGCAATTGATTGTCTAAGAGAAACTACAGCTCCTGTCCAACTCTTAATCTGAGTGTGTCACACCTTAAGTTCATCCACAATTTCATTCATAGGACTGGACACAATACATCCAATGGATAACTCAAGGGATTTCTCCACGCATTTCATCTACTCAACCATACATTCCTTCATATCTTCCCCTGATTGGATGATTTCTTATATCAATTCGTCTTTTAAAGACTTAAGGTCCTCCTTGGTTGCCACATGTTCAGCTACAGTGGGTAAGGTAAATGATTCCTTTTGGGGTTGGTCTTCCTTATCAGGATCACCATAAGAAAGTCCAAGAATCATATAACTGGGATCTGATGTCCAACCTTCAATGTCATATCATACTGATACTGAGCCAAGATTATCTCCCTCACTTGGAACATTCTCCTGAGGTATCTCTTCCAACTGTTCTTCCTGAGGTAATTCTGTAGTTTCCTCTACAACCACAGCAGATTCAATAGCCATTTATTCTAAGTCATTAATGACTCTCTCACCAATAGGTGATGATGCTACTTCTTCCTGATCATCCACTGTCCTGACTATACAGACTTTTAGAGGACTCAAACTGAGATTTTTTTCAACATTCTCCTCATCATCTGCTTCACCATCAGCCTCCTTTTCTTCATGATCAGATTCGGTTCTCTCATCCTTCTCAGAGGTGTCCTTTAAAACATACTGGAATGCTTCTTCTCCTTCTTCTGTAGTCTCTGTATAATTGTACTTCAAGACAGTTTCTCTCTTTGGTAGTTCTTTTGGAGGGATAGCTGCTCCATAAGAAATAACTTCATGCACAGGACTAGGGGGTAAGTCTGGGTCTCCTCCTTCCTCTACTGATGACTCTTCTCCCTCAGCTTCATCATCACTGTAGATCGGTTCTGTCTCATCTGGTCCAAGACCAGGATCTATCACATACTTTGGTCTAGAGGGATTATCCATAGGAGTGAATTTGTCATAAATTTTTCCATCATCATTCACCCATGATTTTTGCCATGGATTCCAGCTGACTTTCATGTATTTACAGACAGTTCTTGTAATAGAGAAGTTATCCATAACCACTACTAGCTCATCCTGAGGTCTAGCTATCTCCTTCACTTTCAGCATCACAGAAATTATCTTTGATAAAAACAAGGCATTTGATTTTGACTTCGGTCTAGTCATCTCTTCCACTTGAACCATAATCAATCTACATAGATTGATTCTCACACTATGCTTCAGAAAATGTAACAGATATATGTCTTGGAATCTCAAAGTGGAAAAGTCTCCTCTTCTCAAAATAACAACATGCTGAATAAATTTAAACAACAGCTTATCTTCTCCTACCATCTCTGCAGCAATCACCTTTCTAGGAGTCCCATTCCCTGTGAGTTCTAGCAAATCATCTTCATATTGAAACAAATCATTGGTCGAAGGTATAGACTTGTAATAATAAGTAAAATTTCCCTCATGAGAAACTCCCAGGTTCTCATCCCATTCTCCTAAAGTAAACGACACTTCCTGAACATTCACATATGAAACCATTTTGCTTTCCTTCTCAGTCTTTTCAAAACGCACAAAGTTATAAAATTGTTTTACCGATCCAGGGTAGTATGGTCCATTATTTTTCGCAAAAAATTCTACCCAGCCTTGTTCTTGTAAAACCTTAAGAACTAATGACTTGATTTCCATCATCCATTCTGCACACACCTCTTTTTCAACAGCAATCTCACGCTTTGATAGGTGCGGGTTTACTTGTCTTCTCTAAGCCACACGTCCATTGCCACTTCCACTACCATCAATACTAGATACTTTTTGTCTCTTCTCTTCTAGAACATCACTTTCATCAGTCATCTGAGGTCTCCTGACGTGGGCCATTACGGATTTGAGGCTAGGGTTCTGAAGGTCGATAGGTTTAGGTTTAGGAGAATTCGAGCAGATAGGTTTGCGGTGAGATTGAGTGAGTCTAGTTCGAGTTTTAGTATCATTTAGGATTCATAAATCACATAAATCATAAATAAAATAAACAACGGTTTGATGGCTCGACTTTACAGAATAGTACAGCACGCAAATGTTTCGGTAAAGTTTCTAACGGTAAGGTCTCCCTAACGGTGAGGTCTCCATAACGGTAAGGTATCCCTAACGGTGAGGTCTCCCTAAGGGTGAGGTATCCCTAACGGTGAGGTCTCCCTAACGGTGAGGTATCCATAACGGTGAGGTCTCCATAATGGTGAGGTATCCCTAATGGTGAGGTCTCCCTAACGGTGAGGTTTCCCTAACAGTGAGGTCTCCCTAACGGTGAGGATTCTCTAACGGTGAGGTCTCTAATGGTTTCAAGGGTAAGTTATCATTCCTTATTCATTTCTGATAAAACTTAATCTTTCTGAACTTAAAGGTTTAGTGAAAATATCAGCTAATTGAAGTTCAGTGCCTATAAAATCAAGTGTTATGTCACCACTTTGATAATGATCTCTTAGAAAATGGTGTCTAACATCAATATGTTTAGTTCTAGAGTGAGACACAGGATTCTTAGAGATTTTGATCACACTAGTGTTGTCACAGTTAATTGAAACATGTTTAAAGTCAAATCCATAATCCAGTGGTGTGTGTTTCATCCACAGAATCTGTGCACAACAGCTACCAGTAGCTACGTATTCTGCTTCAGTAGTAGATAATGCAACTGAGTTCTGTTTCTTACTACACCATGATACTAAGGACTTTCCAAGCAAATGACATGTTCCAGATGTTCTCTTCCTATCTAACTTACATCCAGCAAAATCATCATCTGAATAAGTAGTTAAGTCAAAATATTGTCCTTTTGGATAAAACAAACCTAAATTCATTGTATACTTAAGATATTTAAAAATCCTTTTAACAGCCAGTAAGTGTGATTCTTTAGGATTAGCTGGAAATCTGGCACACATACACACACTAAACATAATATCAGGTTGACTAAAAGTATGATAAAGTAAACTCCCAATCATTCCTCTGTAATTAGTTTGATCAACTGGTTTCCCAGATTCATCAACATCCAATTTACAGGTGGTACTCATAGGTATATCACTTTCTTTAATACTATCCAAACCAAAACGTTTTAACAAATATTTATTATATTTAATTTGATTTAAAATAATACCATCTTTAGTTTGAAAGATTTGAAAACCACGAAAACACTTAAGCTCTCCCATTAAGCTCATTTCAAACTCATTTTTCATAACCTTTGAAAAATCAGTACATAAATAATTTTTCGATGATCCAAAAATAATATCATCAACATAGATTTTTACTATTAATACATATTTTTAAATCCTTTTTATAAAAAGAGTGGAATCAGAAATTCCTTTTGAAAATCCTTTTGAAATAAAAAAGTTTGAAAGTCTTTCATACCAAGCTCTTGGAGCTTGTTTTAAACCATGTAAATATTTAGAATGTTTAAAGACATGAATTTGAAAATGGGGATTTGTGTAACCATGTGGTTGTTCTACAAAAACATCTTCAACAATAAAACCATTTAAAAAAGCACTTTTCACTTCCATTTGATATAATTTGAAATTCATATGTGATGCATAGGCAAGTAAGATCCTAATAGCCTCTAACCTAGCTACAGTTGCAAAGGTTTCCTCATAGTCAATTCCTTCTTCTTGATTGTAACCTTGTGAAACTAGCCAAGCTTTGTTTGTAATGATTTTTCCAGATTCATCAACTTTGTTTCTAAACACCCATTTTGTACCTATGGTTATAGTTTCCTTAGGTCTTATCACTAATTTCCCGACTTTGTTTCTTTCAAATTGATTTAGTTCCTCTTGCATAGCCATTACCCAAAATTCATCATTGATTGCATCATTGATATTTTTCGGTTCTAGCTGTGACAAGAAGGATTGATGTTCAACCTAATTTCTAAGAGAAGCTCTAGTCTGTGTCCCTCTATCTAGATTTCTTACAAAAGCATCTAAAGTATGGTTCTTTAGAATCGTTGTTGGTCTTGAAAAGGTAGGGCTAGAGATTTCAGGTTCATCAACAGGTTGGGGTTCAATAGGAGCAGGTTCTGGGAAATTCCCAGAACTGGACGTTTTAACTATAGGTCCACTGACATTATCATTAAGTTTCAAAGCAGAGAGATCATCTTCAATATTTTCAAGAGTGGTCTTAGGTTCATGTGGATCAGTTTCATCAAACATGATGTGAACAGATTCTTCCACACATTTGGTTCTCTTATTAAAAACTCTATAGGCTTTACTAGAAATATAGTAACCTAGGAAAATTCCTTCATCACTCTTGGATGAAAACTTGTCAAGATTATCTTTAGTTTTAATAATAAAGACTTTACAGCCAAAAACATTGAAGTAGTTAACCTTAGGATTCATATGGCTCCACAACTCATAAGGGGTCCTCTTAAGAACAGGTCTGATCAAGATTCTATTAATAACATAACAAGATGTATTTACAGCTTCAGCCCAAAAATAAACAGGTAGGTCATACTCATTAAGCAAGGTTCTAGTGATTTATTTCAGGGTTCTATTCCTTCCTTCTACTACACCATTCTGTTGAGGAGAACAAGGGGAAGAGAAATTTTGATTATAGCCATTGTGTGAGAAGTAGGATTAAAACTCCTGATTTTCAAACTCACGGCCATGATCACTTCTCAGAGTTTTAATCTTAAGTCCACTAAGGTTCTCTACAGACTTGGAGTATTTTACAAAGTAAGAACAAGCTTCACTTTTGTGAGCTAGAAAATATACCCAAGTATATCTAGAAAAGTCATCTAGAAGAATATAGACATAATACTTCCCATTTAAACAAGAAACTCTAGAAGGTCCAAATAAATCCATGTGAACCAACTCAAGAGGTTGAGAAGTTGACACTTACTTCATTGATTTAAAAGAAACTTTATGTTGCTTTCCCTTTTGACAGGGATTACAAACTTTGTCTGCTGGAAATTCAAGTTTGGGTAGGTCTCTAACTAAGTTCTTCCTAGCCAGTTTTCTATGTGAATGCACATTGCAGTGTCCTAATCTTCTGTTCCAAAGCCAATACTCTTTATGAAAAGCATTTAAACAAGTCATATTTTTCTTAGCTAAAGAATTTAAATCAACAGCATAAACATTTTCATTTCTCAAAGCAGTAACCACTAAAACATTTTTAGAATTGAAAACATTGAAAGAATCATTTTCAAATTTAACATAAAAATCATCATCACATAACTGAGAAATACTTAATAAATTGTATTTCAGTCCATCAACAAATAAAACCTTATAAATCAATACTGAGTCAGTGTTACCAATCTGGCCTAAGCTGATGATTTTTCGTTTTGAGTTATCACCAAAAGTGAAAAACCCTCCATCAACACTGACTAAGCTTCTAAAGCATGAGAAGTCTCCTGACATGTGTCTTGAACATCCACTGTCCAAATACTAGGTCTTTTTATAGTAGATCTTTAAGCAGGTTCCCTACAAAACAGATTTAAACAGCAAATGATTTTGGTACCCTTATTTTCATGGGTCCAGACAGGTTAACCAATAACACTTTAGGTACCCATATTTGTCTAATGGGTCTCATAAAATTTCTAGTATCAACAGATTTTGAAAGATAAACCTTATTAGATCCATAACTATGAATATAAGTAGTTGAATCATATGAAGTTCCAGAGCTAGCTACATTTTGTCCAGATTTAGGAATGAATCTAGTTTTGGTAATTTTCCTTTGTCCAGGTTGGTATCCTATACCAGTAGTGTATCTAGGTGCTATTTTCATACCTAGCATTTGAGTAAGAGTATCTTTACCATTGGTAAATTTCTCTAAGTATTTCTTGAGTTGCTCATTAGATAATTTCAGTTCAGTATTCTCTTTAAGCAACTGATCATCCTTTTCAACTTCAATATCATGATCAGATTTATGTTTAACAGTTAAAGCATACTGTTTCTTTAAACCTTTGTATTTTTATTTCAGCTCATTACATGTTTCTTCTAACATATCAAAATATTCATAAAAATCAGATCTTGACATGTTATCAGAGTCAGTATCATATCCAGAATAATATGAATTAGAAGCAGGAGTTTCTAAAGTTACCTCAGAAGTGTTTGTCATAAAACACATGTTCGCCTTGTTTCTGTGTTCAGTTTCAGAAACTTTAGATTCACTAGAACTGTCCTCAGAAGCACTCCAAGTATCCTTCATGGATTTCTTATACTTGTAATCCTTGTATTCATACTTCTTCTTTTATTTCAGCTTTGGACAGTCTGCTTTTATGTGTCCTTTCCTTTTTCACTCATAACAGACTACTTCATCTGATTTATCAGGCTTCTTCCAATCCTTTTTACAATGTCCCTTGTTGTCATACTTACCTTTGTAGTTTGACCTTCTGAAAAACTTCTTCTTCCTATAAAATTTCTTAATCCTTCTAGAAATGTGAGCCATCTCAGCATCACTGTCAGAATCACTCCCACTGTCTTCACAGCTTGAACTTTCATTTATAACGTGAAGCTTTTCCTTATCCTTGTTCTTTGATGTTGTAGTTTTGAAAGCAACAGACTTCCTTCGAGGTTCATTATCTTCTTCTTTGTTCACCTTAAGTTCCTCTTCATACATCATCAGTTTTCCAATTAATTCATTGATTGGTAGCTCTCTAATGTCACACGATTCTCTAATGGAGACAGAGGTTCCTCTCCATCTTTCAGGTAGAAATCTCAAAATTCTCATGATTTGTTCCTTTGTTGGAACATCCTTTCCCAGAGAAGTCATTGTGTTGAAAATTTCATTGAACCTGAGATACATATCAGAAATGGGTTAATCAGGCTTCATTTTAAAATTATCATACTTAATAGTATAGGTATTCAATCTCATCTCCTTAACATTAGTTGTTCCTTCATGAGAAACAACTATGGTATCCCAAATTTCATAAGCAGTTTTACAGGCAGATATTCTATTAAATTCCTCATCTCTTAAAGAACATTACAAAGCATTCATAGATTTACAATTATTATTGTAGGTTGTCTTAGTAGCTTCATTCCAAGTAGATCTAACACTAGTAGTTATTTTGTATTCAGATTCTATAGCAGTCCAAATATCAATACCCATGCTCTCTAAATGAACATTCATCATGATTTTCCACTGATCATAGTTGGTGCCATTGAAAAAGGGTGGTCTATTGGTAGCAACACCTTAAACTCTATTGTCCATGATAACTAAATTAAAGTAATGATTTTAAAGAGATAAAAAGTTAGAAATAACAGAAATTTTAAGAACATTAAAATAAAACTAAAATCACAGTTGAAAAACAGAGTACTTTTACAAAATATTTAAACAACCTATGATACCAAATGTTGGTCGGAGTGGATACTCAAGGGGGGGGGGGGGTTAATTGAGTTCCAATTTAAGATTTCTGTTTAAAACGTTGAGTTAAAATCCCCCATATAGAATACAGAATTAAACTGTAGTTAATATATATCAAAATAAATGTTCTATTAGGTTCTCAAGGGATTGATTAGTTCCCAGTTAATCAAATCAGCAGACATGATTAACTTTTGAAACTAACTTACTGATTTACAGCTAATATAAACACTTGTGAGTTTAATTATCAAAGTAGCTTTAAAACAATTTTGGTTTTAAAGTATTAGTAGCGGAATAAAAATAACTTTGAAAAATAAATAAGCACAGCATATTTAACCAAGAGGTTCAGTCTCAAGCTCAGACTTAGTCCTCTAAAAACTTTATATAAAAGTGATCCACACCCTGGATCGGGGATAAACAAAAGTATGCAACTGTCCAGGTCCAAGACCTCTACCACTGTTATCCATGGGAAAAAAAACAACAGCAATCAGCTGTCCAGGTCATGCACGACCTCTACCACTATCCCAGTGGGAAAAACAAAATGTAAAAGAGTTGAGTTAGGATTTACAAATCCACCAGTTAGAGTATATGAGACAGTGTGTGTGTAAAATACATCATATAACACACACTGCTCAATATGTAAAAAGGTAAATCACAGAGGAAATATTTAGACTTTAGAAATGGCTCTAGTGATTTTTGTGCAGTTCCATACTCCTTTTTATTGATCAGAATTTGCTCTGAGTCCTCTTCTGGTTTTTTTCTGGAAAACAGAGTATCGTTTGTTTCCTTGACTTCCAGGTTTAGAGACAGTCGATGAAGCACTGGTGTTATGTTCTCATTCTCATCTCTTCACTGACATGCAGTAATGAAATAGTTCATTGTGTAAGTTCAGTCGTCTCTTTAAATTCACACTTTGTTGTTCTTCCAGCACACCTTCTGGTCTGTATATCTTTGTGTATTCATCTATATGTCTCACAATTTGCTGTAGCACATCCTTCCTTTATTTAAAGCACGTGCTCCGGAAAAAGATGATTTTCTTTTTGTAAGTACGAGGTACGGTTCCCTAACATCCAGCAGCACACATTAAATAAATGTCAGTGTATTAAAATATTCCTGATATGAAAATTGGTTAGATTAAACAAAGATAAAGAAATTAATGCAGTGTCGGGTTCTATCTCTGGAACGATAGCTCCTGATATCGGTAGACTTGTGTTACAATAGGTGTCTGTATAGGTAGACTTCATTTATAACAGTAGACTTGTGTTATAGTAGGTGTTTGTATCGGTAGACTTCATTTGTAACAGTAGACTTTGTTTCCGTAGCTACAACTGTGGACTTGATCACATCAGTAGCTGTGGACTTGTAACGGTAGCTGTAGTTATGCCTTGTATCAGTAGCGGTAGCTCTCTATCGGTAGTTATGGCTCTTCCTTTTATCGGTAGTGGTAAGTATTTATTGTTAGACTTTTCATAATGGTGGACTTCAGCATATCGGTAGCTGTCAACTTTGCTGTAGCGGTAACTATTGACTTCATTGTATCTGTACATCTATCAGTATACTTTGATGCAGCGATGGACTTTGGGTATCGGTAGCTGTACCGGTAGCTAGCTTGTAATGGTAGATATATGTTCTGATGGTAGCTACTGTCTAACGGCTGCTCTACTCTGTATCGGTAGCTAGTTTGTAACGGTAGCTGAAAACTATTTGAGCATTCACTTGGAAGAATGAGTTAAGTTATAGTAAACATATATCTGATAATTCAAAAGACTTAATTTAAGTTTAATGAAAGAAACAACATATATTAAAGTATATTTGGAATGTATTAAGCATAATCATGATATAAAGAGAGTATGGTTGGGATTATCAAAACACAGTAAAGCCACTTAATTCTCGAGGGTTCAACAGATACTATACTAAAATAGCATCTTTTGTGTATGCTCCACTCATAACTATAGATTGTAGTCATAGATTCATGTTCATAATTATCCTTCGTAGCCTACCCTTCATGGGATGTTGAAAGAGTGAATGTTAACCACTCCATGAATAAACCTATATGTCTAATAGTCATCAGGTCCTGTCATTGCATCACATACACTATAGAGTGTAACATCAAGGATTTTTTAAATGTAAAACCATTTTTTTTAAATTACACTAGATGGACCTAATAATTTTGTATAAGAGGTTTTATGAGGAATCAGGTAATTTTGGGGCCCAATAGAATCTTGAAGCCCCAATGTGGGAAGAAAATACTAGGCCGCAGTGTTAGGTTTAATCTCATGTCCCAAACTGGATGGTTTCCCTAAACAGAACGGCTACAGATAGTAGGTACTAGTGGGATTCATGGTTTTTTTAGAACTATATGACCTAGTAGGAATGATCATGCGACCCATCTATAGTTTTTGGATTTTGGGTTTTTTACAGTGTGTGCATTGTTAGAAAAACTGTGCAACTAACCATGTGATGTGACCCTACGAAGCAGTGTCTAGCACGCGATTTCTGCACTGTTTGGATAACCGTGTGGCTAAACTATGTATTCTTATGTTTGGGATTTTAATTACTAATTTTATTTTGATTAATGATTTATACTCTTTTCCTCTTATCCCCCTCTATTTTTATATTTATCTCCCTCCTCATCTTTACCCATGAAGGCTCCATCTACCTCCCCCAACATTTAAGGATACCTACTCCAGTTATACTTGGAATCGTTAACCATCATATGAAATGGGAATCTGGAAGTAAGATCTATAATCATATCCCTTCTATTTCAATTTCTAATTTCTATCCATTGTGAAATTTGTGTTCAAGCTCATTTTCCCTAGTTATTGGGGAATTTCTTGGTTTCATTGGTTTAATCCAACCTATCCTGAATCAAGGGTCAATGATAGATAAGGGAAGCTCTCCAATGATAAGGTATGTGGTCTATGTCCTTTTTCGCCATTTTATTGCACACTATTAATTGTATCATTATTCCATAAGGTGGTACCTTCTGGTGTTGCCTTTATTTTTTGAAATTAAATTAAATTAAATAAATTACATAGCCATTGTAATCCCATGAAATATAGTATAAAATCAACCCCTTGAGGTGATCGCCTTGTCTTGTTCCACCCCAATGATTGTGCTACAACATGAAGGTCTTTTTCCCTTTTTAATAAAATTGGTCAAACCCCATTGAGGTGTGTATTCATATAATCCATTCCATGAGTTATTAATTGGTTCAATTTTGTAAATTGGTATCATGTAAAGCCCTATTCCATGACCTTTAATGAACTGGACAAATTCGATGAATTTTCCAAGTGCATAATACCTTATGTCATATTACGTGAAGGATGTTCCTTATATAATTCCATCACTAAAATTCCATATATGATCTAATTTAATCAATTGAATGAAATGGTTGATTTACTAGACATTATGTAAATTTACATTTATTATTAGATGTCATTACCAATGTTATTAGGGTGAAATAAGGGGTTTAAAATTTAGTAAACCTTGGAAAGACTCTCATGACTTTCTGATAGAATTTTTAATGATATTTAAGAAATATAGGAAATAAATTAGGTATTCCAGGGATGGTATTTCCATGTGTTTCATTTTTTACCAATAGATTAATGACATAGGTTCCCAAGAGGAGGCCCCTTTGAGGAACTCAAAGGATGTTGTTAGTACCATTCCTTTAGAGATACTTGGGCCTATATGTGTGATACCATGTACAAACTCATAAGTTAATAATTAAAATTTCCACACCATGAATGGAGTGACACATCTGACATTATACTTGGGTCACCAGGGACGGACTCTTTGGTATTGTTCATATGATGATCCCATAAAGCAATACATGGAATGTCTCACAAAATTTATTTCTACTAGATAAGGTTTTATCACTATATTTTAGAATGTACATTTAATAATAAATTAAAAAAATATAAGTTTGCATATTTAAAAATGAAAAATACCCTTTGATTTTAGAAATGTAGGGATATGTCCTCTAAGCCCAATCACAAGATTGGGGATAGTCCACCTTATCACATATTATCCCACTAACATTACCCCCATAGATACCTTTGGTTCAGACTCACCGTCTTAGGCTGAAGTAGTTAAATTGGATAGGATACAGAGTTGAACCTAGTCCAATGAATTTATTTATCTCCATACATTATTCATTTACTTATTATGGAACACTATTTATTTCTATTTTCATGAAATTGAATGGAATACTAACCATGGGTGTCAGCCTATTTAATTTTTTTCTCACACCCTACTCTTGTGACTTTGGTGCTTGAGTAGACTTCATTATTGATTGCATGAAAAAAATGGATGTTACTATCATCTAATTCATGATTGACATGAATTGTGAGGATAGAGTTGGGATTAGAGGACATATCCTCTACTCATGATACTAGTCTTAGATTTTTTCCCTTTCCTTATATATTTCCAACATGATGTATATGATTGTATCCCATGTCCCTAGCACATTACATTTTTTGTAACAACATTATCATCATCATCATCGATATCATATTCTTCAGTATCACAATTCAGCTTCACATTACTTTGTATTTTTGACTTTCTTGATTCTATATATTATTCTTCTTCTATCTATATCTTTTTCAATTATTCTATATTTTATTTTATATATATTGTTTTTCATCACTTTTATCAATGAGGGTATTTTCTCACCATGTACATAACGAAGGCCCTCACTACTAGTTGGTAGCCACATGAATTTGGTGACGCACATTTTAGGTCTGGTGGAAAACCTTCTTTGGGAAAAGTTACAAACAATCTAGGGCATGATGATAAAAAGTGGTATTAGATCCATTTTTCCTTTTTTTCTTGTTGTTTGGGTTTCAATATGAGATTATAACATTGGAATTTGTCTAGGATCATGTTCCATGAAGTAGATACTAGTTTTATAGGGGAAACCCAAGTTAGATTGGTTAGGTAATCCTATTATTTCATTCAACTGAAATTACTTAACATGATTTCACTATTGAGTGACACACTTGTTTTGTGCTGTTTCTAAAAATGATTTTATATGAGCGGGTTGTTTAGCCATGGCCTGATGGTATAAGGGAATGCTATAATCATGTATAATAATAAGAACTATAGGATTTAAATTTTATTCATTATTACATTCCAAATATACTTATCATCTCTCACTACATGTTTTTCCTATGATTTTAGTTGTTCTTTGTTTTTTGTTTCTTATAATTATGTGGTTGTTTTATATAAAATATGATGATTTTCACTTGTATGAATAAGAAATAAAATTAGAACACAAATCATCTACCTTAACCACATTTTTTTTCTACATAATCTAAAGGGTATACAATAGGAAACCAATTGTGGAACACTCAACCGTACACCAACAATGACATGGGCTAGAGTGTGTTTTTGTTAGGAATAATTGAATCCAACATCCAATTTATATGGTGTATGGGCCCTAATAAATTTGATATATAAATTAATCTAATTTATACACATAAATATAATTTACATGTATATAAATGACCTAAAATGGTATTCCTTTAAAATTAAAATGGATCACTTATATATGTAGTGTGATACCTTAACCAGGATAGACCTAGTAGTTTCCAGTATGATCTATCCCCCATGCTTCTCCCATGACATGTTCCGATAACCCATACCTATCTCTTGGATATGGATAAGAGTTAGAGTGTTCTTATAGGTGGGCCTAATACATTTTCCTTATTTATAGATTTCCCTATCTATTATAAATCATTCCAGATTCATGCACATGGCATAATATAGAAATTCCATTGCGATGACCCCATGTTGTATTAAAGAAGAGTGGCTATGATCATACTCCAGAGGTGGTGGTCCCTGTGCAACCCATGATACCTCATTTAATTCCCCCAAAATCAGCTTATCTAGATCATCCACTATGTGTCGATTCCCAGTTTCGTGATACCATCCTTTATTTTATGAAATTAGTTCATGGTGCACTATGAGTTGACCGTTCAATATCATAGATAACTGAAGAGTTCCAATAGTATAATCCTCCCACCAACCTAGGGGATGGGAGGAATCAGGTTTCTAATTCATGGTTAGTGTCTATAGTGTCTATATTTAGACATATACAGAGGCCTATAGAGAGGAGGTTCAAGATAATGACATATCTGATATGAAACTGTACCAAGAGTTGGGGGGATGTTCTGACTCATGATAGTTAACATCAGTTTATGATTTAAGTGGACTTCTAGGAAATGATCTTCAACTATTTCTTCCCTTATTCATTGAGAAAATATTTTTTCATGAAAGTATACACATTGAGAAATGTGACATGTCATTGATAGATTACTCCATTCTCTTCACCAAATTGTATTATTTCCTATCAACCTTAAAATGTGATGATTTTAATACTATGGAATGTTTTGAAGGTGTTTGTGATTATACCATCCACTCGGAGGTGAACATTATTCAGATAACAAACATTTTATAGATAGTAAAGAAATACAACATCACTGAGAGGGACATAGGGGAACCGTGAAATGTGAATAATGGTATTTAAAATTAAAATAAGGGAAATTATTTATCTAGTAATAGAAATTGATTCATCGAGGGTAAATATGGTGGATGTACAATCCATCAGAAAGGTACCAAAAGTCTTGTGGTGTGTGTCTAGTGCTCAAGTCTATGCCTGAAAAAGCTCCAGTGTACAAGGAACCTGATCAAATATTAGGCTTGTTGTAGTTTGCGTTAACTATTGTGCATCTGTCAATCCATTCAACCAGGTACAAGTGAGTTGGGATCTATTTCAACCCAAAACAAGGTGCAGGATCAATACCACATGGCTAGGATGTAAAAAATTATTCTACAGGATTTTTGGGCTGAGTAGGTGGTCATGGTAAGGAGGATAGGCTTTTGAGATCCATTGATAGGAGACTGGACCTTCCCAAGGTACATAGGACGAATTTTAAGGACAATGTTCAGGATTTATCAATATATTTTATCCTACACCAATGGGGCATAGTCCATGGCCATCAAAAGTTAAACATACTATTCTGGTAGACTCTAATTCTTAATCTTTAATGTTTGATATAGGTTCATTACATTTTTTTCTATATGTAGCGACTATAGGAAGTTTGGTCCTAGTGATAGATTACTCTAGTGGCTTTATGAACCTTGATACACCATTAAATTAATGATAAGAGTGTATACACCCATGCAAGGAATACCCCTAGAAATTGGTGTGTACTATTTTCGATAGGGTTTCTTAATCCTTTAGATGATCGACTTTGACATCATTATCTATATGGAATGACTTGTGAATTTTCGAGCCCTAGTGGGTTTTTTTTCACCATCAAGAATCCTTCACATCACCCGAGGGTAAAACGTATATCCATATAGATGATTGGGGTCTCTAGATGAGTCGCGTAGGAATCATGTTTGTCAGGATATGTGGAGTGATCTCCCATATGTGTAGAATCATTATGAGAAATCTTGGAATGAAGCTTGTTGATTTTCCACATGCGGGGGAATGTTCCGAGTATGTCTTCATAGATGATTTATTGGGAATACCACTCGGGAGAAACATTGAGTTCACCATCAATCTTCTTACTATTTTGGAACCAGTGTATACTAATCAATATAGGATGGTATCAACAGAGTTCTAGTAACTCACATAGTATAATTAATATTTAGAGGATAAGGGATCTACCCAACCCAACACATTTTCATGGGGTTCAAAATTCCTCTTCACTAAGAAGATGGATGGTACCTTTAGATTTCGTGTGGATTACCATTGACGGAAACATTTTATGACGAAAAAATTATGTATACACTCTCATGCATTGACGACATCTTTTACCATATATGTGGAAAAACTATTCTCTCTAAGATAAATATAAGGTTGGGATACCATTAGGTTCGTGTTAGTCTATCAGAAATACCACATACCTTGTCCCAGAGTTGGTACATCTAGTAATACTCTTTAGATATATTGTTCAGTCAGATGAATGTGACAAAAGTGTTTGTGGATATGATGAATCATGTTTTCTAACTATTTATTGATTATTTTTTGGTGGTATTAGTAGATTTTATCTTGGTATACTTGTGCACATGACAAGACCATGCCAACCATCATTATGTTATGACGAGAAAAATAAGATAGAAATAGATATATGTGAAGCTCAGCAAATTCCACTTTTGGATTATTAAGGTTCACTTCTTATGACATATAATATCTAAGGTAGGATTTCCATTCAACCTTTACAAAGTGAACACCATGGTTTTCTAGGAGAAACCCAATAACATAGTCAATATATATAGATTTTTAAGGTGGGATGGTTACTGAGAGTGATTAATCTAAGACAATTCATAATTGATAGTTCCACTTATGGAAATGACCAAGAAGGGTATGAAATTTATCTAGACTGAAGCCTATAAGATATTATTCATGAATTAGTTGTGAGACTGACATTAGTTCTAATCTATATTCTTCCTTAGAAAGGAAAAGGTTGTTCTTTTTACTACAATGCCTTAAGAATCAGGTTGGGTTCAGTTATGATTCAAGGTTATCAATTGGTGGCATACATGTCTCTCTAGATAATACCTCCTGAGTGGAACTATCCTATGCATGAATTCAAGATATAATCCATGGTGCATATTATATGATTTTGGAGGAACAACTTGTTGGGTGATTGGTTTTTTGTAGACTATAAATGTCTCAAATACATCTCTACTCCCCGAGACATGATTCTAAAGTAGTGTAGGTGGTTGGAATACATAAAATAACTGAAATATTACCTTCATACACATATTGATAAATGGTAATTCCATATATGATTCATTGAGATAGAATAATCAATTAAAATTTTCATGGAGTCTAGTAGTGAGTTGTAGTTGGTGTCTCTATTATATGAGTTCTTGAGGTTTAGTAATAGCACAACCAGCTAGTTCTATCATCTCTAGAAGTAACATACTCCCTTATAAAGAAAATATACATGATATAGTTATTTGAATATGAGGGATTAATTTTGTGGGAGAGTGTCCCATTTAATAACCCACCTCCTACTTGGGATGTGGATGTGAGTATGACTTTACTGTTTTATGTCTATGTGTGGTTTCATTTAGATATACGGGAAGAGATAATGACAGAATCACATGCCTCTTTATGGGTAGTCTATCCTTTAATTACCCTGACATATCGATTTATATTCCATTACTATTGGTGTCTAACTCTATATTGGTAGATAATAGGTTTCATCAGTTGGTACTCCAATTTTCCACAGGTTAAGGTAGAGCATCGGTGACATGTTGTAATTATACAATATCTCTCCATTCCTAAATGGAAATGGAATTAATTGACTATGTATTTTGTGATAGGATTTTTGAGATCCCCTCAAGGCTATGATAGCATGTGGGTGATTTTTTATAGGGTTACCAAGGTTCCAAACTTTATTCTGATTCAAGAGAGCTTATCTATTGATGATATAATAATGCTTTACTTCTGGGAGATAGTGATAGATCCTGGAATAACCTAGTCTATGATTTCTGAACGTGATTGTCATTTTTATTTTATTTTTTGGAAATAATTTCAAAAATAACATTTTTCACAGGTTCTCTTGGGCATGAAATATCACCCTCAAACCGATGGGCAGTTTGATCAAATGATATGGGTGTCAGGGGAAATGCTACGAGATTGCATTCTTGATTTTGAAAGTTCATTGGAAAATGTATCTCTAGTTAAGATTTAATAAATCAAAAGCTTCTATAAAATAATTCAGAAGGCTCTGTATAAGGAAATATTTTATAGGTTATTCAGTTCACATCATTGATATACAGAGGATGGTGAGATAGCTCTGCTGGGTCTTGAGCTTATGTAGGAGGCATCAGAGAAAGTCCAAGTGATTCAAAAGGGTATGACCACAACTCAACCCCTGAATAAGTATGGTACAAATCATTCCCATAGGCATTTGGAGTTCAAGTTGGGAAATCTTGTCTTTCTTCCGGTATTTCCTAGACTGGGTAATTGGAAAATATATAGCCAAGTTATGTTGCATCCTCGGTATTTTGGGCCTTTTGAGATTGTAGAGAGAGTTGGGATTTTAGCCTATCGGTAAAAGTTACCTCATAGGCACCATTCCATGAATGATAACATCCATATATTGCATCTTCATAAGTATCATCTGGACCAAAATCATATGTTTCACCCTATGGGTATTGATCTAGAAGTGGAAGATTTTTTTGAGGATCATTCAATAAGTAGCTTTTATCGAAGCATTAAGGCACTTCGAGGAAGGACTGTTTCCCAAGTCTGGGTGATATGGATGCAATATTTATAATGGATGAGACCTGGGAGTGGGAGGATTTTGTATGTGCATAGTGTATTAAACACTTATCCGATGACGTTATACCTCCATCAGAAGTGAAACTCAAGGATGAGTCATCTTATGGATAGTTGGTTTTAACATCATGGCTTTTCCTACTGTTTCTTCAATTTGTTTCAGTATAAATTCATCTAAAATTACAAAAAGAAGATTCATAAAATCCTCCACGAGGAATCTTGTTTTTTATGTCTTATATAATGAAACAACTCAAATGTTTTAGTGTTAATTGTTTTTTTAAATTTAGATTCTTTGATAGCTTATGTTTCATGTGAGAGCGAGCATTAACAACCAAAGAAAATTTTTATTTAAATGTTAATGTCATAACCTAGCCATTATGAATGTAGTTATAAATAGTATTAACTATATTATGGAATCAATGGTTTTTGGAAATATAATATGAATCCATTTTTTACAAATTTATTAGAATAAAAAATATAAACCAATTGAATAAAATAGATATATTTTTATCTTTTTCTCCCAAAGGTATTATGTGATCATAAATTAAATTAATTAAAATTAGAAAATTTTATTAATGAAATATTTTTTTATATATTCAAACAACATTTTTCTAAATTAATCTAATAGATTTTTAAGGTATAACAAAATACAAACACAATTTTACCCATAAAAACCTATATTTTCCTAAAAGCTAATTTTTCTGCCTTTTGATGGAGAACCTATTTTGTATCCAATTATAAGATCCATTTAAATTATCTCTATGACTAAATAAAATTAAAATATTATATATTAAAATAAAAATACACATTTGTGTATATTTTGGTATTTTTCTGATACGTTTCTTGTTTTGGTGAATAGTAAAAAAAACTAATTTTTAACTGAATATATTTTCATCAAAATAATTTATAAAGTTAAATTATATTTTTGATTATTTATAAAGTATAAAAGTATTATTTTTTATTATTTACAAACTTTTAGGTCATTTTCCTCAATTTTACATAGAATTTATACATAAAAACATTTCAATCTTTTGCATGTCTAAACATAAATAACCCCTTTTCTCGACCCGTCAATGATATTAATTTAAATTATTTAATGTAATATATATGTTTCTAATTTTAACATATTGATTTAATATTTGGAATTAGTGGGTTTAAACTATCTAAATAGTTTTATTTTATTTTTGGGTATTTTTTATAGTAACTTTAATAAATTTTTTTTACAACATTTGTGGATAAATCTGGTATTTAAATTTAAAAATAAAATTATAACATTATAAAATTTCCATAACACTTTTCCCAGATTCATTGGATAAGTTTATTTAGAAAAAAATTATCCTTATTCCTAAATTATAACACTTTTTAAGCCACTTTTGTGATATCATGACATTTATTATATTTATTTAAAGAAGAGTTATAGGTTACCTTCCCAAATCTTATGAACAATACCATTTTTAATATAGGGTTATAGAAAAGATAAATTATACCATAAATAGAAATTTTAAATATAATATATCTATCTTTATCATGTAAATTTATTTTTAATTTTTACATTTGAGTGAATTTAATTAAAAGGCTTTCATTATGATTATGCATTAATTCATTAATTATATGAAATTTCGAAAAATTCTTATTAAAAATATTAAAATAAAAATAATGTAACATAATTAATGAATGAAAATAATATTAAAGATTAAATTTATTTGTTATTTATATTTCATAATGCTTTTTTAGAATCTATCATGTTGTTAGGATAATTTTAAAATGAAAAATAACTATTAGTAAAAAAATTGACATAAATGATACTTTTAAATAAATAGTATTTTATTAAATAACATATACTTAATTAAAATAATGGAATTAGAAAATTGATTGATTTCATTTAAAATATTTCATCAATGTACCATTTATGCCTCTTTTGAAATTTTAGAGTAACTATATTAACATGTATGTAATAAAAACACATGTTTCCATGGTAAGTGTTAATTGAATTTATATATGGTTAATGAAAAAATATAAGCATTAAAATATATCATTAACCTATGTAAAAATTATTTTTTAAAATTATTTTGACACATACTAATCATATAATTTAAATAATTAACTTTGGTTCAATTTGAAATTATAAATTAGTTTATATTATTTTAATGTTTTGATAATTTCACAAAGTTACCCTCCTCTCTCTTATAAATGGGAACCAATTTTCACATTTTATCTCATTAAAAAACCTATTTGGTTCACCCAATATAGGAAATAATTCATCCTTATAATCCCTTCCCACATTATATAGGCATTAATTTCTGCAAAACACCCTCTTTAGAGTTGTTCTGTTTTTAAGCAAAGGAGGTCCACTGAAGAAGAGGTAATTGTTTACCAGGTCATTCAAGTTTATTTATTTTTCTACTTATTATTCATGAGTTTATCATAAAAAAGTAAAGAATAATGTATCATATATACTATGTGATTTTATTATGATTATATAAAAACAATATTACATGATTTATCCAACATACGAAAAAAAAACACATGTGGGTATATACGGCTAGCCATCTCCACACCATGGTGGATTATTTTTTTCATCTCCACATGATTTTGATGTGTAAAATTATGGTATTATAGGATGTAAATAATAAATATTACATGATTTTGATTCTATATAATTATAATTCCATATAATTTTTTACCCTTTTTCCATTAAGGGAATGATATTGGGGTTCATACGTACGTAGGACCTACCATATTTGGGATGCGATGTGATATATTTTTCATGTTAACTATTTAATAATGATTATTAATGTATATAATGAGTAAATATAATATATATGAAATAATATAACAATGTGTATGAAATAAATATTTGTAACAACCCAATGTCTTTCAATAGAAAATTCCCTTATTATATTAATGTCATAAAAACAAAAAATAATGAACTACTAAGTGATAAGTTACCTTTAAACATTATTTTGTCAGTTTTGTGTTTGGAATTTTAAAATTCTGACATACACGGTTGTGCTCAAGATGATTTTTGGAGTCTAATGAAACAAAAATAATATTTGGTGAATATTAACGTACCCTTAAGAATAGTAACATACCCTTATGAATAGTAATATGACCCTTATGAATAGTAAATCATCTAGAATAAGAGTAACATTACCTATGAATATTAAAATAAAATATTGACATCTTAGAAAGTGACAATTTGACCTTAGTAAACGTTTTGGTATTTTTTAAGTCATAAATAAATAATTATAACTAATTAATTAATTTAAAAGAATATTTATTTCCCTAAAATGTATTTATAAATTATTGAATCAATGAGATAATTTTATAAGACCCTGCGTAATTTTTGACAGCAATATAAAACCAGTTTCAATCTGAAAAACTGTTTTTTTAAGTAAATTTTGATTTTAATTAAATAGTAAATTAATAATATTTAATTTTTTTTTCTGAAAAATGGACTTCATTTTTGTATTCTACACATCGAAAATTTTTGGGGTAAATTTTTGGGATTTTTCTACGATACTTCAATTTTTGATGAATAGTGAAATACCATAATTTACAAAATAAGCTAAATAAGCTAATTATAGGGTCATGTGTGATGTTCTGATGATGAAATCCCACTTGGTTCGAGATTAAATTATAAAATTACTATTCTTGGCCGTTCAAGACTCACTATTCCTTGTCTTGTGGGGAAATAATAAACTAATGAATTTTATATTAAGGAAACCCCTCTCCCCTCCACTATAGAAGCCACCCTTCACACCCTCATTTACTCACACCTCTCAAGCTACAATACTTCACTAAAATCCTCTCAAACAACATCCCAATACCCTCCCCCACGTCCAAGAGCTTCTGGTCTCGTCAAAATACCATGATTAGGCCCTTAAGGAGGTTCTCAAGGGGAGGATTCTAGAGGTAATTTCCCTCCCTCTTCTCCATTAATTTCCTTTCATGTTGAAGTTCATTTCATGATCTATACCCTCCTATCTTCATCCAAATTGTATTTTAACTCTATTATTATACACATAATATAAATTTATGATTATAATTGTGTATTATATCATCCCATCCCCTTTCCCACTTCCTTTTATTTTATTAAAGAGAACGTTGTTCGTGTGGTGTTAATTTATCACCTTCAAGAATGACATGATTTCTTCTTCCATTTCTACCTTCGTATCTAGTCACGAAACCAATTTTATGGTTTAAAAATAATATTTAATATGTATTATATTCTATTTAAGGTTCTGGAAATATCCTATGGCCATATTACTAAGTGATAAGTTAAAACAAGTTCGTTGTGATCCAATAACCGCCCAAATTGACCCAAATTACCATCATTTAATTCTTATCTAATGATTCATCCACATGGAAATAATATAATTAATTATAAGATCATTAAAACTACTTTAATATCATTAATGACATGTAATATCATTTCTGGATGTTTACTCATGTTCTAACCAAATTAAAGAATACAAGTGAACGACCCATGAAAAACCATAAAAACTAACATCCCCGAACAATGTTTTTAAACTCAATAAGTCATAAAAAGGAACATAATATGACATAATGAAACTATAATGAACCCTATTAATGTACTCAAGGTTCTTTATTTCTAATTAATGAATATAATGTCATTATACAGGACATTAGAGAGAAGGTAGAATTCAGGTACAAGGTAATGGGAAATCTCGAACCCAGTTTTCTTCCTTCGGGTTCTCCCTCTTTAAATCCATTTTTGATATGGTTACTCCTTAATGATCATTTTTCCATAATTTTATTTAATTTTCTGGTATATACATGTTTTTCACTGGTTTTTATGTCAAACCAAATGTTTTCTAAAAGAAATCCTTTTTTAAGAACACCCCTTTTACTTCTCACTCAAAGTGGACGGTTCTTGTAACCTGTATGTTAATACCTCTTTCTTTTGGGAACCCAAAGCTTATTAATGTGTTATTATAAGATTAAATACATTACATTCCATGGGTTAGTTATGTACATTTTTTATATGTGTTCTATGTGGCATTCCTGATGATGATAATGTTATGATGTGACGGGTGCGCCCAGAATTATACAGTGCTCCAATGCATTGGGTAAAGTGATGAAACTCATGAGTAAATGGGAAATGATGTGTGAACAAGATTATAGATTTGTTCACATGTATTTGTGCTAGTTAACCACTAAGACATGATGTTTCATTTTTATGCATTTCCAAATTTCAAGTCTTTTATTTATGCTCCTCTCATGTTCATTATCTTTTGCCTATGTTATGATTATGCTCACCCCATGATATATTTTTCTTATCCATACTCTTACTAGGATTCTAGCTCACCCCTTTTGATGTATATCCTCAGGTGTATACATTTACTAAGGAGAGGACAAGTGCCAATAAGAAGCTAGAGAAGAAGAAATTAAATAAATGTTCATTCTTGTTGTGTATTTCTTATGTATGGTCCTAGTTTTACCAAGACACTAAACCTTTGGATCCTATATGTGTAATACTATTATGTTTTTTATATTTGAAATGATATAATAGTAATGTAAGAAAATTTCTGGTTGCTATAATATTCATACTCAAAATAAATTGGACATACACTATATAACAAACATAATAAAATAAATCAGTTAACACACAAAACATTGGAAATAAAGAAATATTACTAAAAAATAGTTTAAGAGGATGATATATGATATCACTAATATAGATATTATTTTTTTATAATTTAATATAATTCATTAACCATTATATAAGATTTTAAATCACCCTCAACTAAAAAAATTACAAGGTAATAGTTAATTTCATAATCGCATTATTATTCTGGATAATTTATATATAATTATCTATTAGGTAATATTTATCTTCCATGTCCATGTTTCATAAAAATATTATCCAAAATATTTTTACTATTATCCATATAATGGTTTATTTCTTTTACCCATGTCTGAATTTTTATATAATTGTTTTAATGGTATCTATTTTTTCATTTTCCAAACAAGCTACCTTTAGACCTTTTAAAAAAATGATTAATTTAAAATTTTATCAAATGAGTGGATTTTAATTTCACCCTTACTCCTAGATGTTTTCATGAATCATTTAAAATTTTACAATGTTCTTTTTAAATAAAATTGTTTCTTTTATAAATTCTATACTATTAAATAAATGATTTCAACAAAACATTTTATTTTTCTAATGATATTTCAAATTATTTTATTAGAGTATTTTCATCTAGGTCAAAAACCTTTTTCAAATTTTATATTTGACTTAGTTTGATCTCTTATGATACCATCAACGTTATTTTATTAAAGGGTTTACGGTCAGTTTGACTATAGATGTTCTATTTTCATAACATTCAGGGTTTATGGTAAAAGAATTCACATTCTATAAGCTTGTTTTTTAATATGAATGTTTATATTGTTTATGTTTTCATATGATAAATACATTGAAATTAGTAAGTGATAGGTTCAGCCCACTATTGTCTCATGATGTATCTGTAGGTTTTATGAGATAAAATTATTTTACAAAAAAAACACTTCACATTTGTTTCCAAGCAGTTACAAATTTATGGAGGATAGATATTAACCCAAATTAGAAGTCTTTCTACCCACATGTATAAACATTACAAAGTATAGATCATGAAAATAAATATATTGATGATGGATAACGATAGTATAGATGTCTAAAATTAAGCATTTCTTCATTATTTATAGTCCAAGTCTTTATTCAAATAGTAGATTATCCATGGTAATGTTTTCTAGGTCACGTGATTATTTATGTGTAATTATATTATTATCATTTATTATTTCCATATTATTCTTAACATCAGGTTTTAGTATCTTTTGTTGTAGATTACACCTTAAATTATTGTTTATTATTATTATTCACTATAACATATGTTTTACACTTAACTATATTAAACATCTGAGCTCACCCCTTTAATATTTTTTATTTTTCAAAGGATTCCAAGATGTGTATTATGATGTATGTGTAAGGTTAAGTGATTAGAATAATGGGGTTATGTCTATATTGTATTTTTATATATTTAATTGTTATTTTAGGTTGATATATATATTATATTTTCCATGAATTCAATATTGATCTATCCTTCGGGATTCCACACTTGTATCTTTGACAAGGTAATAATGAAAGGCACTATATCCAGCCTACTGGGGTTGGGGATGTTATAGTTTGTATTAGAGGCGGGTTTATTAAACACCATGGAAACTATATTTAGAAAACATATATTAGAGAACATAACCCTGAGATATAATTTTTGTATTGGTAAAAAATAAAATCCTATAATTTTGGTAATGTATAGATTATGTGGGTACTCTATGAAATACATCTCTATCATATTCTACATGTGGATAGGGTTCTAGAAAAGGTGTACATCAGGGTTACAACTATGACATAGTGTGTCCACCTTGAATTAGTGTAATATGGTACATGAAAATGTTCCTTACTGTGCACGTAGTTTCAATCCCCTAAGTGTATGCTTAGGATAATTTACATTTTCTCAAAAAACCATTGTAGAGGATTTAAAAGTAAAGTTGTCACCAAAATATCCATGTTTATGATTATGAGATTTGATGTGGATAAATATTTCAATTTTGGTTATGTATTTTACTAGTTCTATGATTATACATTATGATATGATCTAAGTTAGTATATGTCATCATTTATAAATGTCATCAAATGGAAGGAATGGAAACAATATCAATTCATGTAGTCCATGCAGTTATTTCCCTCTTATGCAAGATAATGATGTTGGATCTAGAGTTGAAACTGGTGGTGAACAACTTACAACAATCCTAGGACAAAATACTCGGGTTATGAACAATGTCCTTACCTGTATAGTGTATCCTGACAAACAAAAAATAGGAATATTGTTAGAATGCTTCATGAGAGAACAACCACCACCATTCAGTGGGATTAAAAATCAATTTGAGGTTGAGCAGTGGATTTGTTCCATAGAAAAGATATTTCTCTCTTAGGGAAGTAATGAAAGAGACGATGTTGTCTTGGAATATTATTGTCTTTCTGGAGATACAAATCAGTGGTAGTCATTTATTCAATACACTAAGTAGGATTAGAAAATAGTAAACATGGAATGAATGGATTTTATGGAATGTTTCTTTGAAGAATATTTTCCTTGGGAACTAAGAATGGATATGGAGATGGAATTTCGGATTTAGAGGGAAATGGTCAATGAGAATGTTTCCTAGTAAGAATTTAAAATTACATGGTTATCAAGGCATGCTACGTATATAATACATAAATTTTTTGTTGATATTTCATGGCGTGATCTGGTTTTCCTCGTTAGGCTACCATTTTCACAATTTTTAATTAACTCTCAATGGTCCCCTCATCTATAGCTGGGTATGGACATACATTCTAATGGTCGGTGGTCATATTTATTTTCATGTCCGTCGACTCTTGGGAACTCACATTGGTCAAGAGGATAGGAGTTTGGGCTCATCACATCTTTCGGGGAGTGGATTGTTTCCTATCTGGAGACTCTCTTATAGAATTATTATATGTTGGTGGAACCTTTAATAGTCCTAGTACAGGATTGGTTACCCTGAAAAATGGTTTATTGGTTAATTTTCTCATTAGAAGAAGAAATAGATTCATATTAATGGTTCAATATATATATGTATCGGAGGGTTGTCACCCATCATTCTTTGAGTAGGAAAGCTACATTATGTGTTGAAGCCAAATGACCAAATACTTTGGAATATTCTATCTTGTAATGTGGACGTTATTATTCTGAGGAGTAGATATATCCATTATGTTAAATCCTACGTATCATTGATATTTTAGTAATAAAAACCATATATTTCATTGATACTTGTTGTACTAGCACCAGGATATAATCCCTTATTTGAGGGTTATTCATTCATGTCCCCTAATGAGGTGTTTATTCACATCCCCATAATCCCACGGGAGCTATGCTTGGTGTGATAAACAAGGGGAACCAATGACTAGACACATTATCTATTTTTATGGGACTTGTGTATTGGGAATGCCCTTGGGCTGTCTCTTATGATTCTATTTCCTTGAGAAGACATCCTATGTATGGATGGAATATTATTATTCGTTGTTCATTTATACCATAACATATTTATAGGCTAAGGTGGATGATCATATTTGGAGTCATTAAGGTCATCTTTGGTGTTTCAGGAATGATTGGGCTTATACCAAGATAGAGGCCATTGTATTCATGGGATGCATAGTGTAGATGAAATGACCAATCCAATAATATAATCCCACATAAGTGTTGCTCATTATGAAAAAAAAAGGATTAGTGAGTGATCCATGTCCTTTATTTGAAAGAGGGAATCATATATTATTCCCAACATGGATTATCAATATGGATCTCAAACTATAGATATAGTTGGCCTAAATATCCTAAATATAGAAGGAATCATAGTCATCCTAGTTCCCTTTATGTCGGGGCTTACACACTGAGGTTTCCCTATACCATGGTGGGGGTTTATAGTGAAAATTATATGATTGTTGAAACTTTCTATGTCCATGAGATCCATTCTATTTTGTGAGAAATAATGCATATAAATTAATCAATGTCATTTCTTTAGACATCAGACTCAAATGTCATTCGCTCCAGGCATGATCATTATCGATCTCGAACCTCGGGGAGATGTGGACTATGTTTTAGAATATTTTTTGGAATTAGAGTGGTCATGGTTCACATTATGTCGAGGCTTATACACTATGGTTTCAATTTAACATGATCCTCTAATCTAGAGGGTGTCACATGATGCAACTAGCATGTCATGGGAGCCATCGTGTGACCTGGCCAAACACATATGTAGGGTGTCACATGACCTAGTTGGAATGTCCTAGGTGCCATCGTGTGACCAGGCCTGGCACATATTGAGGGTGTTGCATGACTTAGTTGGAATGTCCTAGAATCCATCGCATGATATTGCTAAAAGGTATGTAGATATTTTACATGAGTCAACGAGACACAGTTTCAAGGATGTCGTGTATCTTGGCTAACACTTTCATGAGGCATTATGAGTCCTGGACAAAATATCAAGAGAACATCATGAGTCTCAGTTGGAATTCCCATAGGGTGCTATGAGAGCATGGTTATCATGCATAGATGCTTTCACTAAACTTATATAACATGATATAATTCCATTATATGAGTTAGTGAATGTTTCTAAAGGATGTTTCATGACATTTTTGATAGACCCATAGGGTTCTCAACATCAAAGTGACATCCGCGGAGGAACCATGTGACGTGTTTCTGACACGTCTGGAGTATTTTGTGTGATCCAGATCTCATGTCTAAGGCATGTTTTATGATCTTGGTAACATGAACTAGTGAAATCACATTTCTTTGAATGAAACACATAAAGCACATGAGGGACAGAGAGCTTGTCCTTCACTTAATCATTTTTCCTTTGATCTTGGTTTCATTCCTTGTATTGTAAATGCCATGGTTTTATGTAATGTCACTATGTCTTGTGTCTTGCATTATCTAAGAGCCTTTCAAGATGTTCTTCACATAACTTACAATAGATACTTCATGTGATATATGAATAATTATGTGATATACATTATTCCTAGTGCATGACTATTCTAGTTTTTCATGACTGTATTACCTGATGGAAGGGGTTTCAGTCATAGCATGAGTTGATCCAAGAATGCGGCTTTGATTCAAGGGAATTTGCTACTCAATAGTTCCCTTTGTGTAGTAGTCGTTTCACTTTTGAACCGCAGTGGGATATTTATAGGACACACTACCCCTGATACACATAATTGTGTGTCGTATATCTAGCGTGAGTCCAATATAGAGTTAGTGAATGGGCCTAGTGCAATGCAGTTTCACAAGCCTCCTCTACGGACTGCTCCAACCACGTCACTTGATTTTTAGAAACCAAAATTTTCTTCCTTTATAAGATTAATTCTAATTATTTGAGACTTGTTTGATCAAGAGTACATTTCAATTACTTCCATGTATTCCCATTGACATGTGGAAGAACCTTTTCAAGATCCAGGAGCCTTTTGGGAGGTATCCATGAGATTATTAGTTAATTTTCTTGATGTCCTATGAGATAGGGATGATATATCCATGGGTCTCATGGGGACCACACTCTATGTGTTCTAGGTTCGTAGAATGTATTTTAGCAACTAGGAGAACCTCCCACCTCCACCCATTTTATCTTCTTTGTTTTATGTTACAAATTTTGGTATTCATGAAGGGTTTCATGGGTGTTATTAGGGGCATTTCATCTATTTTTTGGTGATGCATCATGTGACCAATCCAGGACTCATGGTGATATGTGATAATTTAAATGGTAAAATTTGTTTGTTTATCCTTAGTTAATTGTGTACTTGTATTGATATGCCTAAGGACTCATGTGAGTTGAGGCTGGCAAGACATATGACAATCATGAGACAAGTCAGACATGTCGCCGAGTTCTCACGGTGTCTCATGGATCGTTGGGGGCATGATGCATGTCCTTCTACATTTGAGAATCATTATATACTCCTCCTCATTATCTCATCCATATTATGCCGAAAAGGATTGGGAGGTATTGTGTGTTTTCATAAGAAATGTCTATGATTTTTTCTCAAGTTTTGGATGAAATCTCGCTTAAAAAATAAGGGTCGTATGGTGTGTGACCAAACATGTAGTGGATATGTCTATCTATATATCCATAGAACAGTGAAGGGGATTCATGTACATACCCAAGGACTTCAATGCATTGAAGCTGACGAGCTAGAGGGATTCTATGAGGTGATGCGAGTAGGTCACCGAAGAATGGTGGTGTCTTGTAGGGTGTATCATATGTCATTCAAAAACTATCAACACCTATCAACTCCTCCTCTTTATCTCCATTATTTTATTCAACAATGGTTTAGTGGTCATACGATCTTTCCTGGATATCACAAATTAATTTTATTCTTCCAAATGATGATTTTTCAAATGATTATTGTGACCACTAGGGGTCTCTTGCATTGGAATGTTTTTCTCTTCCCATTCAAAGGATTTCAAAGGGATTTTAAGGAACATGCCTATGAAAAACCATGTTACCTAGGGGTTCTAATTCAGGTATCATCATGTAGCCACAGGTTGTCTGGAGAACATTCATATGGGTAGAAGTACTTATTGAAGGGGGTATAGAAGACATGCCAAATGTAATATTCCTTGAACGAAGTCTTCATGCGACCATTATGTGGTCACACAATGATGAGTCCCTTAAAGACTTGTGCTCTCGGTAGGTCTCATCCACCCTCTTATTACATTGATTTTGTGTGGAAAATAATACCTATATTCAGGTATTTATTTATTTTTTCTTTTTTATGCTTATTTGATGGAATTCAATAAATTCCACCACTCATGAGAGACGTATGAGGGGTTAAGGACATGATTTTGAGGTATGGTAAAGCCCACCTGAATACTTAACAGTGTCGGGAACCAGTGATTCTAGAGACTTTTGGTCTACCATGTGATGTTTTGTACTCTGTGAAAGGTCCATTATATAGAGAGGTGTGGAGGAAGATTATTTCCATACGCCGCCTACTCTCTAGAGAACTCCTATTTTTTCTCCCATCCCAAGACCTCACCACGAACCCTAATCATGATCCATTTTTGTAACACCATTATACAATTCCATTCTGTTATAGCTCTTGTGTGAGGTTGGTTTCTTACCTGGTTCTCATCTACCTCAACTAATAATTTTATTTGGTTATCATTTCAGACTTCAGGTATGAGGACTATGGTTTTCCTTGAGAACATCATGAGACATGATGTCCTGATCATTCAGTTGTTTCTGCTTTGTGTGACTGTTTTCACGTAATGTGATCATGAGTCCCATTGGGTGTGGGTTCATATGGTTAACATGATGAATTTTGGGGATTATGTTCCATGTGATTCCTCCAGATATCATAGAATCCACAAACTCATTACATTGTTCAAAAATTCCACATCATTCCTGATGATGATTGCTTGCATTATGCTTCTATTTTTTAACAATATTTTATATTATTTGTCTCTAATATACTCCACTTACATATTTTCATAGGTCTTCTAGTTCCAACCAAAATTAGTTCACTACGACAAAATAGAGATCCCTAATTTATAGGAATCCCAGTGTCAATCCACGATTCCACATGTGTACTGATAATGAGGTCATCAAGAGGTTCCTTTCATTCAGTATTTAGAATTATCACTTATCTAGTCAACATTCATTTTCATGGTTTTGATTATTGGATGATGCGACTACACCTCCCCCAGATTTTATATTCCAATTCAATTGTAATTTTGATCCCATATTAGGGCTTTTCATATCTGTTGGCTAATTCTCACCTGAGACCAGATGGTTGTGATCTTCTTTAACAACCCATTACAAATAGTTATTCGATCATATTATCCTCTTATCTATATACATTCAATAGAATATAGTATTTGGAATAAGTTATTCATCCCAATGGAAATTTCTCCAATGAATAGGTATGGCCATTTTGGGTGAGGTAGAATTGTTTGGAGTTTTTTCTTGATCAATACAGGATTCATCTCTATTATGTCATGCGGATATATCAATTCACCATTTTCCTTTATCATTACCTTCTCTGGGAAATGATTAACTATTGGATTCCAGGGACTAACCCATTCCATTTTTCCCATGGAGAGGTGGGTGTCATATTTTGTGATATCTATAAACTAGATGTTATTACTCTCCTTAGAGAGTTGATAGATGAATTCCTTACTATTGTTGAGATCTAGGATGAACTGCTACAGAATCAATATTTTTATAGGGAGATGTTCATTATTGTGAAGAATAAATTTCTTGATATAGATGATAGTGTTCTCAATTATTTCATTCACAGGTTGGATCAGTAATTCTCTATGATGAAGAAATCTTAGACCAAATGTTATTTCTTATATATTCCCTTCCCATCAAGTCTACAATAGTGTTGGCTCATATTGGGACGTCTTGAATGCTAGGGACTAAACCTAGTGAGGTTGTTGACTAAACCCATAGGTTTCACCAAATCATAATCTATCGGGTTTCCTTGCTAGGTTCCTAAACTGGTGGCTCTTCCTAGGTGGGGATACATGCTCGGGTATCCATGTCATCACATTGGTGATGGTGGTGCAACTTGAGAAAGGGAATCATTTAAACATAGTAGTACCAATACTTTCATTTCTCTACTAGATGTTCGTTAATAACCTAAAAGGTAACATTACCTACATGATCGGTTGTACTCTATAATTTCTGTTTGGCTGGATAGGGGAGTAAGTCCATTATTACGAGTACTAAATGCATATAGGATCCTAGACCCCAAATCTCACCATATATTTCAGAACAATTCTAGAGTTGGGTTTAATTCTCTGAGCCTTGATGAGGTCTAAGGTGTTCTCTTTAATTCTAACAGTTTCGAATTTTCTATCTTCTGTCAACTAGGTGGTCTGATTAAAGACAACTATTGTGGCTCTCTGAATGAATGGTAATATATGGTCTCTCATTGGGATATGGTTCTTGCAACTATGGTGGATGACATAATTTTATGCAATCAATACACACTATATCAATTTTCTCAACAATTTGGTTGTGTTTAGAGGGCTTCTCCCCTCCCTATCATCATATTTTGAGGGGAACAACATCCTAGTATCAGTCTTCAATTTTGGATGATATTTTCATATGAAGACAATAGAGTTGAGATAATACCCCCACAAAACAATTCTCTTATTTACCCTACCTAGGATTATTCCTAGGAATGGGTGATATGATATCCGCATGGTGTGTTAAGACAACAAATTCATCATATGGACATGCCTATTGTATCACAAAGTCCTTTATCTATGGTTCCAAGGGAGTTAATTGAGGACATAGGTGAGGAATTGAGGAAGTGACCATACTCCAATGATGTAAATTTAGATAGTGGGTCTACTTTTTTGATGATATTAGTCCTCTGATACATTGCATGGGTGATACTCATATTGAGAGAGAGTCTTATGGGGCTTCTTCTTATTTTTTGATGATGATCCAACTGGTTGTCCATCCATCCACTATGCCCAATTCACTTTTTATTGAGGCTTATTCACATCATAATCTGATCAGGGGACACGGTCTTGTCATAATTACTAATACTCCCTTGGATTTACTTTATGGATAGGGGCAGTTCCTTCTTCAATTTTTTTAATGACATAGTGTAAGATGGTATTGATCTGTGACCATTTTTTTAGATTATGTACCATATCATCTTCAATCTAAGATAATTGACATGAATGAAAAATATATGGGTGACTTCAAGAATGATTCACCCCTTAATATAAAACTGAGGGAGGTAGTATAGGCACTGTAGCAGGGCTATCAATTATTATCTAAACATAACAAAATGGATTCATAAAATGTGTAGATATGGAGGAATGAGGAGATGATTTCTCATCTTAGGTCTAATAATTCAGTGTCATCATCCTCATTATCCACCACTCAGAGGATGGATGTTGAGCTGACTACTTAGATTAATGTTCTCCATCATGAAGTAGAATCATAAGAATTAGGAAGAGCGACACTCCAACACTCAATTGATCTTACCATAATCTTGTCTATGTTGCCATTGATTATAACCACATTTTTTCATGACATAACATTTGTAATGAACCCAATTATTTTTTTAATGAGGCATTGGAGAGACTCTGAAATGTGTAGATTAATCCCCCTTTTTCATATTTTGAATGAATGTTTTCTTAACATTCCAAAATACCATCTAATTTTACTCCCTTGATAATGTGCACGACTTTTCGTTGCGTTGATATTTTGAGAATTACAAAAAATAACCATCCTTTACTTATACTAAATGATCTTTAATTTCCGGAATTGAATATTGATATTATAACAGATTTGCTTTTAAGATTTTTGAATTCCCACCCACAAGAGACTATATATCAGTAATCTTTTGTAGTTATCATGAGATCACCTAAAGTGTGGAGAGGAAAATGGGTATAATATATGCCTTTCAGAGAGAGAGTGATCAAATATTTTATAAATATAATAGGATCAATGAGCATGGATTAATGATGATACATCCATACGGAATGATTTGTAATATCTTATAGACTGGTATGATCTTGTGTTTTAGTTTAGGGTCTTCTAGCTAGAACCTTATATCACTTTAGTTTATGGTATTTTAGATCAGAACTTATATTACATTTGTTTAATTTGTTTTACCTCGGGCCTGATATATATTTTTCTAAATATCATCAGATCGGTCCTTCTATTTCATTATTTTTAATTTCTTTTATCTCAAACCTGTTGTTTCATTAGTTTATGGTCATCGAGATCAGGCGTGTTATTACATTAGATTAATGTATTTTAGCTCAGACCATAAATTGATTTATTTTATGTTATTTTATCTCAAATATTTCATATGATCATGGTAAATGGTGTAGACATGCCAGGTTTGGCATAAACCAGTATGAGGTGATAGGTATTTTCATTGTGTTGCTAATGCTCATGAGGATCAAAATTCCCTTTTATAGAGTGAAACATTTGGTTCACAACCATAGGTGTGTATACAAGTTGTGTAGGCTCGAATGTATAATCATGAAAGCGGTCTCTTGAATCCATGTAACCATTGTAAGTGTTATGGATGACTTATAAATGTAATATTGGAATGGATGATGTTCTAGAGATACTAGTCCCACCTGAATAATTGGGCTATCTATGATGTAAATAATTACCTGGAAGCTAGAGTCTATGAATATGAGATGGTTCAGACATGCCAGATATATCCAATGGAATTATGAGAATATAGCTTCTACCATGATATTTTTAAGGATCAAAATTATTAAATATTCTTTTTATATATTAGATTATGCTTTTTGTTGGCTGGTTAGTGCCCTTATGCATCAGTTGAATTCCAAGAGAAATATGATCTCCACTTCTATCTCAGGGCTTTGAAAATTTGTGAACACTCATAAGTCCAAATTATAATGTTGAGTATTGGGGGATGGAAATCTATGAAGTGTTTTGGAACCTAGTAATTATCTCTTATATATTAAATCTCAGGACCTACACCCAATGATTTTGATTCATAGGTTCTCTAATAACAAATGATCGACAATGGACTGTTGAATTCCAGATTTTAGAAAATCTTAAAGACATGGTCATGTAACATCGAGGATATTGAATATTTGTGGACACTATGGTATCAGTATTTTAAAAAATGACTTGGAGTGGTCAATATAAGAGGATGGTACTACATAGTCATATGGTGTAGTTTATACACTCTTAGGTGTTACGTTCTACTATGATGATTTGAGGGCTCACAAGAATAAAAATGTCTTTTTTAGAGTTGCAGATTTGGTTGATGGTCGTAGGTGAATATTCAGGAACTTGTAGGCATGCATGAATAGTCATGAAAAAGGTCCTTGTAGCATAACATATTTTCCATGGTCTATGGAAGTTTATGGGGAATTGAGACACTTCAGATCATGAAGTGTGGTTTGTAGAGAGCGTATAATCAAAGGTGGGTTTGAGTACCCTCAAAGTTGTACCAAATCCTAATCAACATATTCCCATGGTGAGGATATATTAAAAATCATTTATTAAGTTTTTTTCCTAGATTAGTAGGTCTAGTGAGGATAGATTGTCATTTAATATTGTTACTGGATGGACTAATAAGATTTATGCCTTATTTATTTGTTCCCTAATTTTTTCCTAAACTCTGTAGATGATGTGTTTTGTGGGTCAATACTTGACTTTTACTCAGGGTTCCCTATGCATGTTTTCATAATGATAGGTTTTGTGTCTCTTTCACTAATTGTTTAATGTAATATGATTTTCAATAACATGCACTAGAATTTAAGGTCCTATATCATTGACCAAGACAAAGTCAGTTTAAGGTCGTCATTGACATGAAACTAATGAAGATGATGATATAGAAGTTCCTAATTAGGATACATAGGGTTTATAGTACTTAAAGTTATTCCCAATTATGGGATATAAATGTTTTAAATCCTAGATCAAGGGTCTCATGTCATGAGTAATGATGTGGTACATCCATATAAGGAGTGGTTCAGATATGATTTGGTGTTGAATAAAGTTATTATGGTATCAAGTCTGACATGAATTGAATTGCATTTTTATGATTAAGGGATTCATTTGACAAGTATTGGATCATATTTAAGAGACATATGCATGAATGCATAGTCATGAAAAGGGTCCTTGAGGCCAGATATCCTTTCAAAGGGCTACAGAAGATCATGGAAATCTAAGACACCACAGGCACGAAGGGTGTCTTAGAGATTTGGGATGCATTAGAAGATGATGGGAGAACTCAATTATCTATTTCACCAGTGTATAGTAATTATGATCCTCTGATATGGTGGGAAAATGATTGATGGTTTCCCATCATTACATTCATTTAGTGTGGATGTGCCTCTAGGTATTTTAATGTCATGAGGTAAGGATTTGATTTCTTGTAGTTTAATGTCATGTTGTAAGGACATAATTTAATTTAATTTAATGTCAGATAGTAAGGATGTGCTTCCCAGCAGTTTAAAATCATGTAGTTAGGATGTGATTCCATGCATTATAACATTATGTGGTAAGGATGTGATTCTATGCAATTTAATTTAATGCGGTAAGGATGTTCTTCCATTTAATTTAACATCATGGGGTAAGGACTTACTTCCATACAGTTTAATGTCATGCTGTAAGGATGTGATTCCATATAATTTAGCATCATTAGGTAGTAATGTTCTTCTATTAATATTAACATCTTTTATTAAGGAAGTTCTTCCAAGTAATTTTACATCCTTTGGTAAGGATGTTATTCCATTTAGTTTAACGTCATGCAGTAAGGATGTGATTCCATGCAGTTTAAAATCATGCAGTAAAGATGTGCTTACATACAGTTTAACATCATCTTGTAAGGATGTGCTTCCATGAATTTTAACATCATGTGGTAAGTATGTTATTCTAACTGATTTTAACATCACATGATAATGATTTGGGAGAACAAATATGAAATTGGGAGGTTTTTTTGATGGTCCCATAGATGGGGACATGGTAATAACTATGTATCTCAAGATGATGAGTATCAAGCCACATCTAGTTCTTAATGAAATATCCTACCTAGGTCCAGACCGTACATAAGGAGGGTAATTTTATATGTTTTTGTTTTAACTAGTATTGGGAATGGTAATTCAAGAATCACGATATATCTTATGAGGATGATAATAAAGTAACACATAGTTGTGGGAATTATTTCAATTGAACATTATAGTTGGGCCCATGATTAGAGATCTAGGAATCACAATCTATCTTGAGATGTCAATAATCAGGCTACACAAAGTTCTTTTAGTTCCAAGTATTTTATTGTCATGCAGTGATGATGGAGGTCGACTGTCAAGAATTAGTGGGAACATCAAAGTTGGTCCCATGTATGGAATAATGGGCATCACTACGTATCAAATGAGGATGTGAATAAAAACACACATAGATCTTTTAGAACCATTTAGTTTAATATCATGTGGTAAGGAAGAGATACTGGTATAGATGATACTCCTTGTTCGTGCAGGGAAGCCATTATCATGAGTCCTAAGGCCAAGTGATCCAGGGTCAATATGAGAAACAAGGAACCAAAAGTGGCCCATGCAGGACATGGGTATCATGTATCATGTAGTAGCTGGAGTAAGATATAGTATCATGCAGTCCCTATGTATCTCATTGGAAATTATAATCAAGCCATATGTAGTTCTAGAAAATCCTAATAGTTTAGCATCATGTGGTAATGATGTGGGAGACTCAATGTGAATGGATATGGCTATCACAGATCCATGTAGTTCAATATCATGTGGTAAGGAAATTGAAATAGTAGTTTTGCACCATGTGGTGCGGACTCAAGATATTCCTTTTATGGCCATTCATTTAGTATCGTGATTGACTAGTTGTGAAGTTATGTTCCTTGCTTGGGATGGTGATTCCCTTCCATGATTAATAATCTCACATGAGATATGATTTGTGTGATAAATAATAAATCGAAAGGGTTACCATATAACGCAATCAAATAAGTCGGTAAAATAATGTATATATTATATATTGTATAGTATAAACCCTGATATAGGATCGAGGAGTCTCCACATATCTCTTGAGGACGACAATCAAAATATATGTTGTTCTAGAAGAACAGTGCGGTTTGTCATCATGCATTAAGGATTCCAACCATGTAGTTTGACATCGGTCGGTAAAGATGATGTATTATCTAACATTAAGGGGAACTTTGGATCCGTGCATTTTTATGTCATGTGGTAATGAATAATGTTTCTGTTTAATTTAATTTCATTATTTGAGGACGAACATCATATTGTTTAATGGAATGAAGTTAGGATGATCTTATTAAATTTAACATCTAGTTGGTAAGAATATTTTTGGGGCATAATATGTTGTGGTGTACCTTTTCCTAATAGTTATGCAAAGTATTTCTTAAAAAATATCACATTGGTTGGTGGTGTAACATGCTCCCCATCCATGGTGGAAAACAAATCAGTTCCATTATAATACACCTTATACATTATATAGGGTACTTCCCACATGGGTTCCAACATCAAGGGTTTCATTCCAGGTATCATTGGGGTTCTAAGAACCTACACAAGCTCTCCTTAATGTAATGAGAAGAGGATAACCTTTTTATTGAAGGATCATTCCATCTCATTCTAATGAATCTCAATATTGTGCATTGTGTGGAAGCTTTTCTCATCTATCCATTCCAACACTTCCAAAAAAAATTGCAGTTCTTAATCATTTAAGAGATGTCTGAAAATGTCCATATTTAATGAGGGAAACATGATCTCAATGTGTATCAATTCCTCATTCTTGTACATTGGTGAATACAATATTTCTTGTGTTTCAGTACGTGTAGTGGTATGGTAGGCCCATAAAGCATGGAGGAGTTTATATGACAATGCTTTATAATACTTGTCAATTATCTTATGGTGTATGTTTGATAGAGTTTTATTTAAGGCCTATATGTGACCATTTTCCACTACAAGATAGAGGGATGAGTGATTGCATTGGATATTATAATCCTGGTAAATATTATTCAACACTATAGAAGAGACATTGGTGTTGTTGTCGATGAATATTGTGTGAGGGGCTCCAAACTTGGAGATGATATGATAATTCATGAGGTTGATGATATTCTTCATCCTGACATCCCTTAGGAGTATTGAATTAGCCAAATTTGAAATGAAAATAGTATTATTAAAGATGTACTTGAACTGCTTGGTTATGGCTAGAGGATATGGTCACTAAACATCACGTCCCAAAATGAAAACTGGCTATGATTATTTAGTTCAATGTAGAAATTATAGGGACTGATGGATGAAATTTTCATTGATTTGGAATCCCTAAAAGTTCCTAGAGAATTCCACATAGTCATGTATCATGGTTTTCCAGTAATACCCCAAACCCCTAATTTTGTGAGAGAACCTGGTCCCAGATTGATGGGTGTCACAGGAGCATACATCGACTTCCTCCATGATGGTGAGAACTTCTTATTTTATTCTTAACCTAATGATAATTTCATCAAGTCCTCACTTATAGTGAATTTTTTTCTCATGTGTACCCTCTTATAGGGTTAATTTTGTTTCCCGGTGCAGAATCTATTCTCACTGGAATTATTTTTTTGGAAAAGTCTCATCTCGAAGAAATCCAATTATATGATTCATCCATATAGGGGATTTCACTATTTTATCACACTATAGGGTGGTGCTGACCTTATTGGTCTCTACCATATCACATATAATGATTGATGAAACCATTCATTGGCACATAATATGGAAATTTTTGTCCACTTAATTAGCTTTGTCCAGGATGGTGGTTGCATTATCCAGTGTGTCGGTATGAGCATTCTGTGATCATGGAACATAATGCAGTGTGAGCTCAAAGGGGAATTCGACCATAAATATACTGATGTAAATTGTCTGGGGGGTGGGGGTCGTTCTTAAATTTTTATGGAATATTTATTATTGACATACTATATCACTAACACCAAATCCCCTTTGATGTTATGTTATGCTATTTGTAGCTATAGGGCTAATTTCAAGAAATTAATGAGATCTTTGTATTTAATCTCTTTGTTTTTGATTCCTTCGGAAATTGAGAAAGATTACATCATGAATTCCTTGGTTTGGGAGATGAATAAGATCCCCATAACAACTCAATTGAGCCATGGGTTCTCCATTATTACGTAAACATGAATGCAAGAGGTGACAATAATGTACATCTCCCATATTAGGGGAGTGTCATGGGAAAAGAAGATGTATTCTTACGAGAGATTGGTGTCTTATAGTGTATTGTTTTGGGTCAGATGTGATATGAAGAAATCTTGTAGGTATTTTTCATTTACAAACATATTTGATATGGATTGGATGTCATATTGTTTATGATTGACTACCCATCAAGCCAAGTGCACAGTAAGTATCAGACAACCAAGGATGTACTTGAGAAGATCAACATGGGAGACTAGTTGGACTTCATGATGCTTCAGTTAATTCCTTATATTTTCTATTGTGAAGATGAGTGTGAGGGAGTTCTTATCGAAATCAAAGTATTCGGTCTTAATACCAATCATCATCAAACTGAGTTAATAGATGTTATTCTCACTTCTGAAATAAATCTTCTACATGTGAAGGGAATCCAATGAGTATTCCATGGAGGCCACACATAAGATTAGTGACCTCCCATCCACCAAGGGAATCAGGACTGATGGGTAATGATGGTATTTATTGAGAAATGTGATGGATTTTTGGAATCATCATCAAATTGGTATGTGATATCCTTCTTCAGTGGACTTGTAAAGGGGGGATCTTTCTGGCGTAGTTAGAAATGAATTGATGAATGTTAGAATGGTTCCCTGGGAGCACCCTCAGTTGTTTTAGATTTTTTGTTGTGACATTGTTAAGATGAACTGATCATTTTCAGGTCAACCTCATTGTCTTACGAGCATACCACGAAGACAGAAACCATGAATGTTCTTATCATGAAATAGTATTTTAGTGGACTCTTCTTCTGAAAATGTTACTGCATCTTGTGATAAAAAATTATAGAGGTCCAAGTAGTGATCACATAACGTCGAGATTTAACTACCCAATCATCAACATAAGTTTCAGTTGTACCTCCCAATAATTCTTTAAATATATGGTTCCTAGCGCGTCGATAAGTGTATAAAATATTATTTAATTAAAACGGCATGATCTGATAATAAATGTTTCCTTGAGGTGCTTTGAATGCAATGGATTCACCATCCTTAGGAGACATCTTTATCTGATTGCACCCTGAGTACCCATCAATGAATTGAAGGGAATGGATGCAAGTAGTTTCATCGAACAATTGTTCTATGATCAGAAATGGAAATTCATATTTTGGGAAATATCAATTAAATTCTTTGATATAAATTCATAAACTAATTTTCACATTCTTCTTTGTGGGAGGGATGATGTTGTAATGACATTTATGGTATTTCACTTCTTGAATAATGTTAGATTAGGTCAACTTGTCAACTTTTTCCTCTATGTTAATGGCCTGAGAGGGGTGTGTTATCATGGAAACCATTTTTAATCGTTGATTTACTTCTATTAGCCTGATAAAATTCATAGAAACTTCTATATTTATCTCAAGAATTTATGTGTAGTTCCATGTGAACACATGTTAATGTACGTTCAGATACGTGATGTACATAATTTTCTCATCAAGGGGAATGGAAACACTAATCAGTATAGGCCGCAGATATTACTCTATTCCTAGGTTTATCTGCATGACTTAATCTATGGATGTAGAGACGCCTTCCTCTTGGGCCATAGAAGAATTCTTAAGGTCATACTCAAATTTATCCATTTATGAGATTGCAGATTCATTCTCATATAGAATTAAAATAAGGGGGATTCTAAATTATTATCAGGACGAGTGAGTCTATTAAGAAAAAAATTAGTATCCCTTGTTTACCGAGTCACTGTAGATAGATTTTGGTGATGATAGTATTCATTACAGTCACTAGAGATGGGAAGGGTTTGGAACTTAATTACTATTCCTATTACATGAACGTGATTTATGGGAGTACATGGTCAACGTCGAGCATGTACTAGGGATTCATAGGGGAAGTATCTAGTCTATTGGGAGTATAAACCTATATATCATCATATGTTATTGGTTGTTTTCCTACCATTATATAAATGCCCACATTAACATATGTTTCCCCATAAGTCTCAAAGGGAGAACTATCACCATGTAGTATGCCAAAATTTCCATTAATGGGATACTTTATACATTGATGTATTGATGAGGTATCAATAGGTGGCAATGAGGTTAGTGCTTTCCAAGAAAGAAATTATATGCGGTGTCTTGCTGGATTACCATAAATACAACATGTGATGTAATATCCACAAATTGGGATCTCAATTTTATTTTTCCCAGATATATTTTCTCCCATTTTTAAAACTGTTGTATGGATAGCTTAGTGGGATAAATATCCCCATCACCATATCAAAAACATCATTGGTTTCAGATTACAAAAAGATTTATCCTAGAACAATTATTAATCATATCCCTATGATCATTGACATTATTGAGTCTACATAAGACATATAGGGGCCTTATGTGCCCCTATAGGGCCTCTTCATGATCTTTATCAGTGATTGGGATGGAAACATTACATTCTAATTTCAGGGTCTCCACCCAATAGGCCTCGGCTGTAGTAGTTATGACCTCGATCTCTTGTTAGATTTGGAGGGCTTATAAAAGAGAATCCTTCAGTTTCTTTGAGAGATGGAGTGCATCGAGGACTAATAACTTTTCTAGGAATGATGATTTTTTTTTATAACATCATACTTATGTGCCAAAGGTTGGTTCTTCAAAAAAATGGGAATTCTCTTTGGCATAAAAATGATGAGTCAATGTGATTGGGGTGAAAACCCCCAATGCATGTGAGGAGGTTATGGGGGTATTGGCTATAGGTGGCATGAGTCTCCCTAGGTTTCCCCTTTGTTTGGGCTGATCTGGCTGAGCTCCTTCTATGTGGTCATACAAGAAAACTGGTTATGAATGGATGTTGGCGGGTTCTATGACACATCAATAACCCTATTGGGATTACCAGAGTTCTCTCCCACAAGTCTCAGCTATATATGCACTTTCTATAGAGGTGTGATCAGAATATTGATCATGTACCTATCCATGGTTTTCTTTATATTCTCAAATTCGGAACATGAGACCACACATTACCTAGTTATGTGTCGGAAACACATTCTCTGGGTAAGACTCCTCATTGGAGAAGATCTCTAAAATTGTATTGCATGGGCATAACCAAATATGAGTTCTTAATTTTATGAGGATTCTATTTGTTGGGGTGGTTCAAGTGCAGCTGATGTCTTGTGGAAGAAAATAGGGAGAGGAATGTGTTCATTAGTTTATAATATGACTCTTCTTATTATATTTCATCCAACAACTGGTGTTCACTCCCACATTTATGATGTACATATAATACCTCTTCCCAGGGTTGTTGATATACTAATGGTTTTCACAATTGTTCTCTTTGTGTGTTGTGGGCTTGATCAAGTATCTTTTCAACCATCCAATTGTTGAATTTTCATGCACTTATATCCCGGACCTTTAGTTAACCACCCTCTTCTTCTAGTTGTACCATGTTTATCCATGCCACCTACTCATTGGAATTATCTAACACCTCTTTTTCAGAATCAATCATTCCTTGAAGGTTATCATTTATGGTGAAATAGTTATGAATATTATGACACACCCTCTTCTGGAAAGGGTAGTAATATGGCCATTCGGTGGGGTTGAACTCATTAGGATTTCAAGGTTATATAAGTGTGAGAAGGTTTTTATCCATGAAAACTACTAAAAAAATTGGGAACCTATTCATTCTAGATGTAGTAAATCATATTCATCCATCATTGAAATTCTGGGTGACCTTCATTTCCATATGATTCCAACTGAGGGAGATTTAGTGGTTTTTGCCGCTCGATATGAGGTTTTGGGGGGGTTTGGGACCTTTTTGGGAACTCGGAAAGGTGTCACTACTGGCTTGAGAGTGAAAGCTCCATCTTCCATTCTGGCTGGCATTCTTTCTTATGGTTTGGTCCTAATTCAAGCTTTAGATGTAGTCTGCTAAATGGACTCCTCCAAACATTGGAAGGTTTTAGAAAATTCACATAATCCATCCAGATATTTCATTAGAATCAGGGTCTTATCCAAATAATCCTTATGATTTATGGAATATAGTTCCTATAATTAATTTTGTGTGAGGGGGATGCTATGTGAGTATGTCAAACACTTCCTCTTTTATAAAATTAGTCAAACTCTCATTTTTGTCTTGTTTTAAATTTTTTCAGGTTGATTATCATTGCCTTCATTAGTGTACAACTGAGTTGGTAATGGAATTTATGATGGTGGTCTTCCCATCCTCACACAGACCTTGCTGATAGACTTCTATACCAAAAAAAGGTGGGAGAGGTCGGGGTTTGTACAAAAAAACGTCAGCTCGATTTCCTCTTATTAACCTCAAGGGCCCATCATCCGCCTCTATCGAGACACAAAGTGTGTGAGAAAATGTTAGATGTCTCCTACATCATCGTAGGTAGAGTAGGTAGGGTTTTTGAATATGGGATGATGTGGGGTATCATTGACCCACTTAGGGTATGGATTCTTTTTAGGCATCAAAGGCACATGTGGCTTTTCAATGGTTTCCATTCAAGTATCCATGTGCTCAAGGATATTAAGGAGCTATTGGGATACGAATTCCTGATCCATCTCCTATCAATGAGGATCGAGTGGGGGTTGAAGTGGTGGCCACAAATTCATAACCCTATAATTTCAGATTCATCCCAGTACTGAATGGTTATCCTGGCAGGGGAAAGGATATTGCCACAATGGAAGGATTTCATGATCAATTTCAACTTCCTCGTTTATAAGGGATAACTATCTATACCTAGATCCATTATGTTATTCTGAATCCAACATTACTGGTGGATCATTTATGGGATGGAGAACATTTTTTTCTACATGGAGATGATATGATGTGTGAATGTTTCCCCAAAGTAGCTCCCCATTAAGCTTCCAAAGATATTGTATTTCTCTCTCATACTAGGCCAATCTGTCCTCTATAGAAGGAACATCGATTCTCCTTGGAGGTGATTAGGAAGATTTTTACCCTTCCCCTTGGTAGTTTTCTATCAGAGAGGTGGAAAGTCGATATCTGGGATTTCCATATTTTGAAGTCGTCTCTTCTTCCTAGTGCATACAACTTCAGTCAGTGTATTCATGTCACCCACCTCCCATGGTATATTTTTCCTTGTCACGCTCCTATGTATTTTCATTGTGATCAACATCTTCCTTGTTTATAGTGGTGATATTCAAAACATAATATCTAGTAATAGTTTTCATACTATTTCTTTCGATGCAACATGATGATTCAGTGTTATAATCCTTACTGTTATTAATTGATCCCTTGTCCACAATGGGACATTTTGTCTTGAGAACCTGATAGGGTATAACTTTACTTATCATACATTCCTCCAACCATGGTCTATGAATAGTGACCCTAAGGGAGTTTTCAATCAAGGTTGTTGAATGAGCCCCAACCAACCAGGGTTTCTCTTATGGTGATATGGGATAATGTAGTGTCCATAGATGATGGATTCCTCCTAAACTAGACATGACTGATTCCCTTTGTGGTGGCGATGATAATGAAAATTCCCCTAGCCCTATGTGGTGGGGGTCATTTGGTTCCATATTTAGCACTAATTGGTCCAGTTGTAGATGATCCGATGCCTCCAGCTGGAGATTTAACGACTCCTAAGATGGATATGTATGTAAAAATTCCCCAAAACCAGTGGGGTGGTGTTGTCTTAGGATAACCAATGATGTCTCTAGGGTCCTCTTAAAGGACGATGTACCTATGAATAGTGATTGTGATAAAAATAACCCTATCTCAGGGGGATGGGGTGCTTTTGATGTTGGTGCTGATGTGTCACAATTCCTATAGAGAATTTCCAATCTAAGAGGTAGGGGTGGTGGTAGATATTACCCTATCCCAATGGGATGGTCTTCTCTTGGATGGTTGATACAATAGTTGTGATTGAGGCCTACATAATGGTGTGCAATTGTGATAGCATATGAACTAGGTGAAATAGTGACCGGTGTTGAGAACCATTTCTCACAGGATGTATTCCGGGTGTAGGGCACACTTTGAGTGGAGGCATTCTGTTGCAATGACCAACTAGCCTGAGGATTTCTAGATCCCTTGTTCTCGCCCAAGGGTATAAAAATATAGTATACAACACTTGATTGTCCCTTCTAATCCAAGGGAGTGGAATAGTATAACACTTCATACTGACCCCAAATTCAAATACTAATACATGAAATCGATTTTGAGATTAGCTAATGAAGATTCATGATGCAATAGAAGAAAGCTTGTTGCAGATGTGTGTTGTTTTTTTTTTCTTCTAGTTTGGGATCATGACCGATGGAGATAGAAGCCATATCTGGATGAAAAAATAATATATTTATCATATATAGGTGACACTCATATCCTGGATAAGGTTATGACGATCCTTCAGCCAGCGATCAGTGGCCCACATATTTTGACCTAGATATGGTATGCACTCCTTATATATCTCATTTGGGATCTCAAAGTCTGTTGAAGTGAGGGACCAAAACATGATGTTGATTTGGTTTCTAGATAAATATCTCTACATATAATTTTATCCTCCTACTCATCTAAATTAATCACCTCTATCCTATCTTTCAATAAAATGGGGTTTGGATGGTCACTTTTTGATGGGGGTGGGGTGCTTCTGGAAGTTTATAGGGAACCATATATAGTTGATTCTGATGATTCGAGCACCTCTATGTATGAAGGTGTCAGAGTTTAGATCACCTCTCCATATAGAGGAGTCCAGTCAAGGGGATAGATACCTTTTCCATGGGATATATCACTGTAGGGATGGTGAACATGGTGTATTCCAATTGTAAAGTCCCTATGATGCATCTCCACACTACCATAAGGAGGACTACCATGGAAATGAATTCCTTCTACTTCATCATCGATAGATGATTCGAAGGAACCTTGTCGTGTTGAGAATGCTTCGCAAACAACCTTAAGGTCACTAGAATTGACCTTATTATGAATATGGTCAACACTCTACATCATGGTTGGAATATTTCAATGATTCATTTGGATCTCTATAGTGGTATGAGCCTAATGTATGATGGTTTCTAGAACATGTATTTAAATTTCCTATGCCGCATGGGTATGGAGATTCCTCTAAGAAGCTACCAAAACATTCTAATGAAATGTCTCATTACTGACATGAATGTGATAATGTCCCAAGGATTGGGCCATTCTCACTTGGTGAGCCTCATTCAGGGTGTGAGTATGAACCAAATAATAATCCTTTGAAATATGGTGACAATATTTCGTTCCAAGAATATGAGCCTTCCTAGAGGCATTTTCCACTCTCAAATGGTTAGCCCCAGTTGGATCAAGAATATGGGCCTGGTATGAATTATCATTAGACATAAAAATATGCCTATGGACCTCCGGAATGTGGGAAGGAATAATTGCCTACCCTTATATTGTCCTAGATTAATGTTTGTGTAGTCATTCATCAGTGAAAGTGGGAATATGCACCTTAATTTAGAGATTTTTTGGAGTATGTGTTGTAGAGTCACTGACATAAATATGAACAGGACCTGAGGCTTGTTCCATTATAAATTGGCCAGCCTCATCTATAATGAAGATATATGCCTGATCATGGGCATTTCGAGTATGTTACCAGACTTGTTCGATAGGAATGTGCCCCTCTCCCGTGGTGTGTTCCTCTCTCACTTGTTCATCCCTAGTTTGAACAGGGATATGAGCCCAATCTAAAGTATCTCCATTCATCAATGTATTTTCAAAATACACTTATGTAGGAGGAAGATTTAGTATTTCTATGGTGGAGCCAATTTTTCATGATGGACAGAGGGTTGCAATGCCCAGGATATAGGTTTAAGGGAATGATCATGTCTCTTCATCTACAACAGTGGCGAAATATTCAATAGGAGTTCTTCAGTTGTTTCTAAATTGAATTTGAATATTAGGAAAGTGAGTACTGGGATATGAGCTGAAATCTTTGTTGCCTCCATGATGAACTGGAAGATGTCTTCTATTAAATTAGCGATATGCTCCCACTTCTTCTCCCATTATTCCATCAGAGTATGCTGTTGGGATTCATATATAGGGGTAGAAATATAAGGATCCCCCATGCTTTATATGGTAATATTCCCACAAACATGATTAGTGTGAGAAGGTTTATTAACATGTTTTATGTTTCCAAATGAAGTATACAGGCTGTCATCATTTTAGTAGCGTGAATATGCACCCTCTCATGTATATATTATGTCTTTTACCACCGATGAGTCCTCCCTACAACACATTAATTGGAATTTGAGGATGTTGTCTATTGGATGGTTCCCTCAGTAAGCAACTGAGGGGTACCTGTTGAATGTTGAACGTGATAGTATTCAGTAGGATCCCTCATGGGTGGATCCTATACCCGAAGAAAGCCTTATCTAGATTCCTAGTCCACTTCATCGGATATGGAAGGTGGTGGTTATCATGCTCTAGGGATAAGCTCCCAAATATGTTTTTCATGGCGATGAGAGCCATAAGTTTTGAAGTAGCCTTCATCGGGCCATGTGTACATTTTGATGATCATGTCTGGAGTGCATCATGGGAAGCATCCATGGTTGGTATGGTACCATATTAGTGCTACTTCCAAACCACTATATTCGCCACTTTCCTTTAGAGTCTCCAAAAAGGTGAAATTTTTTTAGCCACACAAGATGAATTTGTAGATGATTTTCTAGAATCAATATTGCATTATTACTACAACATATCTAATTTGGTTTTTGATGTTGCATCTTCAATTACACAAATGACAAAGAACAAGGTTATCGATTAGTGTATTATCATATAAACAATATGCTCAATCAGATATGAATGGTTATATCATTTATTATTCCTGATTGGGCCATTCCACTCATTTGGACTTAACAAAATGAAGAAGGACTTAGGGGAACCTTAGTTATAGAAGATAATTTGTACCATTATGGTGGTTTCATTGCACTGTTTGTATAGGGTTTTCAAAACAATATGGGATGCTACATTATAACCCACTCATTCTACCATTATAGATATTTATGTCAATTTTATCATTTTATTTGCATATTGGAAAAAAATGGTGAGGAGAGCTTTAAATCGGGTTCACCATATTTGTTTTGTCTAGATCTCGTTGAATGAAATGTTTTTTCTCATCGGGTTTCCACTGTTACATTTTCTTAGAAACCCTTAATAGTTCCCCCATCTATAGATTGGTATAGAAATTCTTTCAAAATATCAGAATTAATCAGGGTGTTCAGGACAATCGACTCTTAGTGACATGCATTGGTTAAGGGAATCGGATGTCGGGCACATCACACCCTTTTGGGGGAAATTATTACCTACTATGGGAATCTATTATATATTTATGATATGTTTTTGGAACCCTTCCTAGTCCAGATATGGTACCGATTACCCTAAAAAAGGTGTATCAGATACTTCTCTCATAAGATGATGGAATGGAGTCTCATAAATGGATCCATATCTATGTATCGAAAGTTATTCACCGATTTTAATATGTGTTGGATGGCTACATTATACGTGGAATATGTATAGCTGAATACTTTGGATCGTACTTCCATAGGAGGAGGGGATTGAGCCAATATGAGGAATCCAACATATCTAAAATATGTCATGAATTAATACCCACATTGTATATTGAAACTCATGGTATGGGATAAAAGGTATATGACCATATATTAGGGTAATTCATTCATGGTTCCAAATGAGGTGTTCATTCACATCTCCCTATGCCCATGGGATCTACGCTCGGTTCGAAAAGCAATGGAAATAATTGATCAGCCCCATTTTGTATGTGTATGGAACTTGTATACTGGGAAACTCCTTGCTGTGTTTTCAATGGATATTTGTGCTTAAGAAGGAATCATATATATCCTAAGTGTGGAAGGAATAGGTGTAATTCTAGTATGTTAATCCCTTAACATACCGATGGGCTAAAGTGGATGATCATATTTATAGGCATTATGTCCATCTATAGGGTTTTAAGAAAGCTTGGGATTATACAAAGTGGATTCCCTTGTTGTCCTAGGGTGTATAGTGCAGATGATATGACCAACACAATTTTATAAGACCACATGAGTGATGTTTTAAAGACTTATTATTTACATACAAGGACATCACATTTCATTTGAGAAATACTTCATACATTACAAAAATATATGCCCAAAGGCCATATTAGTTAAGTTTCTCTAAAAACATGGAATACATTCTTCTGTCTTGGGGAAAGCTCTTCAACATCTCTCATAAAAATATTCCCCTTTTATCCCAAATAAAACCTTTATTTATATCCTAGTGAAAAGAAAACACAAAAAGGGAGAGCTTAAATGATTATTGAGGGTAATAATTGAGAACATAAAACAAACCATAAACATAAGAATGTAAAAACATGAAAATAATGCTTAAATATCAAAATCATGAGTCAATGAAATAAAATCATGGTAGTACGTAAGTCATAGAACATAATGGAAAATTAACTTTGATAAAATAGCATTGGAATAAAACATGGAATTGTGGAAAACATATTAGCACATGATATTATATACATATTAGCCAAGGAATTATTGACAAGAACATTCTAGTGGAAATATTACATTACTAAACTGGGTTTAATTTTCATTCCAACAATGTATTACTGAACTAGATTTACATATCATTCCATCCGAGTATTACTAAATCAAATTCATAGCATAACAAATGAAATAAAATGGGTATCTTAAACATAATTCCATCATAATCCTTATAAAATAAATGGGTATCATAAACAAAATTCCATCATAAAAACAATAAAATCAAAGTAATAATATGGATAGAAACATAACCATAGGTCATCATATTTGGAAAATAGTTTTGACAAAACACTTGAACCTAATTCAGAGGAAACTATTTTTTCTTCATTGAAAGATTTTTGTTTTGTCAAAATCCAATGAAATTTTAAAATGAAATAATTAAATTAGAAATAAAATTGAAATAATATATATTATTCTTCATGGAAATAATTCATCATGAAATCATAATAATATACATTCATTATGTATAATTAAAAAAACATTCTACTCATACTTTTTCTAGAAAAGTGAAAAAGTGCCTCATATGGTAAACAAAAGAAATATTTCTTCCATACCATGTAGTAAAAGTCAAAAATGAGTAAAAATAAATTTAAACTTAAATATAGGAATATTAAAAAATTTATGAATACATTTTATGAAAACATGGAAATGTATGATAAATATATCCCCAGTAAATACTTAAATATAAACAATCTTCGATAAAAATGAGATTGAAAAATTTTCCCTTACCATAGGTCCGAAACATTTTGTATGTATCTAAAACTCATGTATAGTGAGTTTAAACATATTATTAACTTGTATCCTAACCATAATAATATTTATGATATCATATATTATTCACTTATGACATTATATGACCCAATCATTTATCAATTCCATGTTAAAGCAAAGTTTTGGGTAATAATCATTTTATTTATTGTAGATGTTATGACTTGTTATTCTTGATATTATTACATATATCCTAATTTATTTACATATAAAATGAAAAATATGATTTATATATCATATATATTAATTATTTAAATGTATATAATAGATAGATAAATGAAATGGAATTCACTGTTCGTGGAGATAGTAGGTCATACATATGCATGTATGTTGTTTCTATTTCTTCATTGAATTCAATTGAAGAAAGTAAAAGAATTGTATATATATATGCATAAATATAGTAGCATTATTATTTCATACATTTCATGTTTATTTATTTTATATAATTTATATTTATTCTTGAATGGTTAACGTGGAGAATGATTCTCATCGTGTCGTGGAGACAATAGGTCGTTAGTATACACGAGTGACAATATCATTCAATTGATCGTAAAATGGTATGAAATTGGATGGTATATTAATTATAAAAAATAATTATAATTTTTTCGTTGTTGTTTACAGCCATTATACTCATCATTATACCCATCCAAATTAATTATTGATGAATAACAAATTACACCATGACATTGAGATGGTAAGCCGTATATACGCAATCATGGTGATATTATTATTTATAGGATTGATAAAATGATGTATAAGGTTTTCCAAAAATTATAATAAAATCACATAATGTACCAGACATTGGGTGTATTAATATAATATGAGAATATCATAAGAATAGGATGTATATTTTTTTTGAAATAGGTGATAAAACAATTACTTCTTTTTTGAGTATCTCATTTTTATTTGAATAAAATGTATCCCTAGGTTGGATTTCTTCCCAAATTGTGGAATCTATATGGAAGCTAGTAATGTTTAAAGATTATTAGGGAAGAATTTGGATGAGTAAAAGGGCTTGAATGGTGTGAGTAAGTGGGTTGAGGTGGTGACCTTTTAGAAGAGAGATGAGGGGTAGTTTAGGAAAGTCTTGAATTGTAAATTTATTATAAATTTTTTCTGTTTATAATTGTAAAAAGCTCAATTATTTTTATGATAAGATTATTATTAATCCAAATAATCTCAACAGGTAAAATTTTAACATGATTTTAATTTTATATTAAATCATATCATTTTTATTGATCCTTATGTAATCTTTTTAATTTTATATTTTATAATAATATTATAAATATTAATTGGTAATAAATATATACATATTAGATGTAAATTGTCCATAATTGGATAATTCATGATTTTTTAGACCTTATAAATTTCACATTGTAATTTTTAAATATATTTGTTATTTTTAAATAATTTAATAATATGTTGTTATTGTGATGAATCAATAGTGGCAATTTTCACACTATACATTTTTTTGACTACAAATAAAATCCAAACAGAAGATAAATTCTAAAAAAATATTTATTACACTCATAATATGCTATGGGAACTGATAAAATTAATATAGCACATTAATTACTATATATGATATTATTCATTATATTATAAAATCATTTATTTGATATTTCTATCAAGAAAATAATTTCTACATCACTATTGTGTCATTATTAATGGTAATTATTTGATCTCTACAAATTATGAATAAATTCAATTGATGTAGATAATTTCATTATATTTGATTAGAATATTTATTTTTGATGTTTTATTTTGTTTATCACCATATTAAAATTATTATATTTATAAGAGATAAGATACTGACATGTTGTCACTTTCTATTATTTTAATTATAAATACTCCACATTCATTAAATAATTCTATTAAATGAATAAATTATTACCATTAGATGATATTGGTCTACTAAAATTCTTGAAATAATATTGTTAGGTGTTAGGATAATTTTATTATCATTACCAAAATGTCTATTACCCTAATTCACCTGATTTACAATTAACTGTGGTAAATATAAATTATGTTTGTTACTATTCATAATATCCAAAAATAAAAGTAACCAATTAACATATTTTTGACCCAAATATTACAAATATGGTATTCAATTTTCATAATAAAAAACCCAAAATATTCATTAATTATTTTTAAATTAATTCTCATTGTCAACACTAGAAATAATGTTTTTAAGAAGTAAAAACTATCAAATGTTTTACATGAGTTTATGTCCAATTTAAAGGTGAAAATAATTCCAATGAAAATAATTAGATTATATGATAATAAAATAATCCAATTAAACTTTAAAACCAATTAAAAATGTAATCTATCTAAATAAATAAATTTGATGAAAAGGTAATTTTCAATTAAAATGCAGTATTTTTCACTATTCATTAAAATATGATTTTTTCCAAAAAATACCAAAAACTCATCCAAAGTAAATTTTGATGTACATATTCAAAATAGGATGTTTATTTTTTAATATATAATATTTAAAAGTGTTAAAATGATATTTAAAATTGGTGCACCATCAAAAGGTGGCAAAATAGAAATTTTTGAAAAATACTTCTTTTTTCGAAAAATTGAATTAGTTCTTATATAATGTCTTGTAAAATCCAATAGATGAATATTAACGTTATATAAAATTCAAAATGTATTTAATTATATTACTAACTCCTATTTTATATCTCATAAAATAATACTATTTTCATAATATATAATTGTCTAGTGAAACTCGCTATTGTGTACAATGCAAGCTATTGTGGAACGTTACTCTTCCATGTAATGAATGAAAAATCTGAGTTTTATATAATGAAAGATAATATTTGGCCTCATATATCAAAAGATAATATTTTTTAGCATAAAAAATAAGACATTAATGATATTAAAATGAATATGTCTTGTAGAATCTCATGGTGTTAAATTAGACCGCCCTTATGATGAATTTTTCCCTTGAAATTATTTGGGGTTATAAAAGGTTTAAAAATTGAATGTTTCTCTCATATAACCCCCCTAATGGATATAAGGCCTTAAATTTTATTGATTTTTATAACCCCCCTTTCAAGGGATGAGGGGGGACCCTTACAAGGCCCGTAGGCTCAGAGATTACAAGTCCCGTTGGATTAGGAGATTACATGACTCGAAGGTCTTAGAGAATTCAACCAGACTATCTACAAGGAACTACCCCTCCCCAGAATTTGTGTCATGATAGTAGCTCTCCGCCATTTCATGTTTTTCTCGCTAGGAATCAAATGCAATCACAGACTGGTCTCGATGGAATAGCCATACCGTCTCATTCTAACAAATCCATTTGGCTCTACTCTGGTGAGTGCAACTTCTCTGAATCCTCTTCTGGGGCTTCTCCTTTATTGTAGTATGTCTGTGGCAACTGCATGTGGCCCAAAGGCCTTGAGGTGGATTGAGGAAATTAATGGTGGCCCGAAAGCCCTACTGACCTGAAGGCCTGGGTGGCCCAAATGACTTATGGACTCCAAGCCCAAATCGGTGGCCCATGGTGAATAGTTCCAACTACTACAATACCAAACACTACCTGCTACAGTAACCGCTACAATGCCTGCAGTAGTGCCTACCCAGTGTATTGTTCTACTACAAAACTTGTACAGTGTACAATTATACTACAGTACTGCACAGAGTACAGTGCTGCTACAATGCTGCTACTGTACATGAAAATATGCATCTATCTACTTTTGATACTTGGCCTTGTGGGTGCACTTAAGGATACCTAACCTACTAGGCTGAGGCTCATGTGCCTCATGGAAACCAACATCATAAAAAGGAATTATATAAATTCCTTTTAAAAAGAAACGTTAAGAACAAAATGGTTTCCCAAAGTAACTCATCATTAGGATTCCATAAATGAGAACATATGTTTAATGAGAAACCATGGATATGAATGAAAAAATATAACCATCACATTCTTATCGATTGTGATAGGTAACAGGGTTCTGAGAAATTTAACATCAAAAAATCCATAAATCAATGATGATTTATTGGACCATATAACTTATCACATAATAAGTTACTAAGATATCATTTTGTGTTTTTAAGATCCTTTCCGTATTGTTAAATAATTTCTCATGATAATAAATACTTTATTTTTGTAAAATCTTATTGTTGGTCATGCCTTGAAAAATTTCCTATTAATATCTTATTTAGTGAAATGAAATGGAATTGATAACTGTTTATTTAATAGCAGTTAATGTGACAGAATTATCGATCATTTCACCTATCTATATCGCAAAAAGTTTAGCAGAAATTATCAAATATTCATGAGTCCATCTATGGTGAGATTAATCATATATAGTTCAAAAAATGGACTTAAACGTCATATATAATACCACTTAAATAAAATAAAACAAATTTATACTAATCAGTGACTTCCCATAGCTGAGTGGAAGGTGATAATGGCATGTTGCACTTCGGTTGGGGGTAAGATTCCCACAGCCTGGTCCGACCCGAAGAGTTGACTCCCATACATAAATTTGTGTTTTATCTGAAACTATAATGTGATAATATTATAGAAATAATATTTAAAAAAATTATCCCTAAACAATACTCTCTGATTTCCAACTTAATCCATTCCAACCATTGAGCTTATCCAAAATACTTCTATCCAAACTAAAAGTACAAAAAAAAATTACTTGAAAGGTTATATAACAAACATGTGAATAACATAATTTATCCATGAGATATGATAAGATAAATCATTTTCATCATAGTCCAGCCATTTTGATGACTTCATCAAGAATTATCTTGAGTCATTATAATAACTTAAATTACCATATATCCTTAAGGAAATCATGAATTTTTCCTTAATCCAAAATTTATTAGATATATTTATTATTTCCCAACAAGTTGTATACTTCATCCATGCTAGCATAACTTAATTTTCAATAACACCACAATTAGCTCCCAAGAAACTATCATCATCTAATTTACATATTCAAATCCCATATATCTTTATCAAAACATCATTAAGTGAACATAAGGGACATATTAAGGGTTATCATTCCCTTAATCATGTGTTCTCCAAGTATATTACATTTCCCTTAAATCACCTTGTATACTCCTTAGAATTATTCGCAATATCCTTTAAAATACTTAATAAAAATTATTTACTAAAAACACCTATATATTTCCTGATTCATATTACAAAATAATTTATTTTCAAAACATATACCACTCAATCACCCAAAATCATTCTTAAACCATTACTCATGATTCATAATCATTATCTTTCCTGAAATATGAATCATTTATTAAGGATTATCAAAATCAAGATTCATAGTTTTAATCTAAAAAATATAGGAAGAACATCAAATACATTTCACATGTCATTTATAATCTCTTCATCCACAGTAGTATGACTAATAATCATACCAACATCGTGTTTTCTTTTTGATATTTCTATATAGGAAATCTCTATTCTTAATTCCCATAATTTTAACATCTAAAACATTTAATGGTTACCTAATTTCTTTGTAGTAATGGATATTGACTAAGACTAGAATGCAAAGTTTGAGAAATACATAAAATATAATAGAAACACATAAGTAAGTTAAATTACTTATAATATTTCAATCTGTGATATCTTCAGATTAACCCTAGGTTAGTCATTATTATCATAAAAACCCATGGATTGTAATATATTTATTGTCTTATCCTTAGGAAATCCTTTGAAATATCTCTATGAATTTTACTATAGTTTGTGTATCCTAGTTTCCAAAGGTTAACTAAACCTTTTATTTGGTACCATCTTTTAGGACCCAAGCATGACATACAAGGACATTACATTTCTTTTTTAAAATACATCATTCATTACATAAATATACACCCAGTGACCATATTAGTTTAGTGTCCTTGGAAACATAAAACATAATCTTTTATCTTGGAGATAGATCTTCAACAACTCCAATAAATATCTTCCACTTTTTTCCAACCTAAAAAATTTATTTATATTCCAAGGAAGAGAAAACATAAAACTGGTGAGCTAAAATTATCAGTATTGTTAAACTTTGAGAACATAAAATAAACCACAAACATAATAATGTAAAAATATGAACATTAATTTTCAATATAAAAAACATGATTCATGGAATAAATATAGGAATTATGAAAGGCATAGATTATAAAGGAACACTAACCGTGATAAAATAACATTGGTATAAAACATGGCATTAAGAAAAACAAATAATCACAACGTATGATTTCCATAGTTTCCAAGTCATTTCAATCAAGACCATCATCATGGAAAAAGTACATTATGAAATCGGGCTTATGTGTCGTTCCCGTTATGTATTACTGAACCGGATTTACATGTTATTCCACCCCTATATTACTAAACCATATTTAATTTCCATTATAATCATGTATATATTATTATATATAAATATTTCCCCAAATAATTGGATGGATATATAGGTCCCACACATCTTATAATTAAATCATTCTAACAAGTTCCACAAAAATACAAATAATTCATCATAGCATAACGTATTAAATAAAAGTGGTTTCTAAAACATCATTCCATCATAATACATATATAATAAATAGATTTTATAAAAAGAATTCCAGCATAAATACTATAATATCAGTGTACTAATATGGATAGAAACGTAACCCTATGTCATCTTATATGGAAAATAATTTTGATAAAACTCTTGAACTTAATTTTTGAGGAAAATATATTTTCATCTTAAAAACATTTTCTTTTCTCAAAATTCTATTAATTTTTAAAAGAAAATAATTTAATTAAAAATAAAGAAGAAATAGTGTATAGTAATATTAATTGAAATAATACATCGTGAAACCAGAAAAAATCTATTCAGGCCATAAAAGGTAAAAAAACCTTCTCCTCGTACTTTTACCGGAAATGTCAAAGACTACCTCATATTAAAATGAAAAGAAATATTCATTACATAACACATATTAAAAGTAAAAAATGGTTAAAAAAGATTTTAAATATACATATAAGAATAGTAAAAATTTTATTAAATATTTTCTAGAAATCATTGACATGGATGATAAATATATCCCCAGTAAATACTTACAGATAAATAATCTCTGATAGATATGTGATTTCCAAATTATCCCTTAACATAGTTCTGATGTGCTTCGTACATACATGAAACACCTGTATTGTGGGTTTATAAAAAATTTTAACTTATAATAGAACCATAATAATATTTTTGATATTATATGTGATTCACTTTTAACTTTATATTACCCATTAATTTATCAATTCAATGTTAAATCAACGTTTTGGGTAATAATCGTTTTTTTTTCGTACGTGTTTTGACTTGTTTCACATTATATTATTATGTACATAATGATTTAAATACTTCTATAATGTAAAACATGATTTATATATCATATATAATTCATATATAAATATATTTAGTATATAGATAAATGAAACCTAATACACCGTTCATGGAGACAGAAGGCCTTACTTATGCATGAACGATGTTTCAATTTTCTTTTTGAATATAATAGAAGAAATTAAATGACACACACACCCATATACACATTAATACATACATATATATATATCCAGTATTATTATTATGTCATATATTTCATTCTTATTTATTATATATACTTAATAATCATTATTGAATGGTTAACGTGAAGAATGATTCTCATCGCGCCATGGGGATGATAGGTTTTACGTACTCATGAGTGATGATATCATCCACTTAATGATTAAATGGTATCAAATTGTATGGTATATTAATTATAATAAATTATTATAGTTTTATATTCATTATTTAAATCCATTATTGTCAAAATTATACCCATTCAAATTAAGTATTATTGAATGACAAATTACACAACGTCGTCGAGACAATAAGCTATACGTATGAACGTACGGTGATATTGTTATTCATTAGATGGATAAATGGTGGTGTATGGTTTTACCATAATTATAATAACATCTCATTATGTATTAGATATTTCATTTATTATTTAATATGAGAAAAACATAAGAATACTAGTTTTAAGAAGAAAATAATTTTGAAATAGGTGATAAAACAATTAACACTTTTTTGAGTATCTTGTTTTAATTTTCATAAAAGTTCTCTCTAGGATGGATTTATGACCATATTGTGGCATCCAAGAGTAACATAGGTATATTTGGAGCTTATTTGAGTGAAGGTTGGCTGAGCCAAAGGGAATTAGGAATGTCTTGAAGTAATAATTTATTATAAATTTAATATCAGTTTATAATGGACAAAAGCTTATTTATTTTGAATATAAGATAAGTATGGGTAAAAATAATCTCAATGAATAAAAGTTAGACATATTATTATTTTATTTTAAACTTATAATTTTAATTTATCCTTATTTGATCTATTTAATTTTATTTGTGGTAATAATATTCGAAATGTAAAATTGTTTTAAATATTAAATGTGTTGTCAATTTTCCGTAATTTGATACTTTATGACATTTTCGAACAAATAATATTCACTTTTTAAATTATAAATTTTTTTAGATTTTTAAATAATTCTGTAAAATTTTATTTTTATAAAATATCAATACTGTCAATTTTGACACTATTAATTTGTTAGACATTAAATAAAAACAACACAGAAGAGAAATTCGAACCAGAATTTTTAATATACACAAAAAATTTCATAGTGACCTATAAATTTTTTTAAGACATTAATTAGATAATATGATATTTATTTTAACATTTTTAGATCCATTTATTTGATATTTCCATCAATAAAATATTTTATACATAACTATTGTTCCATCATTAATAGTAATTATTTAATCTCTAAAAATTATAAAAAATTCACATGAGGTAGATAATTTCATTAGATTTCATGATAATATTTATGTTATATGTTTTATAATGTTTATAAAAATATTAAAAATATTATACTTATAAGAAAAAAGAGAGTGACATGTTTTCACTTTCTCTTGTTTTGATTATAATTACATCACATTCCTGGAAAAAAAAGTCCAATAAATGAACCAATTATGAATGTTTGGTGATATTGGTCAACATGAATACATAAAATATGAATTTGGAAGGTGTTTGTGTATTTTATTTTCATTACATGATTTTTTGTTACGCTAATTTACATTATTTACCTTTAACGGTTGGAAATTTAAATTACCATAGTTACTGTTCATAATATCCAAAAAGAAAGGTAAACTATTAAAAGATTTTGGACCCAAGGATTCCTAACATGGATTAAATTTTTCAATATTTTAAAAATATGTTATATTATTCATTTTAAAATTAATTCCCATTGTAACAACCAGAAAGATGGGTTTAAACAAGTAAAAACTATCAAAACATTGAGACGTGTTTGCGACCAATTTAAATATGAAATTACTTACAATGACCGAAATTATATTAATTGATAAAAAAATAATCCAATTACACTCTCTGAAAAATTAAAAATATAATCTAACTATATAATTAAATTATTTTAAAAGGTAGTTTTCAATTAAAATATAGTATTTTTTACTATTCATTAAAATATGAATTTGATCAGAAAAAAAATTAAACCAAAGATAATTTTTATGTCCCATTTCCCAATAGGATGTATATTTTTTAAAATATAATATATAAAAATGTTAAAAATTATATTTTATATCCGTGTTCCATCAAAAGGCTACAAAACTGCATTTTTTTAAAAATAATTCTTTTATCTGAGAAATTGAATTTGTTCTTATATCATGTTCTAAAAATGCATAATATGAATGTTAATGTTATATACGATTAAAAATGTGGTTCATAATATTCATAACCTTGAGTTTATATCACATTAAATTGTAATATTTTAATAATATATCATTTTTTATTGAGACGTGGTATTTCATACAACAAGCTATCGAGGAAGGTATCACTTGCATGTAATGAAAGCCAAGCTAGTATTATGTATAATCCTAGTGAATATGGTGGTTCGTATAGTTCATGATAATATTGGATTAGTGTACATCATAAGACATCAATTAAAGTAAAAGAGAATCTATCTCATAAAATATTATTGTGTTATTGATGCTTGTTAGGAGAAACAAGGGTTAGCAGGTGATCCATGTAATTTCTTAAAACAATGGACTCATGTAAGGGTACCATAATGGGGGTCAATATGGAGTTAAGAACTAATGGATAGGTGTACTACATATCATGAATTTATTAGTAATTATAATCATCATTGTTTGATTTACATTGGTTCTTACACACTAAGGTTTCCACGTAACATGGTGGGGGCTATAGTGCATGTGATATGATCATTTCAACTCCCTAACACCACATGATCCATGATAATTTGTGGGAAACAAGGTAAAGTAAGTAATCAATGTCATTAATTTATACAAGGGACTCATATGTCGGTCCCTCCTTGGATGATCAATATGGAGATCTAACCTTAGGGAGATGTCTCTTTAGTATCATGAATATGGAAGGATTCAGAGTCATCATAGTTCCATTTCTTTTAGGGCTTACACGCCAAGGCTGCCATATACTATTATCCTCTAATCTTGATTGTGTTTCATAACCTAGTTGTCATTTCGTGGGACTCATCATGTGACCTGTCATGAGGGTGTCGTGTGACCCAGTAAGCATGTCCTTGGATCCATCGTGTGACCTGGCCTGACACATATTGATGGTTTAACCTGACCTAGTTAGAATGTCTTGGGATCCATCACTTGATCTTTCTTACACATATTTAGGGTTTCACAAGAGCTATTGTGACACAATTTTATGGATGTAGTGTATCATGGATGAAACATTTGGGAGACATTGAGAGGCGTGGCTGATATATCGGGAGGGTGTCACGAGTCTCACCTGGCTTGCCCATAGGTTGCCTCAAGAGTCATATTAGCATGCATATATACTTTCAAACGACTCGGATAACTTTATTGAACACTATTATATGTGTTATAATATTTTTATGGAGGACATCTAAGGTCCTTGGTGATGGACACATAAGGTTCACAAGATAAAAGTTATGTATGTGAGGGAACTATGGGACATGTTATGATGCATTTGGAGTGTTTGACATTATTTAAATAACATGTCGAATGATTGTGACAAGATCTGGGTGACATTTCATGGTGTTGTCACCTTTAATTGAATTACACACATGAAGTTCATGAAGGTCAGCAAGAAATTCCTTCTCTTAGTCCTTCTACCTTATATCTTGTTTCTAACCCTTATATTGTGAATGTCATGGTTTTTTAGTGTTAGTTTGGCTTGAGTCTAGAGTCATATAATTTTATTACAGGATGTTATTCACATAAACTACTAGGTATACTTTAGGTGATCTATAAATGATTGTGTGAACTACATTATGAATTTTTCATGACTACATCGGCTGATCATTGTATTATAAAATGACAAAAAAATTTCTGGTCAAATGATTGGTTGGTCTGAGAAAGCCACATCAATTAATGGGACTTTGATAATTGAAAGTTCCCTTTTAGTAGAAGATAGTTAATTTTTTGTACTGGTGTGGGGGACTTGTAGGACTCGCAACACTAGATACTCACAGGTGTGTGGTGTACATGGATTGAGTACAGGTTGTAGTTGGAAAAGTGTCCTGGTGTGACATGGTTTCATGAGCCTCCATCATGGACTGGTCCAAGTGGGTCACCATATTTTTAGTGATTGAGAGTCTCTTCCTTTATTAGATTATTACTGGTTATTAAATACTTGTTTGATCATGCAGTGGTGTCAAGCGACTTCCATGTTGTCACACTGACATGAAAAAGAACCCTTCCACGATCCATGCGCATGTTTGGAGGCATCTATGAGATTATTTTTTACTAGTCTTATAGTATCTCAAGAAAATGATGGTTTATCCATGGTTCTCACTGGGATACCATTGTAGGTGAACTGGGAATGTCTCATTCCATTTAGCAAAAATGAGTACCTCCCACCTCCTTCATTTATATCTCTTATGTTTTATGTTACAAAGGTTATGAGTCATGTTGTGTTGCATGAGTGTTATTGGAGATATTTCTTCTGTTTTTCAATGATGTGTCACATTACCAATAATGGTCTCGGGGTGATACATGATAATTTCATTGTAAAATTTTGTTTGTTTATCCTTATGGAACTACATAGTTTTCTGGATATTCTTGAGGACTCCTGTGCAGTGAGGCAGACAAGCCAAATGACATTCGTGACATGGGGAGGACATGTTGTTATGGTCTAACAGAGTCTTACAGATCCCCATGGGCACGTTGAACATTCTTCAACTATGATTAACCCTTCATACATATTCCCATTTATCTCCACCTTTTTATCTGATAATGTTTTTGGAGGTATTTCGATTTTTCAAGGGAAATGTATAAAATATTTATTCTATTTTATGTTGGTGTCTCACATGACCAAAATGGATAAAATGGAGAATTCCTAAACATGTTGTGGATAAGACTATTTGTCTATACCTTGAGTCAAAATAGGATGCCTATATATACTTGAGAACTTCCATGCAGGGAATATGACTAGTTAAAGGGTTTCTGTAAGGTGATACTGGTAAGTCCCCGAAGCCTCACAGTGTCTTACAGGGCGTATCGTGTGTCCTTTAGAGACTAGAAAACCGCCTCTTCCCTTAAAATTTACCCCTTCATTTTATTCCATAATTTTTCAGGGGGTCGTGTATGTTTTTGTAGAAATCCCGATGGGATTTTATTCTTTCAAATTATGATTTGGAGCATGATAGTTTTGACAACTAGTGGTCTCAATCATTGAAATTTAGTTCTCTTTATTTTGTATGGATTTGAGAGGGTTTTTCAGTAACTCTCAATTGACAAACCATGCTGCCTGGGGGTGGTCATTCCACTACCATCATGTATCCACCGTTTGATTAGAAATCATTCACATGGGTTTAAGTACATATTGAATGGATCTCCATGGTACATTCCCATTGATATGTTTCATGCATGGAGTCCTAGTATAACCATGTTGTGGACACATGATTGCGTGTGACACATAGACTTCTGATATCCATGGGTATCACCCATCCTCTTCTTCCTTTTCTTCTATATGCAAAATAATGCCCATCTTTAGGTATTTTGTCAATTGTGATTTTTAAAAAGCTTATTTGGTGGGTGTCAATAGTAACCCAAGGATTCATATTCATTACATGATTGAGTTGTTAAAAAATTTTCTATGAATGGAATTGGATTCCCAAAATGTTTCATTATATGAATATATTGACTCATGTGGTATCAAGATAGGAAAAAATTATATGATTCATATGAATTTAAATGAAAAAAATAAAATAAAAGAACAAGATAGAAGAATATGGATTAAAGGAAGAAGATAATGAAGGTATTTGCCACATGTTATAATTGTGGAATGAATCAACTTCAGATGTTCTTTAAAGGACTGATTGTTTTATATATGTTTAGAGAAATGGGTCACCATGAAAAATAATGAAAATGGATGAAAGAAAATATTGATATTCAGGGTTTCAACATTATGGAAATGTAAAGTTATGAAAATAAATTCCTTAAGCATCAAGAAAATATACCTCAGAAGATGAATATGGATCAAGGTCAAGATTATGATATTACCTCTGTAGAAGTGTAATAATTAATATATTTGTGGTTTTGTATTAATGAATTATGTTTTTAAGGTTATATGAATCCTAAGATATGTACATATTGTACTATAGTACTTCTTCTTTACATATTTAGAAGCTTGCATGTTTTTGTTAATGATTTAAGGTGATTGAGGTGTCAATATATTTCAGTACATAAAAAATTATATTCATTATGTCTTTTGTGGAAAATAAAATGTTAATTGTATATTGGAAACATAGGGACATTCCTTTTAGACTGTGAATTTGGATAGAAGTATTTTTGGATGATTCATATGTTTTGAATGCATTAAGTTGACTATTGTATATAATTTGTTCCGGATAAATTATGATTTATAAGATTTGGAAACTTATGATAACCATTTTGGTTTCATAAAAAATGTAAAATCTAAAGGAATGACTAATTTTTCTTATGATTCATGAATGTTATTCACACATGAAACATTCATATTAGACACATATTTCTATTGTAAGCGATGATGCTAAAATAAAATTAAGAAAAAACCACAGGATTATATTGTTCTTATGACATGTCAAAATCATTTAAGTGTTTATCTAATTAGTAAAATAATTATTCAACTCTAGGGATAAGTTCTTGAAATAAAAACAATTATAATAGTAAAATCATTCTTGATATGTCAAATGGTATGTCAGATCATTACATATTTATGGCATTGTGATTGTGAAATTTTTCTCAACCATGTTTTCTATCACTTTCTATCGAAACATGATGGTTATAGTTCTCTTTAGTGTCCGTGTTTTCCTACACAGAACCCTATTATGTGGTATCTCTAGTGACCTTTGTACTTACCATTCATTATTTTAAAGAGGATGTTTTATCAACAGTAGTTCAGATGTGGGATTTTGATAAAATTATTTTGAGTAGTAAAGACTTTGTTTCCAAACCCGAATTCAAATAATGTGAGGAAACAATCTACTGATGGAAGGGATAATGTAAAATCCCAATATTTTTATAAAATGTGTCTTTTTTTTATATTTAGTTTCTTTGATAGCTTATACTTCCCACAACATTGATCATAAACAACCAACAAACTATTATTATTTAATTTTATTACTATAACCAAGATGGTAAATAATTATTTAGGAATAATATTAACTATCTTATGAAAATATATGGTTTATAAAAACATATTATGAATTTTTTAGTTAAAAATTAATTATAAATGAAAATATAAACCAATTTAAAATAATGGAAATATTTTTTTTATTCTCCCAAAGCCGAAATATTTTAATAATTTATATTAATTAAAATTATTAAATCATATTAATAAATTATATATTTATTATATAAAATAATTTTTTTTATATTCATATAACAGATTTTTGAGGTATAACATAAAAATAAACCCAATTCTACCCATTAGAACCTATATTTTTAAAACATTAGTTTTATCACATTTTAATAGAGACCAATATTTAATCCAAAATTTGATATATTTATTTAATATATTTTGAAAAACATAACTTCTTATTTTAAATAAGAATATTAAATTTCACTTTGGTTAATTTTTTGGTATTTTTATGACAAGAATCTTGTTTTGAGGAATAATGAAAAATAAAAAAATTTAATTGAAAGTATCATTTGTCTTTAAAAAAATTGATGTTAAATATTATTTTTATTTTTTTTTAAGTATAAAATTGAAAATTATTTATCATTTAATGTAATCTAATTCATTATAATCAATTTTATAATGAATTTATATATAAAAACATTTAAATCTTCATCTTGTTTAAACATTAATAACTAGTTTGATCACCTCGCCGAGAAGATTAATTTTAAATTAATTACTAAAACATCTGTGTGTTGTATTTTAAAAAATTGATTCCATTTTTAATAAGTAGTCTTAAAATATATAAATATTTTTACTTTATTTTTAGTAATTTTAAATTGTAACATTAGAAAATTTTTATGAATCATGTTTAAGGGTAAATTGGTTAATTAAGGTAAAAATGATATTATAATATTATACATTTACCATAACAGTTGTCTAAATTTATTGGGATAAGTGGAATTAAAAAAAAGATGATATAGGGATGAAATTATAACCCTTTTATTTCACTTGGGTAATATTATGTAATTTATTATATTTTATTTTTAAAAGAGTTAAGGATGTCATACACAAATTTTAATAATTATACCATTTGTAATATAGAGTTATACAGAAGATGGATTCAAAGTTAAATAGTCATGTGAAATTTAATAAATTCATCGTCATCATGATAATATATTTTTTATTTTTTATAGTAAATAATTCAATTAAAGGCTCTCATAATGATGATGCAGTAATATTCTAATTAATGGAAATATCAAATAAATAATACTAAAAATATTAAAATAAATATTATAAAACATAATTAATTAAATGGAATGATATTATAAAACATTTTGACATGTAATTGATATATTATATGTTTTTTGTAGAAGTTATCATGTTTTAAGGATATTTATAAAAACACAAATAATCAATAGTATCATAATTTCATATAAATGATACTTTAAAATAAATTATATTTTATTAAATGATATAAAATTCATAAAAATATATATATTTGTAAAATTATTTATATAAAGTTAAATAATTTATATATTTCCCATTTATAAATCATAAGTGATTTAATAGTCACTATACTAACCATTAATTTATTAACATGTTGGCATGGTAAGAGTTAAATGAATTAATTTAGGGTTAAATCCAATTGAGAAGGATAAAAATATATCCTAAACCTATATTAATATTATTTATTGAGAATATGTAGTCTCATACTCATCTTATATTCTAAATATATCACATTGGATCCATATTAAATTGGATATTGATTTATATTATTTTACTATTTTTATAATTTCCCAAAGTGACCCTTCCCTCTTCTATAAAAGAGAACCCATTATTATCATCTTATCACAAATAAAAACATATTTTATCTTCCAATATCTAAGAAATTTACTTCCTTAAATTCCTCCAAAAATTCTATATGTTGCATTTTAGGCATAAGACCCTCCTTATATGGGATATGGTTTTAATCAAAGTCCACCGAAGAAGAGGTAATTATTTTACCAATTTAATCAAGATTATTTCTTCTTTGAATTCGTCTTAATTTATTGATTCAGCACTAAATTAATAAAAATAGTATGATATATTTTCATATACTTTTCTATAATTATGGTGACTACCAAATTCTATGATTTATCTATACTACAAAAAATCATACATGTGCGTACACACAACATACCATACGCACATCGTGGATTTATCCGTTTTTCATCATCATTTTAATTGGAAGGGTATAATAGTAGATATAATGGATATAAATAATAAATATGACACGATAAATATTCTTAAAAATTAATATAACATCCAATTTCATACCATTATACCACTAAGGTAAGGATATCGTCACTCCTGAGTATATACAACCAACCATCTCTACGAGGCGATGTGATTCATTTTCAATGTTAACCATTCATTAATGGTTATAATTGTATGTAATGAATAAATATATTATATATAAACCTAATATCATTATATTAGTGAAATATATATATCATATTTATAATAAAGAGGACTTACATGATAAAACAAACATATTAAAATGAAGTATTTAACACACGAAACAATGGTAATAATGAAATATTATAAACAAAAGTATGTAAAAGGATCATATATGACATCCTCTATATGTATTTAGTTCTGGTATAATTTAATAACATTAATAACCCATTATATATGACGTTCACTCACCCTCAACAAATTAAAAGTACAAAGTAAGGGTTAATTTCACAATTTTATTAATATTTATGAATTTATATATTTAAATGTCTACTGGGTAATGTTTATCATCCATATCCATGATTCCTAAAAATATTTTCGATTTTTTTTCTATTATTCTTCCAATTTTTTAAGTCATTTACCAATGTTTGACTTTTTTAAAAAAAATATTGAAAGGAATCTTTTTTCATTTTCCAAATGAAGTACTTTCTGACTTTTTTTTGAAAAAATATGAAAAGAATTTTTATTTTTAATTTATACGACACGAGTGAGTTTTAATATCATTATTAAAAATTGATGTTTTGAAGATTACTTTAAATTTTTACAATTTTTTTTAAATGAAATTTTTACTTATATAAATATGTGACTTCTAAAAATATTATTCCACGAAATTTTAAATTTCTCTAGATATTTCTAAAAAATTTGTTATAGTTTTTCATACATGTAAACATACTTTATTTTATTTTCTTTTTGACTATGGTGGATCTATTATGATACAATATATATTATTTTACTGAATGTTTTATTATTTTTTTAACTGTTGATGTTCTATTTTGATTACATTCATGGTTTATAGTTAAAGTATTCACATTTCGTTGTCCAGTTTTTTAATAAAAATATTATTTATATTTATGTTGTATTATGAGAAATGAATTGGTGTTATTATATGACAATAATTACCTATTATCACCCCTCTATTCATTGGTTGGTTTCCTAAGAGGAAATTAGTTAGTTAAATACCCTTCATGTTTGTTTCCTAGCATTTTTGAAATGTTAGGAGGATAAATCTTGACCCAAATTAGACAGGTTTCAGCCTATAGAGTTAAATTATAATCAAGATTGATCTTGAAATTTATTATCTTGAGGATATATCTTGATAGTGTAGATGTCTAATATTATGAATTCTATAATTTTTTATATTCTCTATGATTATATGACTAGAATTACATCCATGTTTTTCCTTTTTATCTCATGATAATATTTATATTGAATTATAGGATTCAAATATATTATTTACATATTTTTTATTAAAATCAATTTTCAGTGTATTTTGTTTCTTTATAAACCTTGACTTAATGTTTATGAATATTATTCAAAATAGAATCATATTTACACTTACCCATACTATGAATTTTAGGTCACCCCTTTCTTGTGTTTTATTTCTTCCATGATACCATGATATGTATTACAATTGATATGTAGGGTTATGTGAGATGAAAATGGTGTTCTGAAATGATTATATATTTTTATTTTTTAATTTTTTTGAATTTTAATGTTAGGTTCTTGTATGTAATCTATATTCTAAGACTACAATACAAATATGTACTTTGGTATTTGGCACTTGTATCTATGACATTTTAATAAATAAATGCACTGGATTCAGGCTACTAGAATCAGGGTCATTATATTCAGATCCTGGAGCCCCGATGTGTGATAAAATGATTAGGTTTCATGTTTAGGAGAAACTGTGTGACACCACCCCCATGGATTCTATTAATCATGCAGCTGTTGACAATTGGGAACTAGGGGTCACACCATTTTTATGAAACCATGTGACCTAGGGCGCATGGCCATGTGACCCATATGTGGTTTTTAGATAGATATTTTTAAATGTATTATGCATGATTATATCAATTTTATACATAACAGTGTTATATTCCCCCTTTGATGCACTGGTTAGTGGACTGTTTACACATGGTTTGGCCAACCGTGTAGCCAAACCATGCACTATTATATTTGAGTGTGAAATTCCAAATTTCCCTATTTTAAGGATATAAACTCTTTTCATATTCTAACCCTCCATTTCCCCTATGGTAACTCTTCTCCTCTACATGAATGAAGCTTCCATATTTATCCCACTACATTCCATGAAACCTCTTCTACTCAGACACCAAATCATTCACTATCAGAAGAAACTAGGAGCATGTGATAAGCAATATGATTTAGTCCCATATATTTATAGTTATTATTTACATCTATTTCACTATTTCAGTGTAAGAAAATTTTTCCAATTTTTAGTAAATTTTCCTGTCTCTTCAATTTTTTCCAACTTATCTCAAATAAAAGGTCGACACCATATAAGGGAGGGTATACTAGTCTAAGGCAGGTGGTCTGTATCATTTTCCCTCATTATTTTTCAACCCTGTAAAATGATATGTTATTCTATTTGTTAGACCCTTCTTAAATGACATTTTTTTAAATAAAATTATATTTAATTCCTTACATATCCCTTAGAAACCAAAGCTATTGGATAATCAACCCATTCTGTTGATTTCCTTGTCTTGGTCCTCCCTAATAGGTGAGATACACCATATTAGCATTTCCCCCATTTTTCTAAATTGGTTTACACCACCTTGACGTGTGCTTTCAAATAATCAAATCTATTAGTTTTTAATTATATTGATTTCAGAGATGGTCCACGCGTTAATTCCTATGTCATGCCCTTAAATGAATTCCCTAAATGAAATGATTTTGGGATATTATAATTGCATTAGGTAATATTATATGGGGGATTTTCCCAATACAATTACAGGACTAATAATCCTAATATTATCTATTTTCCTGAATTAAAATAAATGGACCCTTTTTTTGAAATATTAATATATACTTTGATTTTTTGATGTCTTCACCTACGTGATGAGGGTGAAGCAAGGGGTTCTAACTTAAATACCCCATGTACAGATTCTTGTACCTTTCTGTAAGAATTTTTAATGCTCTTTAAGAATGCAAAGGGAAACATCAGCTATGTCTAGAAAATTATCACCAAGAATTTATATATTTTCCATCCATATGAGTGAAACTAGTTCCCTAGGTGATACCACTTAGATTGGATAAAATAAATGATGGTTATACCATGCCTTGGGAGGGGCTCATTCCACTATGTGCGATATCAGGTATAGAATTTCATGTTACAACATGAAATTTTAGCACCATGCTTAGAGTGAAATGTGGGACTTCAACATTGGGTCCCCATTGATGGAATCTATGGTATTGGTCATATGACGATCCCCTCGATAAATACTTGGAAAGTCTCTCTAAACTACCATGGATAAGATATGCAGGTATCTCTATGTTGTATTAAGTGGTTTTCAAATTGAATTAACAAAAGTGAAAAACAATAATTTAAAAATGATAAATGAAACATTGGTTTTAGAAATTTAGATCAAGCCCTCCATACCAAATAATAAGATTTGTGATAGTCTATCTTCTATAATATTATCCCAATTACATTGTCTCCACAAGTTCCTTCTGATAAAACCCATCTACATATGGCTATTTTGGTAAATTGGATAGGTTTCCAAGTGTAACCTAGTACAATTCATTTATTTATTTTATTTTATTACTCATTTACTTATTATGAAATAATTTTCATTTTATTTTTAATGAAATGGAATGGCCTAGAAAACTTGGGTGTCAGACTATTAAGGATGTATCTCAGACCCTGGTAGAGTGCTTTTGGTACCTAAGTAGACTTCGCAGTTGGAGGTATGAAAAAATATAAGCAATAATAATCTGATGCTTGATTGAAATTCATTATTTGGATGGTGTTGGGAGTAGAGGAACAAGCCTATACTTGAGATACTAGGTTTATGTGTTTTTCACTTATTGTATATTTTTACAGTATAATTTTTATGCTTTTATATCCTACCCCAAGTACAATCATGTTTATGAATCTACAAAATAATAATAATAATATACTCTTTCAATTTTTTATATCGCCTTTCACATATTGTTTATTTATATTTTTAATTATTCATTGTTTTATTCCAATATTTTATATACCTATTTCTATTGTTCCATATTTTATTATATTTTTATATATGTATGTTTTCCACTATATTAAATGATATCATAGTCTTCACACAAACATACCCAAGGCCCTCACTACTAGTTGGAAGCCTCTGGTATCTTAGGAGGAGCGTTTGAGGTCCTATGGAAAACAAAAATGGGATAAATTACATGGAATCCATGTAGGGATAAGAAAAACATACCATGGACTACCCCATCATGAAGTTGTTTTATTTGATTTATTTCATAGATACCTTATGGATCAAAGCTATATGGTGTCATAATGACTTTGTGGCCTAATGGCCCATTTTTTTTCCTGAAGGCACATTCATGAGGAATAGTACTAACACTAAAATACAACTCTATAGTACCAATGGAAATTCATTCCATCATGAATTTAAACCTAGGAAATATACAATATTATATCTATTCTTTTCTAATTAGTTATTTCTTTAACTTTGACAATTACCATTGGAAATATTTTCCAATACAATACATATTTTTTTTAACCACAATTAGTCTTCTATGAAAATAGCCATATTAGGAGATATCACTGGTTTTTATATGCTTTAATATAATTATTCACTTAATAACTTCCGATTCATGTATTAAATTATGTAATGTTATGAAAACCATATGCATACCGATACACATATATGAGATAGACTGGGTTTATTCCCATAACAATACTCATATAGAAACTCATTTTTTTACTTTATTCAGAAGTCATATTAGTATATATTCTATTTTCTAATGATTATACATAAAAGGATAAATTAATATTCAACTTAATAATCAATAATTTCATTATTTGATGAATTTTCTAATTCCATAATCCACTTACATCATTCCAATATTGTGTTTAAGGATGAGTGAGTTTAGATATTTTCTTGTAGTCCTTCAAATTATAGATGAATACATGGTTAAGTGATCAGAAACCATGGTTTTTATGGATTTTATTAATATTATTAAAAAATATATTCTCTACCTAATTATTATATTCCATGAAAAATGTATATAAATATATCATATAACTCATTATGTAGATATATTAATATCTATTAATTTCAATAGTAAAACATATGAAGTAAAAATAAGCTATCTTTGAATCTAATTGAAAAATATGACACACATTAGTATGAATCAATCACAAAAGATCTGTTTCCCATTATCCTTTACCAGAAATAGATGATATAGACATTTTTACTTGTAGTAATTTGTGGCATGCATTTAAGTGTTCTAACATAAAAAAGATCAAATACCCTATATGATATAATTTACTAGAATGATTCTCATTTACATGAACAAGACTAAAATAAAATGGTCTTAGGGTGACATGATTTATAATCAATTAATTTTTCATAGACAGTTAATAGTAAATTTCCTAATATATATATATGTATATTTATTTATTTATATCAACGATTATTATAATTTGGCATACCATTGTTAAAATAATTCTTATAGAAGGATAACATTTTATTCCCAATCCAGAAAGAAAATACCATTGTCTCTATGAATGAAAATGTGATAATATTTTTGATAACAGATGGCACATAATAACATTTAATCCATAAAAATTAAAAAAATCATTAACTATTATGATTATCCTCTACTGAAAATGTTTCTGATTTTATATAATCTTATACCTAGAGATCCACCTCACCCATATTAGTCTTCCTAATCCAACATGATAATTATTTTTTAATATAAATGGTTGAGATAAAATCAATATCCAATAACAAATTTATTAATTTAGTTATATTATTTCAATGAAAACTATGAAAAAAAGATAAGAATCACTTTATTTTTTTCTTCCTAATCATGAAACACTTCTTCAAGTGGCACTACATGCCGCATAAAAAGAAAACTACTTACATCTCGTTACCTTCCCCCTCTATCGTTGGAATAATTGGGGGATAGTGCATTAGAACATGTGAATTTTATTTTTTTCATTGTCATTTTTACCATGTATTATCTTTATTGTTAAAAAAATAAATAAAAATATCGATTAATTCATTTCCTTATGAACTTATATAGACATATATAAGGGATCAATAGATAACTATGCTTGTTATTCATGTTAAAATTAACGATTTATTTTGAGTTTACGGGATGTAAATATGTGAGTATATAACTTTTATAGTGTTCTTGGATCATATTTAACCATAAGGAATTTTGTTTCTCAATGTACGATATCATCCCAATCATATTAGGGCATAAATTATTCACATACATTAGTCTACATGTAAATTTTTTACAAGATAACACATTACACTCATAACTCTCTATCCCATTTAATATAAATATTAATGAATATTAATCATCTTTTATGATTCCTTAACCTCTTAATTTTTTAGTTCTTTAGAAATAGATGATAGAAAGATGCATTAGACATCCAACAAATCATAAATGTGGCACTTTTAGTATTCATTATACTATGTGAATTCTCATTGAAGAGGCTTAGTGGGAAGGTGAGATTACATCACATGAAACTTTCTCACTTCATGTAGTACTATGAGCAAGAGACTATACAACTCAATGAATTTATCATTGGCTAGATCATTTTAATTATACAATTACAATTGAAAGAATGGTAATTGTATTTGATTATTTCCATTTCTCTATAACATGTAAATGTAATTTATTATTACATAATCCTGACTATCAATAACATATATAATTATTTCATTATTAAAAAATAATATCACCAAATATTTCATTTAAATACTATTATCCATCCACCTTTTGATTTGGAAAATTGAATATTTCAAATATATTATTGGGAAAGTAACCTAGAAACATTACATTGTATTCTATGCTATGGTTATTCCATGAAATATTTTTTTTAAGATAGTAATTTCATTATCCTACTTCAATAACACACATCTCTTTAATCTATTGACTATAATTTTAACTCTTACAAATCTTAAATCATAGATTTATTCAAAACATTTACTATTAAAATTTTCTTATCTAGATATAACTAAATATTTTATGAATGTTCTAGTTTAATGAAACCCACAATATTATTATATCACCAAAATAAGTTGAGTGATTCTTGACTTTAGATAATATTTATCATATATTAGTGGTGATGATTAAATTTGAGCAGTGTATGTTATTTAATGCCACAATATTACTTAGAGGCATTTCAATATATTTAAGTTACTTGGTCAATTTATCATCATTTAATACTCTTTGACCACTCTCTCATCTTTATCAATGCATAAATCAAATACATTCATCATGTGTTTACAAATTTAATATATGAATTGTGGTTAACCATCCTATGTGATAATGTAAAATAATACATTAAAAATAATTAATCTTAAAGAAAAATAGATTATGATCATGGGATATTAACTAATGGTTGATCAATTATGTATATAATTTATCAACTGAGACCCTTGGGATATTCCATGAGTCAATTAGAGAATTTAATTACATGCCCCTACATTCTCTGGTTCATTTTCTCTATTTTGTTCCGTCACTATTCTCATCTAAATATTTTTCATCATATTCAACATAACATATGTATAATCACATATAGGTGATAGAGAATAAAGATATATGATTATAATTAATTTTATCAAATGTTTATGTTTAATTTATAGTATATTTTTAAGAGAGAGATATGAGTAAATGGTGGATCACTAAATTTTGTATTTAACAATTAATTATTACACACACAAATGAAATAATTATATTAAATAAATAAGCATTCCTAGGTCAATCATATCTCATGAATAGTCTAGTTTCCTATAAATTTAAAAAAAATTAATATAATAATAAAGTATACTCAAATGTAATTCTATTTTTACACTCTTGTAGTAAAAAAGTTAATTCACAAGTTAAATGTCTGAAGGAAAAAAAATATTTTCAATAAATTTCATGTAGTTAAAAAAATTAGAAATTTTTATGAATTTTTATATGCCTGGATAGAAAAAAATAGTCCCCTTAAAGGAAACTAGGCCTAATGGGCGAGTAGGATGGGAACAATGTTGAATGATATAGGTGAGGAATTTTGGAATGAACTAAATGTTATAAGGGGATCTTGTGGTGTCATAAAATAAAAAAATAAACACACACACACACAAAGTTATTCATGGATAGAATTAAAGACGAATAGAAGAATAAACAGATGGATAGAGGGGGGAATGGATAGATAGACTAATGTTTTTATGGATGGTTGGATGGATGTATATATGTTTATGGAAGGATGTATGTATGAATTAACTGGAAAATGGAGGGAGAAACAGAGTGATGGATAGATGGATGATGGATGGATACATGGATTGATAGTTAGATGGGTTTATGAATATATTGATATACAGATGAAAGGATTGTGGGAGGGAGAGAGGGACAGATAGATGGATGGATTGATATATTTATGTATGTATGTATGTGTGTGTGTGATTGTATGAATTTATTAATGTATGGACAGAGGTATGGATGTTTGTATCTATATATGTATTTAGATATGTATGTATGTTTGTATGTAGGTATGTAGGTAGGTAGATACATATGAATGTATGTATGTACGTAGGTATGAATGTATGTATTTATATATGTAGGTAGGTATGTATGTCGGTAACTATGTATATATGTATGTTTGTAGGTATGTTGGTATGTATGTATGTATGTAAGTATGTATGTATTTATGTATGTATGTATGTATGTATGTATGTATGTATGTATGTATGTATGTACGTGTGTATGTATGTATGTATGTATGTATGTATGTATGTATGTATGTATGTATGTATGTATGTATGTATGTATGTATGTATCTATGTATGTATGTATGTATGTATGTATGTATGTATGTATGTATGTATGTATATGTGAATGTATGAGTATATAAATGTATGGATAGAGGGATGGACAGATGAGTGTAGCAATGGATTGATATATGCATGTATATATGTTTTGTAAATATTAATGAATATATAGACATGTCTATAAAAATTACATAATATTTAGTTTTATGTCAAGAATTAATTATATTACATTTTAGGATCTATTTTTGGTTTATAGATTTATATAATTAGGTCATAACTCATACATAACAAAAACAAATAACAAAAAGTGTACAACATTGATCAGTATCCATTTTCACACCATATAAAAAATTTAAAAGAACATTATTTCATTTCATTAAAACTCACTACGAAACTCATCATTACCACTTCTTTTCACTTATCCTTAATAAAATTACAAGAAAAACAATTCAACAATATTTTATTATAACAAAAAACATATTGAGATTCCTAAAAATAAGTAAACCATTATACTAGTGAAAAAATATCTATATATAATATATTATCTTAAATAAATAACTATTTCCCAAAATGGAATTATAATTCCCAAAAAAATATCGTATATATTTCATTTAGAAAAAATTACATCCATGAATACACATTACTAATAATATAAACGCAATGTAGGTATGTTGGGACACATTCTCAATAAATCCATAATGAAAACTCAAATAACTTATACAAATTGGAATAAAAATATGGAAAAATATCAATATAATTCTCCAAACATCATATTCATAACAAAATGAATTGAAACACTATAATGATGCACCTGTCATCTATGATATTATGGGCTTACCTAGATCTATACTCATCATATAAAAATTCATAGAACCACAACATGAATAAATCATTTGATGATTTCTCTTTTTCATTATAAATTATTTGAAAAACTATTTTAAACTCGTATGCAAATCAGTTTTCGATATCAAAATAATATTCTCATGTCAAACCCCATTTTCAATAAAAAAATACACCAATAAATATAAATATGTTTTTCCAATAATGAAAAATGGTATTTAAAAATGAAACCACAATTCAAATAACATTCACAGTAGAATTGTTTTTGTCATAGTGTATGTCAAGAATAGAACATTTGTTTTTTCGTTTGTCATGAAATTCAATATAAAACATATTAAAATATTCATTTTGAACTAAATTGATGATAGAGTAAGAATTTTAAATAAAATATAATTTATAAATTATTCATGACCATACATTTGTTTTCATAAAATAATTTTAAAAACATGTTCATAGAAAAGGAAGAGTTGAATGAAAATCATTAAAATATTAATTTTATAAAAAATGTTCAATTTTTATGTTAGAAATAATTAAATAATAATCCATATTAAATAATAACACCAAAAAATATCAAATAGAATGAGAATATATAAATTCATGATATAACATGTCAATGGGTATATATATACACATTATAAATATGAATATAGGTGCATAAAATTAAAATATGTCTCAATGAAATGAAATTAAGATGAAGTCCATTACTATGCGTCTGACTTGTCTCTTGTGTCATTATATTCTCGAATAATAAACATATGTTAATTATTTTTACTTTTTCAAAATCCTTTTTTGTATTTCATTACTTTAATTTCACTCATTATAATTCTTATTCAATTATTTAACAAATTAACTTTATATCGGATGTTTTGACTATATTTGGCTTATATTAATGGATGACTTTGGTAGGTTGACCATGGTCAAAGAGTTCATTAATTAAACATATAAAAAATAATAATAATGAATGTTTTATAATATTTATATTTCAATAATAATTTTAAATAAAATAATTTTTTTTAAATGATTGTCAGTATCATGGAGACGACTTTCCATACATACGCACGAGTAGCATTTCAATTTTTCAATGATAATATGGAGAGGTGGTAAGTATTATTATAACATTATAGAATGATCATAATATAATATATACCATTTTATTCTTTTAAATAATATTTTTTGTATTATCCATGTGGAGTGGTGATTAAAGGTGACTCACATTGCTTCATGAAGGTTGTAGTCCCCACGTACACGAATGACAAATCATTTTTCAGGAAGGGAAAACTTATGAAATAAAATGGAATATATTCTTTTCATAATGATAAATATTTATATAATTTCATTATTGTTTAATTTAAATCACTTTTATTCATCATGTTTAATCTTGTTACCTACCATGTAAAGTGTAGAGACCCGAAGCTTGACGTACATGGACATTACATTACATTTGCGGAATACTTAGTACATAACAAAAACACACACACAAGGATCGTAATAGTTTAGTGTCTTTGGAAACTCGGAATAAAATCTTCTAATCGTGGGGAAAGATCTTCAACATCTCCCATAAAGATCTTCCTCTTTTTTTTACCTAAAACCTTTCTTTATATCCTGGGGAAAAGAAAACATAAAAGGGTGAGCTCAAATGCTCAGTAAGGGTAAACAAAAGAAGTATCAATCACATAATTTTCGTAAGAACGTAACATTTTTTTGAAATCTTAACCTGCAAAAGAGAGCCTAATTTCATAACATGGGATAAATCATAGTAGTGAAATGAAATCATAACTTGAAACATTACTCATTGTGGCATACACACATAATCATAGAGAATCATTTCTTGTTAGTCAAGACTCATTGCCAAGACTATCTTAGTGGACAAAGTCCCTTTCTGAATCGAGTAATCCTCGTTTCAGTCCTGTTTCACTGAACCGGTATAACCTACCATTCCATCCATGTCTATCTCATGAGATATAAAATCTTTACCCAATGCATTGGAGGGAGATAGAGGTCCCACCCATCTCTTAATGAATCCTTTCTTATGTGTGCCACAAAATCATAAATCATACATCATTGCATAACCCATGTAATAAAAACAACATGACATCATAAAACCATTCATATAAGATAAAGGAATTCATAAACATAATTCCATCACAAAATAGTCAAATCAATGTAAAAATATGGATAGAAACAGAACCCTTTATTATCTTAGATGGAAAATAATTTTGATAAAACACTTGAAATGAATTCTTGAGGAAAATATCCTTTCTTTTTCAAAATCAATTTCTTTTCACAAAACATCATGCAATTTTAAAAGAAAGAGATTTTATTGAAAATAGTCATGAAATCTTTTAGAGGAAGCTTCATGAAAATAAGGCTTTGTAAAACAGTATAAATCCGTTTGTCCCATATAAGTTAAAAAAAACATTCTTCGTACTTTTGTCGGAAAAGTCAAAAAGTTCCTCGTACGAAAAACATCAAAAGATTCCTTTCATTTCTTTTACTAAAAACTCACCGAAGGGTAAAAATGGATTTAAACAGTTGTAGGTGGATGGAAATAATATTACATATTGAGGGAACATGGATGTGGATGATAAAATACACCCCAGTAAATACTTACGAATAAACAATCTCGGATAAAAATGAGATTGTGATATTTCCCTTACCTTAGGTCCGACTTGCTTTGTAAGTGTCCGAACCTCCTGTATAATGATTTAAATCATGTTATTGACTTATTACAGAATCATATTCATTGTTATGATATCATATATGGTTCACTTATGACATTATATTACCCGTTCTTTTGTAAATTCCATGTTAAAGAAGGGTTTTGGGTAAAATCGTTTCATTTTTCGTAGGTGTTTTGACTTGTTGTTCTTGACATCATTATTACTTATATCATGATTTACTTACTTCTAGAATATAAAATATGATTTATATATCATATATATTCAGTATATATATATATAATAGGTAGACAAATAAAATGAAAAACACCGTTCATGGAGACGGTAGTCCGTACGTACGCATGAACGCTGTTTTCCTTTCCTTATTGTCTTGAAATGGAAGTAAGTAGATGACATACATATGTATATATATACATAAATCCAGTAGCTTTATAATGTCATATATTTCATTATTATTTCTTATATATACATTATAATCATTCTTAAATGGTTAACATGGAGAATGAATCTCATCGCGTCGTGGAGACGGTATTCCGTACGTACGCACGAGCGATGATATCATTTCTATAAATATTGAATTGGAGTGGAGTGGATTATACAATATATCAGAATCAATATGATGTTGTAATAACTATGTATAGTTATTCTTTACACCATTATACCCATCCATGTAAGGTGGTGGTGGAAAATAGATTACACCACGGCGTGGAGACGGTATTCCGTACGTACGCACGCGCGGTGATTTCATTTTTCCGTAGGATGGATAGAAGGTGAATTAGGGTTGTTTCATACTTATAATAACATATCAGTATATGAGTGATACTGATGTTATTACTTCATAATGAAACAACCTAATAAGAAGAAGTGGAAGAAAAAATAAAGATGAAAGAATTGGTAACGGTAATTACCTCTTCTTTGAAGTGCCTCTTGGAGACCTCCTCTTAGGGAACTAAAATTGGTCTTTGAGGAAGACCAGAACCTCTAGGATGTTGCTAGGGAAGTGGAGAAGAGATTTTGGCAGGGGTTGGCCGAGCTTGAGTGCTCAAATTGGTGTGAGGAGGAGGGGGAGGAGGTTTCCTTTTATAAGGGAGGAGAGGGGCACCTTAGGAATATCTCAAAATATTATTTTATATTAAAGTCAAAATCGGTTTATAATGGTTCCAAAGGGTCTTATTTCGAATCTAAAGTGGGGAGGGGTCGAAATCCTATCAACCAATAGAATTTAGACAAGTTTAGGATATTATTTTAACCTTATCAATTAGATTTAACTCTAAGTTAAATAATTTAACTTTTACCATGTCTTTTTGTTTGCTTTCACTATATGGTTAATAAACTTACTATAACATGCCAAACGAACCCCAAATTGTTTATTATTAATATATATATCCTTATCTAAGTCATTTGGCCGAACCTTAGATTTTTAGGAATACAATAACAATTAATAATATAATATTTGATTTAAAAACTATTTTGTGTCAATTTTGACACTATTTGATATATGATTTTTGTGAAAGTCATAACAGAATTAAATGTTCGAACCAAGTTGATTAAATCAACACTAATATATCCTAGTAACCTAGAAAATTGATGGAATTCATAAAAAGTCTTAAATTACATTTATTTTGGTATTTATATTATCAATTATGTCAATATTTCATTAATAAGATAATTACTGCATCATCGTTGTGTCATAAATAAATTAAATTATTTTATGTCTAAAAATTACAAATAAAATATCATCATGTAGGAAAGCTTTTTAGCTTTCTAATGAATATTTACAATCGAATTTATCTTATGTATAACCCCATATTATAAATGATTTACTTATTAAAATTTGATTTTAACTATTTTAACCCTTTTTTAAATAAATTAATAATAAATGTCCTAATCTAATCCAAGTGGGCCTAAATGGTCATATTTTATTCCTAAGATTGTTTTTGGTCGAATTACACTTGTCCAATATAATTAGGACATGTGTTAGGGTAATATTAATATCATATTTACCCTTAGTTACCCAATTTACTATTAACCGCGGTAAAAAAAGTAAAAAGTTACTATTCACCAAAAAAATTATTTTCATCTCATTGAACCACATTTTAGTCCTTGATATTAACCGTGTCTCTCGGATTTTTGAAATTCCATTCACAGAAGCGGTAAAATTAAGTTTTATGCAAAATTCAGTTTTTAACCTACCACTTAGTGGTTTCACTATTCATCAAAAATTGAAAGTTTTCAGAAAAGTACCAAAATTTCACCCTAGGCTATAATTGATATTCCGAATTCAAAAATGATTTCTATTTTACAAAATTCCAAACATATAAGTTGCATTAATTAATTTTATAATTAATTTCCGCTGTTACAACAAATAGCGTGTTTTTAAGAGATAATAACTATCAAAAGATTGACACTTGTTTATAACTGGTTTAAATGTGAAATTACATCCAATGACCAACATTGTATTAAATTGTAAAAATATATTCTAAATATACTTTACAACCACTCAAATTAATGATTTATCACTATTAATTATTTCGATTAAAAAGTTGTTTTTAATTATAATTTAGTAATTTTCACTATTCATCAGAATATGAAAGTTATCCGAAAAGTACCAAAATTTCACCTTAGGCGAAATTCGATACTCCGAATCCAAAAATGAAGTTCATTTTGAAAAATAAGATTTATAGAATTTTAAAAAGTGGTTATTACTATTCATAATGGCTAGTTTTAATAATATTTTAATAGCATATCGTTGTTTAATGAAACTCAGTATTGCGTATTACACACGCTATCGAGGAAGGTCGCGATTGCGTGTAATGCAAGGCAAGTCAAGGATGTGTGTTGTGCAAGCTCCTTTTGGTGTAGCGTACAACACAAGACATTAATAAAATTAAAAAGAATATTTTTTTATAAAATCTTGGGCTGTTACATTCTACCCCCCTTAAAATGAATTTCGCCCTCGAAATTCGTCGGGGTTATAAATGGTTTACTATTCGAAAGTTTCTTTAATAGAAACCCACATCGTAAAAGGGAATACCAAAACTTGGCTTTAAAAACTAAAGTATGAAATGTAACGATTACCCAAATAAACTAATCACTGGGTTTCCACATAGGTGAAAATATGGATATGGAAGAGAAATCTAACCATCATGTTTTGATGGAGAGTGGTAGAGAACATGGCTATGGAAAATCCAGTAATCACAAATCCATAAATTTGTGACGATATAAGGTACCATCTGATTCATCAGGTATAAGATCACTAGGACAACATTTTTGGTTTTCAAGATCATTTCCCTAAAGTTGAAAATTTGCTTAAAATAATTACTTACTTTATTTTGGTACAATCTCACTTTTGTTCGTGCCTTGAACAATTTCTACTTCATCTCTTAAATAAATGAAGTTGAATTTGTTATTTGTGAAGTGTTAGCAGATTATGTGATAGAATGATGGGTCATTCCATCTGTCTCAAACAAAAGGTTAGAAAAAGTTATTAAATATACATAAGTCATTCTATAGTGAGATTAATCACATATGGTTCCTAAAATGGACTTATACTTCATATATCATACTGCTTAATATAATAAAACTAGTTTCTACTAAACAGGGACTTCCTGTAGGTCAGTGGTAGGCGATAAAGGCCAGTCGCACTTCGGTTGTGGGTTCGATTCCTACAGCCTTGTCCGAAGCGATGGGCTGTCGCCCGTCCTGCAGGTTGTCCTTTTTCTAAAGCTATTTTACTATAACATCCCATCAATAATATCGAAAATCTTCTATCCTTAAACAATACTAACTTATGTCCAATATAATCCATTCTAATCTTTAGGCTTATCCATAATACTGCAGTCCACTCTCATAATATAGTGAAAACGATTACCAAAGATTTAATACCATCGTTGATCCCCATATATCATAAGATACATTCCAAACATTCAAAGGCCTTAATCATGTATACTCTTGAATACCCATTGAACCTTGGTGAAAACATGAATGCAGTTAAATGTTAACACTTTCCACATACCAAAATCCTCAAAATTCTATATACTCAAACCATGATATCACTTAGTCCTTATATCAATCATGAGCTCATGAATACTGTCAAATATTTCATTTTCTTATTTTCCCTTCATTATGCGCATATCATCTTTTTCCAAAAATACCTCAATCACTTCGAATACCACATTAGAGAAATACATAAATATTCCAATACACCATAAAAGTACCTCAACAACATTATTATTGAATACCAATACATAAACACTTCAGTCCATCCACTTCAATGACTGTCCTGGAATAAGTCCTTCCTTGATTTAGAAGTATCTTTTTAGGTCAGGGCATTGAGTTGGGTAATGCCCATGTTCTCCACAAATAATATATTGAACTCCATAACAGTCTGTCACTCTATGACCCTTTTCTCCACACAGATAACATTGGTCCCTCCATTTGAGGTATTCCTCAAGGTTCTTCTTCCCTTCTTTAGAAATCTCAATCTTCCTTTCTTTATGCTCCTCAACATGCGAACATGCATAATAGTTTATCTTCCTCTTCTTTGATGAATTAGTCATACCACTAAATTTCACCTTATTAATCATATATCGTGATGACTGATTCGGCATAATCACAATATCTTTATCTCTAGGCATCACACAATTTTGTTGCTCATAGTCACAAATTTGTCCATTGGATTCAATGTTAACCGAATTCCTTCTGGTTCCCTCCATTAACTAAAACACAAAAAGAATTTTGTGAGAGGCGAAATCATGCTAGGGAAGACAACATAGTAAAGGGGGAGTACCTTCAATATCCAACATCTTAGGTTTAATTCTATGATCGTTAGCGTAATTCTATTACTATAACCTATACGTATACTTATCCTAGGGACATCCCTAGACATACCTTAGAAATATCTCTAGGGATCTCACTAACGTTTTCGCATCCTAGTTTCCAAAGGTTGACTAAACCTTTCCTCTGATACCAACTGTAGAGACCCGAAGCTTGACGTACATGGACATTACATTACATTTGCGGAATACTTAGTACATAACAAAAACACACACACAAGGATCGTAATAGTTTAGTGTCTTTGGAAACTCGGAATAAAATCTTCTAATCGTGGGGAAAGATCTTCAACATCTCCCATAAAGATCTTCCTCTTTTTTTTACCTAAAACCTTTCTTTATATCCTGGGGAAAAGAAAACATAAAAGGGTGAGCTCAAATGCTCAGTAAGGGTAAACAAAAGAAGTATCAATCACATAATTTTCGTAAGAACATAACATTTTTTTTGAAATCTTAACCTGCAAAAGAGAGCATAATTTCATAACATGGGATAAATCATAGTAGTGAAATGAAATCATAACTTGAAACATTACTCATTGTGGCATACACACATAATCATAGAGAATTATTTCTTGTTAGTCAAGACTCATTGCCAAGACTATCTTAGTGGACAAAGTCCCTTTCTGAATCGAGTAATCCTCATTTCAGTCCTGTTTCACTGAACCGGTATAACCTACCATTCCAGCCATGTCTATCTCATGAGATATAAAATCTTTACCCAATGAATTGGAGGGAGATATAGGTCCCACCCATCTCTTAATGAATCCTTTCTTATGTGTGCCACAAAATCATAAATCATACATCATTGCATAACCCATGTAATAAAAACAACATGACATCATAAAACCATTCATATAAGATAAAGGAATTCATAAACATAATTCCATCACAACATAGTCAAATCAATGTAAAAATATGGATAGAAACAGAACCCTTTATTATCTTAGATGGAAAATAATTTTGATAAAACACTTGAAATGAATTCTTGAGGAAAATATCCTTTCTTTTTCAAAATCAATTTCTTTTCACAAAACATCATGCAATTTTAAAAGAAAGAGATTTTATTGAAAATAGTCATGAAATCTTTTAGAGGAAGCTTCATGAAAATAAGGCTTTGTAAAACAGTATAAATCCGTTCGTGCTGTATAAGTTAAAAAAAACATTCTTCGTACTTTTGTCGGAAAAGTCAAAAAGTTCCTCGTACGAAAAACATCAAAAGATTCCTTTCATTTCTTTTACTAAAAACTCACCGAAGGGTAAAAATGGATTTAAACAGTTGTAGGTGGATGGAAATAATATTACATATTGAGGGAACATGGATGTGGATGATAAAATACACCCCAGTAAATACTTACGAATAAACAATCTCAGATAAAAATGAGATTGTGATATTTCCCTTACCTTAGGTCCGACTTGCTTTGTAAGTGTCCGAACCTCCTGTATAATGATTTAAATCATGTTATTGACTTATTACAGAATCATATTCATTGTTATGATATCATATATGGTTCACTTATGACATTATATTACTTGTTCTTTTGTAAATTCCATGTTAAAGAAGCGTTTTGGGTAAAATCGTTTCATTTATCGTAGGTGTTTTGACTTGTTGTTCTTGACATCATTATTACTTATATCATGATTTACTTACTTCCAGAATATAAAATATGATTTATATATCATATATATTCAGTATATATATATATATATATAATAGGTAGATAAATAAAATGAAAAACACCGTTCATGTAGACGGTAGTCCGTACGTACGCATGAACGCTGTTTTCCTTTCCTTATTGTCTTGAAATGGAAGTAAGTAGATGACATACATATGTATATATATACATAAATCCAGTAGATTTATAATGTCATATATTTCATTATTATTTCTTATATATACATTATAATCATTCTTAAATGGTTAACATGGAGAATGAATCTCATCGCATCGTGGAGACGGTATTCCGTACGTACGCACGAGCGATGATATCATTTCTATAAATATTGAATTGGAGTGGAGTGGATTATACAATATATCAGAATCAATATGATGTTGTAATAACTATGTATAGTTATTCTTTACACCATTATACCCATCCATGTAAGGTGGTGGTGGAAAATAGATTACACCACGGCGTGGAGACGGTATTCCGTACGTACGCACGCGCGGTGATTTCATTTTTCCGTAGGATGGATAGAAGGTGAATTAGGGTTGTTTCATACTTATAATAACATATCAGTATATGAGTGATACTGATGTTATTACTTCATAATGAAACAACCTAATAAGAAGAAGTGGAAGAAGAAATAAAGATGAAAGAATTGGTAACGGTAATTACCTCTTCTTTGAAGTGCCTCTTGGAGACCTCCTCTTAGGGAACTAAAATTGGTCTTTGAGGAAGACCAGAACCTCTAGGATGTTGCTAGGGAAGTGGAGAAGAGATTTTGGCAGGGGTTGGCCGAGCTTGAGTGCTCAAATTGGTGTGAGGAGGAGGGGGAGGAGGTTTCCTTTTATAAGGGAGGAGAGGGGCACCTTAGGAATATCTCAAAATATTATTTAATATTAAAGTCAAAATCGGTTTATAATGGTTCCAAAGGGTCTTATTTCGAAGCTAAAGTGGGGATGGGTCGAAATCCAATCAACCAATAGAATTTAGACAAGTTTAGGATATTATTTTAACCTTATCAATTAGATTTAACTCTAAGTTAAATAATTTAACTTTTACCATGTCTTTTTGTTTTCTTTCACTATATGGTTAATAAACTTACTATAACATGCCAAACGAACCCCAAATTGTTTATTATTAATATATATATCCTTATCTAAGTCATTTGGCTTAACCTTAGATTTTTAGGAATACAATAACAATTAATAATATAATATTTGATTTAAAAACTATTTTGTGTCAATTTTGACACTATTTGATATATGATTTTTGTGAAAGTCATAACAGAATTAAATGTTCGAACCAAGTTGATGAAAGAAACACTAATATATCCTAGTAACCTAGAAAATTGATGGAATTCATAAAAAGTCTTAAATTACATTTATTTTGGTATTTATATTATCAATTATGTCAATATTTCATTAATAAGATAATTACTGCATCATCGTTGTGTCATAAATAAATTAAATTATTTTATGTCTAAAAATTACAAATAAAATATCAACATGTAGGAAATCTTTTTAGATTTCTAATGAATATTTACAATAGAATTTATCTTATGTATAACCCCATATTATAAATGATTTACTTATTAAACTTTGATTTTAACTATTTTAACCCTTCTTTAAATAAATTAATAATAAATGTCCTAATCTAATCCAAGTGGGCCTAAATGGTCATATTTTATTCCTAAGATTGTTTTTGGTCGAATTACACTTGTCCAATATAATTAGGACATGTGTTAGGGTAATATTAATATCATATTTACCCTTAGTTACCCAATTTACTATTAACCGCGGTAAAAAAAGTAAAAAGTTACTATTCACCAAAAAATTATTTTCATCTCATTGAACCACATTTTAGTCCTTGATATTAACCGTGTCTCTCAGATTTTTGAAATTCCATTCACAGAAGCGGTAAAATTAAGTTTTATGCAAAATTCAGTTTTTAACCTACCACTTAGTGGTTTCACTATTCATCAAAAATTGAAAGTTTTCAGAAAAGTACCAAAATTTCACCCTAGGCTATAATTGATATTCCGAATTCAAAAATGATTTCTATTTTACAAAATTCCAAACATATAAGTTGCATTAATTAATTTTATAATTAATTTCCGCTGTTACAACAAATAGCGTGTTTTTAAGAGATAATAACTATCAAAAGATTGACACTTGTTTATAACTGGTTTAAATGTGAAATTACATCCAATGACCAACATTGTATTAAATTGTAAAAATATATTCTAAATATACTTTACAACCACTCAAATTAATGATTTATCACTATTAATTATTTCTATTAAAAAAGTTGTTTTTAATTATAATTTAGTAATTTTCACTGTTCATCAGAATATGAAAGTTATCCGAAAAGTACCAAAATTTCACCTTAGGCTAAATTCGATACTCCGAATCCAAAAATGAAGTTCATTTTGAAAAATAAGATTTATAGAATTTTAAAAAGTGGTTATTACTATTCATAATGGCTAGTTTTAATAATATTTTAATAGCATATCGTTGTTTAATGAAACTCAGTATTGCGTATTACACACGCTATCGAGGAAGGTCGCGATTGCGTGTAATGCAAGGCAAGTCAAGGATGTGTGTTGTGCAAGCTCCTTTTGGTGTAGCGTACAACACAAGACATTAATAAAATTAAAAAGAATATTTTTTTATAAAATCTTGGGCTGTTACATAAAGCATTACTGAAAAATGAATCACATAACTTCTGGGTGCCCTCCGTACACATATGCCCCATTTTTGGTATCTCTAATGAAAATGAAAGTAAAAAAGGAATATGTGAGATATAGAATCAAACAGTATAAATATGTGATTAATATAAAATTATATTTTATTTGTAATTTCATAGATGAATGTGAGAGATGTTAATGGAAAAAAATTACACCAGTTCACAAGGTGGTAGATCAACACACACACGAATGATTATTTTGTAACACATTTTATAGAAGTTGAGGAGGATTTAGGTTATGAAATTAACATTATAAAGAATAAATATTTTCAATATAATGTTTTTATTATATATTCTTGGATTAATGTTAACTTATGGGGTGGATTAAGAAATATAATAAAAATTATTATTCAAGAACATTACCTCATCCTCGGGAGACTTCTTTCAGTTTTAACCAAAATGATTCATGGGGTGGATTTATGACGAAAATAAGGCCTATATGATGAGATTATGGATTTAGGTATATAATTTTAGATTTTATTTGTTAAACCAAAGTTATTTTAATGTGTGAATTAGAGAGGGAAGTGGGTGGCCTTTTATAAGTGAGGTTAGTGGAACAGTAATAAATGTTGAAAAGAAAAAGGGCTTCCCAAATGTTTCAAATGAAAAAAGGATCAAAAATAGATTCTTACAAATTATTAGAAACAATAAAGTCTAAATATTTTTAGGAAATCTATTTTATAATGGTTTTTTTTCAATTTCATGCCATATCTTCTAGGTTAACCCCCATTAAATCTAGTTTATGTTAACTTTGATAAATAATTTTTACTATTTTTACCATTCATTTTTCTCAAATATTGAATAAAAATTATTAAATAATATAAATTATGATTATTCAAAATATGAAATACATTTTTACAATTTCATGTCACATCAATTGGGAAAATAACATTAAATGGAAACTATAGACATGACCACAAATTGGGTTTTCAGGAAGTGTATTTTTCTTGAAGAAAGATTATTTTATATTAACTCTATAACTAATAACAATAATTATATGAAATTAAAATAGTTTTTTTTATATAATCTAAAAACCTGACATTAAATATTTATCATTTGGGATTATGATATGTAATTAAAACCGTAAAATTTTATACATTTTTTAATAATCTTAATAAAAACCCAGTTTTTAAATCGTTAAAGAACATAGGCTAAACACAATATAAAGTTCACACAAAAGTAATTAATTTGATTAAATATAAATAAATAATTCTTATTTTTCATTTAATAATATTCAAATAATATTGTAAATTTAAAAAATGAGAATAAATATCAGTTTAAAAAAATTGATATTTTTTACTATTCTCTCAAAATTTAATATTTTCAAAATACCATTCACAAAATTTAAGCCAAAGTAAAATATGATATTATAATATAAAAATTGGTAATATCTTTTTCAGAATTAAAAATATATGTTTATAAATAAAAAATTTATATTAAACCATATAAGAAAAGTGTTAAATTTAAACTAATTCCTTTTTTATTCAAAATTTTAATAATATTATTATAATGATAACAAATATATTAATAAGAATAAAACGGATTTATTTTTTAATTAAACGGGTTGTCACATTATTCCACCACTTTTGAAATTGTGTTCTCAAAATTTTATTCACTTATTAAACAAGTGGGAATATTATTCCTTCGTAGAAATTTCATATTCACATTTTGGTTCTTCAACCACATGTTCTTTCATTCAACCTTTCTAAAGGGAATTTACTAATTCTATAACAATTGATCTCTATAGTAAAAAACATTGATTGGATATTCCATAAAAAAAAATACTCTCTTTAAACGGAACTATTTTAGGGATCAAAACATCACATGAATCGAACACATATTTCTTTAGCATTGGAACATGACATATGTTACGTACATCTGATAAACTCCACGGAAAATAAAATTGGTTGGAAGGTAATTAAAAAATATTTAGACATTAATATGTTCCAATGAACCATCTATATAGATTCATTTTCTTATAAACAAACATAATACTTCTCCAGATAGAATATTTGTGCAAGACTAGATAACCTATTTGAAAAAGACATATCATTATACTGGTTATCGATATAACTTTTAAACAAGATCTGAGTCTCCCTCATAAATTCTTTAATCTGCTAAACCATTTCACCCATTTCCCTTAAAAACTTTGGTCCCACCACCATCCGTTATCATACATTATCCCAAGAAGTTTGTGTCTGATAACAATTTCCATATAAATCCTCTAATATTTCCATCTGTATACTAGAATAAAAATATTTATTATAATAAAATAGAGCCGTATAATTATATTTGTCCGCAAACCCCTTATAAATCATTGAACAATAATAATACATATCATCTATGGTCTGAATTATTTTTTTAGTCTAACCGTTAGTTTGAGGATGAAATTATGTGCCAAATTCTAATCATATACACAAATATTCTTAAATATCAATACAGAAATTAGATATGAACCTAAGATCATAGTCTAACACAATAGAGATAGGAACACTATGTAAAATGAATATATCATTCAGATAAAGTAATTAATTATGATCTAAAGATATTGAATAATGAATGTGAATAAAATGTGCAAATTGATTTAATCCATCAATAATAACCCAAATTGCATTGTTATATAGGTAAGTATTTTGTAATCCCACAATGAAATCCATTTATATATTTTCTCATTTTCACTCCATCACTATAAATGGTTGAAAAAATACCTTTGGTAAATATCATTCTACATTAACCTATTGTATAGTAAAATACATCATGGTATTGTAATCAATATCTATTTTTTACATCCCACTCTTAATGTAATTGGCCAGACCTCTCCAGTCCATTACTTTGTGAAAATGTGGTGTTGGAGGTGTTCCGGGAGGTCAAGGTGACTTAGCCCCAACACTTTGCCAAATTTCCTATTCTGTGAATAGTGTTTCCAGTTTTTATGACCAGTATCGGTAGGTGAACCATGTTTCTATCAGTGAGGTTTAGTGAACAATGTTTCAACTGGTGAGGTTCTATCGGTGGACTTCTATCGGTAGGCTTGAAGAGTGTTTCCAGAACGGTAACCTTCTAACGGTGACCTTCTATCAGTAGGCTTGAACAGTGTTTCCAGAATGGTGACCTTCTAATGGTGACCTTCTATCGGTAGGCTTGAATAGTGTTTCTATAATGGTAACCTTCTAACGGTGACCTTCTATCGGTAGTCTTGAAGAATGTTTCCAGAACGGTGAGGTCTAACAGTGACCTTTTCTTGCCTTTTCCAAATTTTGAGTATGTGAACAGTGTTTCCAGCTTCCTAGAGTTTTCCCCCATTTGATTTTTCCATTGACGTAAAATACATTTAAATCCTTGTTTTAAGGACTCTTAAGGAAGATTCAAATGCCATATATCCTATATTAATTATTCCTAATGTCGGGATGTATTTACTTGGTCACACCGCATGGGTTAATGCGATCCATTTTTAATGGAGAATTAACCGGATCTTAAACCGTCGCCCCATTAAATATTCAAAAAGGGATGATATATCATTCTCCCTTGTTCATTCCCTTTTTTCTTAGCTAAGCGACACTAGAACCTTTCAATCATTACCATAAGAGTTTCACAATCAATCTTTACTCCTAGGATTGGTTCTGCTCTGTTTTGGATGCAACCGAACTGTGTCAGTCAATATTCCCAATAAGGTATGTTTTATCATCGTTCCTTTGGGGGTCATATTCTCTTGTTTCTCCCTTCCATATTATACCATGTAATTTCCAATATTCTAATGGGTTTTTCTTGGGGTTAGTTGGTACTGTCGTACCGTGGCATCCTCTAGTGGATGCAGTTGTCGTGAGAGGAGGATTGTGACCCGTTGTGTGGATAAAGGACGTCAAGAACTCTTCGAGGTAGGGGATTCATGGATTCTCTAATTGTATATGTGTAATCGTAGAATTATCATGTTTTTTTCCTTTGGATCACAATGAAATTGACCTAATTAAATACTTGAACCGGATTAAAAGAATAGGTTGATCGCATGTTGTTGCTTTATACCGTGATAACGGTTTGCCTCATGTTTTGCTAGATAGAGTGATATCTATGATTTATTTGATTTTTTGTTCATTCACGATGGAAAATGATAATGAACGTAAAACCAGGATTAATTGTTAATTAATTGGCTAAAAATAAAGAGGCATGTAAACGAATCTGGTTATTGTCGTTGTTGTAGTTGTTCTAATTTGAAGTTAATAAAACTGGGGAAGTAAGCATGGTTATTTAATTTTGATAGCTTACTGATTAGGTATCCCGTAATTGGAACCTACGAATAATAAATATGCTAATTCAATATGAATTAAAGAACAGATTTTGTGAGAATTTCTAAAAGGGTTCTGAGTTACCCTCTTGTTTGTTAATGGGTCAAGAGCCCACGGGTGTGATTGTTTTTTTCTTGCTGCTTGTGATGTAATATGACCCGGGAGGGGTGTGTTGATATGTGGAGGCATGGAGGCCTTGTGGTTGTGTCAGCAGATGGCGCCTAGAGTGGAGAGATGCATCAGTTTCTTCATGTGGGTGTCAGGGAGGACACCAGGGGTGAAGGAATGGGATGGATGGTGTTGTTGGATGCTTGTGGATTCATTGAATGTTTATCTGCTTTGCTTTTCCCCACTGCTCAAGGCATCTGGTCTTGCTACCCTTCTTACGAAAGAGGCGAAGACGCGTGGGGTATGCCACATGTGTTCCGTGTTTAGCCTCTTGAGGGAGAATGGGTCTATGCTCTTTCTATAGGCAGCAAAGACACAACAGGTAGTATATCTACTCACCTTGTTGATCCTCCTTTGTGTTTAGAAGCATAGGATGCTTCTCTAGATCTCCTGGGAATAAGGAAAAGTAATTCTATAATGAGTGGTTGATTAAATGGTGAAAATCCACGGGGATGGAGATACTGGAATTTAATGGTGATGTGAATCATAAAAGGAGGAGTTGATTATGCTTTATGTGATGCCATTTCAGTTTAATGTGGAATTTTTCATGGTTATTTAATGTTTAAAGAATTAATTAACGTACAGTGCAACTGATAAAATGATAATGAAGTAATCTAATAATGATCTTCAAGTGTTTGTGTGCTTATAGGATACCTAGTCTTAGAAGTGATAGCCTGGAGTCTGAGAGACGTTAGCTGCAGTTGTATCTAAGACTAGGTAATGCCCATAGTGTGGATGTGAGTTATATATATATTCCATACTTTTTGTGTTTATATACGCTACTACACTCTATCGGTAAGGGAAACTGACACCCCAGGGATTCTGAGCTCTGGGGGGGTGTTTTCCCCAACATTCTGATGGGAGGTCAAATGGATGACTACCCCCTTTGGCCCGGCTCTCTTCTATTGGTAGATACATGTGCCAATAGGAACAATGGTTAATTTACCCATATATGTGTGTAGAGGGTAGTAATGGATTATGTTTATTTCACACACTTATATTCTGGATATAGTATCCTATGGACTACTATAGGTGTAACGTGTGTAGGATGTGATGGATTGAGGATCCCTACTCGGTGTATGGGCTATAATGGCTTGAGGTATAATACCCGATGTATGATACACGTTATGCGGGATGTGGTGGATCCCGTAACTTACCTGGTTACTTTTTGTTGTGAGGATGGTGTGGTGCTTCGCCCAGGTGTCTGTGGGAAAGCCTTTGTGGTGAACGAGGTGCAGATTGTGGAGCTAAGCCCAGGTGTCTGTGGGCAAGCCATTGGAGAGAGATGCATAGAACGTATGTCATTGGGGAAAAGCGGCAAACCACCGGGGAAGTAGTAGCGGGGTACCCTTGATATTCATTACTCTATGCTATATTCTTGTATGTGTTACTTGGTGAGAGTATCCATAGTGAGGTTGGGAACTTAGTATAACTGTTTAGGTGACGAGTCTGTTTCACTTTTTGTTCACTGGGCTTTAGTATGCTTTCTTTAATTTTTCACGAGAGGCTTGGGGCGGATCCTACTATGTATACTATTATACTCACCCTATGTATATATAAACTGTTTTTCAGGTCACATGGAGCAGGTTGGAGATCAAGCTCGTTACTACTAGCTTGTGGTTAGAGGAGGAGTTGTTCGGGCTTGTGGTTGCTGCCGTTTTACTTTCTTTTGGGTTCTTTTAGTTTCCCCTTTCAGTTGTAGTACTTTTTCATGACATTTCATATATGTACTTAGATTTATTTTATATTTCAGTTCTGATTTGGAGTTGATTGGAGTCTATTCTATCTCTCTATTTTTCATGTGTTCTCTTAGAGGGTAATGCCACCCATTTGTGTGTTTATTATACCCTCAGTGCTAGTTTCCAACCCGGGGCCTACTGGAGGCGGGACTCGAGGGGTCATTATCTCTCTTCTCACATTGCCGGCCCAATAGGGGTACACATTGTGGGGAGGGGGGTCGTGACAGAGTGGTATCAGAGCTCTGGTTGAGGGATAGGATGGAGTTTGGACTTAGGAATAGGTGAGGATGCATGGGTTGGTAGGGCAACATTGTCATTCATGTTTAGCAAGTGGGTAATCACTAGAGACCGGTAGAGACATAGGCATTTAGGGCTCCCTATGATCTGTTGCACGGACCATTAAGTTTACGATGGCTACTAAACAAAGTTTTACTGGTTGCAGGATAGAGACCTAGGAAAGGATCATGCATCATTCTTCTTTGCGCCTGTGTTTGAATGGGTAGAACTTGGGATAGGTTAACCTTAAATTAATAAAATAAAAGAATTAATTTATTAATGTTGAGTCTTCCATATTCAAGGTTTAGGAGCTCTAATTGTTTTTATTTTACATGTATGGCTCCAGGTCGAAGTCCTCGTCAGGTTTACGCAGAAGATGTCCAGCAGGCTGTTCCAGCAGATCGCCATTGGGTAGAGGTTGACGACAATGAAACAAGGAGGAAGACACTCTGAGAGTTTCAGTGCCATAGACTATAGAAGTATGAGGGATCCGTTTCAGATGCAGTCACGGAAGACTGGTTGGAGGAGGTCGAGATAGGCTTCATTTTGATTCATGTTCAGAAGGAACACTGGGTGTCCTTGGTTGTGACGATGCTGCATGGAGCAGTGAGGCAGTGGTGGTTCTTGTTCCTCGGGGATCGTGAGGAGTCAGCGATCTCATGGGAGGAGTTTCAAGACAGATTTAGAGTTGAGTTTCTTTCTTCGACTGTGAAGGGGTCCAGTCACCAGGAGCTTCTTACCCTTCGACATTGGAGCTCCAGTGTTCGAGAGTTTGGAATCCGTTTCAGGAACCTTCTACGATATGCTTCAGACCTGATACAAAATGAGGAGGCCAGGGCGAGGCATTTCGAGGAGGCTTTGCATCCAGAGATCCAGTGCCAGGTCACCCCATTTATGCTAAAGACATATCTTGAGGTACTGGAGAGGGAAGAGGTTGTTGAGAGAACTTTGGATTGGACCGGATCGTCATGAGAGGGGAATCTTCATGATTCCTCACGAAGCAATGATGTGGTCCCGGGATCCTGGTTTTTAGGGCAGAAGAGTTTCCGTTCACCTGGGGCTACGTCCTAGCCCTTCCCATCTCGTTTCTCCGGAGGCAGCAACTCTCAGGCCTATGCCAAGGGATCAGGCATGTGTATTCTTATGGTGGTCGTGGTAATCATCAGCGGGAGTGCTCAAATTTTCAAAGTAGTCATCGTGAAGCGGGGGCACTGCTTCAGGTTCCTCCGTTGAGGTAGTTCCATCTGAGGTAGCAGTAGTAGGTTGCACCACCTTTAGATCACCAGAGGGTGGATGGAGCAGGCATAGGATATCCCCATGACACTCCCCATCCTCAAAGAGCAGAGCACGGCCATGGTGGTGGTCTTCATCAGTGTCAGATAGGCCGTGGAGGAGGTCATGGTCAGCTTTATGTTCTAGTGTTGCCAGCCCCAGGTGAGCCAGATGTTGTTCGAGGTACCCTTTTCTTTTTTTCTACCTTTGTGTATTCCTTGTTTGATTTAGGATCAACACACTGCTTTATATCACCTACCCTTGTCCATGCTTTGAGACTTGAGGTAGAGAGGCTTGCAGTGCCCCTGGCATTGACGACGCCAGTTGGAGGTCGAGTCGACTTGTTTGATGTATGTAGAGACTGTGAGCTAGTGTTGGGGCAACACCGCTCTTGGGGAGATTTCCTATGTTTACGCATACAACCATATGATGTCATACTCGACATGGATTGGTTGTATTCGGTGCAGGATATTGTGGATTGCTACAGGAAGAAGGTCGTTTTATTTGATGCAAAAGGAGAGAACGTGGTGTTTTTTGGTGAGCGAGATCCTCGGATAGGTCATAGACAAGTTCCATCCATATCATCCATGATGGATGAGATGATTTTGAGTTCTTCAGAGGTTCAGAAGTTGGCATTTCCTAGGGTCGTAGAGGAGTACCCTGACGTCTTCCCAGAAGAGGTTGTAGCCTTACCCCCTCAACGAGAGATCGAGTTTGGGATTGAGCTACAGCCAGGAGCATCTCTTATCTCTATGTCTCCGTATAAGATGGCCCCTTATAAGTTACGAGAGCTACGTATTCAGCTTGATGGTCTGTTGCAGTGCGGTTTTGTTCGGCCAAGTGTGTTACCGTGGGGAGCGCCAGTTTTGTTTATGAAAAAGGATGACGGTAGTTTGCTGTCGTGTGTCGATTATCGTTGACTAAACAAAGTGACAATAAAGAACCGCTATCCTCTCCTACAGATTGATGACTTATTCGATCAACTGAAGGGTTCAAGTTGGTTCTCAAAGATCGACTTGCGGTCAGGATATCATCAGATGCATGTAAAGGATGAGGATATCCCGAAGACTGCTTTCCGTTGTCGTCAGGAGCATTCTGAGCTTGTTGTAATGCCATTTGGTGTGACGAATGGTCCAACTATTTTCATGGGGTTGATGAATGCTGTGTTCTGTGAATTCCTAGACAAGTTTGTTGTGGATTTCATTGAAGATATTCTTGTGTACTCCACATCTGAAGAAGAGCATGCAGAGCATCTACGAGCCATTTTGGGAGTTCTTCACCAACATCAGTTGTTTGGGAAGCTGTTGAAGTGTGAGTTTTGGGCTCGATAAGTTCGTTTCATGGGGAATGTTGTGTTCCCAAAGGGAGTAGATGTGGATCTGTCGAAAATAGAAGTAGTGGTGTCTTGGGAAGCCCCCATGATCGTGTGAGAGGTGCGAGGTTTCCTTGGTCTCGCTAGCTATTAGAGGAGGTTTGTAGCCAATTTCTCTAGAGTTGCAACTCCTTTGACAACTTTGACCAGGGAGGATCAAGAGTTAATATGGACTGATCAATGTCAGGCAGATTTCGAGTATCTAAAGGAGAAGTTGGTAAGTGCACCAGTCCTTTGTCTTTCAGTGGAGGGAGTTCAGTTTGATATTTTATGTGATGCCTCACATCTGGGGCTAGGCTGTGTTCACATGCAGCAGAGGTCAGTTGTTTCTTATGGGTCTCAGCAGTTGCGTCCCCATGAATGCAACTATGCCACCCATGATCTTGAGTTGGAAGCTGTGGTGTTTTCTCTGAAGTTTTTGAGACATTACCTCATTGGTGAGCACCTCGTGGTTTTCACCGATCATAAGAGTTTGAGGTATGTTTTATCACAACGTGACTTGAACTTGCAACAACATCAGTGGATGGAGTTCTTGTAAGAATAAGACTTTGAAATATCGTATACACCTGGAAAAGGGAATGTTGTAGCTGATGCACTGAGCTAAAAGTCACTTAATGATGTTATGTGTGAATCTTGTGATTCCTGGAGAGTAATGGCGGAACATTCAGCTTTTCACCTTGATATGGGAGAAGTTGGTGGTAGAGGTTGTCTTTATCAGATGACGGTGCAGTCATCCTTGATGTAGAAGGTGGAAGAGTCTCAGTTGGGTGATCTAGAGGTGGATGTTTGGAGAGACAGAGTTGTTTGTTGTGAGGCACCTGATGGTTGGTCAGAGGATGAACAACATCGAGTGTTGTATCATGGTAGGATTTTTTGTTCCCATGGAGATACGTGAGACGGTTCTCCGAGAGTTCTATAGTTCACCCTTGGACGTACATCCTGGTGTGAAAAAAATGTACCAATCCTTGAGGAGTCAGTTTTGGTGGCCTGTGCTGAAGCGTGCGGTTGTAGAGTGTGTGTCTCGATGTTTAGTCTGCCAGAAAGTGAAGGTCAAACACCATGTTCCTGGTGGTATTCTCTAGCAATTAGATATTCCTTAGTGGAAGTGGGAGGATATATCAATTGACTTTGTTACAGGTTTACCTCGAGCTCCGGGAGGACATGATGCTATTTGGGTGGTAGTGGATCATTTAACAAAATCGGCCCACTTCATAGCGATCAAGGAGTCGAGCTTAGTGGAAGTTTTGTTAAGGCAATATCTAGAGGAGGTGGTGAGACTTCATGGAGTACCTAGGATGATCATTTCTGATTGAGATCCTCATTTTACCTCCAGGGTGTGGAGAGGTCTCCAGCATGCTTTTGGCTCTCAACTGTGCCTTAGCACTGCTTTTCATCCTCAAACTGATGGTCAGGCATAGCGAACCATCCAGACTCATGAAGACATGTTGCGCTCTTGTGTTCTTGATTTTGGAGGTTCATGGATGAAACACATACCCTTGGTAGAGTTATCTTGCAATAATAGTTTTCACTCTACCATCGGTATGGCACCGTTTGAATCCATGTATGGCCGGTCATGCCGTTCTCCGTTGTGATGGACTGGGGTCGGAGAGTCAGCAATTCTCGGACCAGAACTAGTGCAGAATACAACAGAGATGGTTCAGGTGATTTGTGAGAGGATGAAGACAGGTCAATATCATCAAAAATCATATGATGATCAAATAAGATGACCCTTAGAGTTTAATTTTGGGGATCATGTATTTCTGAAGGTGAATCCCCGTCGTGGGCAGCGATGGTTTGGTCGTGGAAGTATACTTTCTCCCTGGTTTGTTTGGACTTTTGAGGTGTTAGCTCGTGTTGGAGTTGTGGCGTATCGAGTAGCACTTCCCCCTCAGATGAGTCAGATACATGATGTTTTCCATGTATCACAGCTCTGTCGTTATCTTCATGATGAATCTCATGTTATCGATTGGGAAGAGATCGATATTGATGATGATGCAACCTTCGAGGAGAAACCTGTGGAGATCCAAGACCACAAGGAGAAGGTGTTGTGCGGGTGTTCTATCCCCTTAGTTCGTGTCTTGTGGCAACACGGTGGCATGGAGTAGAGTACATGGGAGCGTGAGTCACAGATACGTGCTCAGTAACCATAATGTTTCACTGCATTCATGTAATGATGTTTTGTTTGTGGTTAGACCTTTCATGTTTCATTTATGTACTTTTCATGGGATGTTATGTTTGAATTGTTTGGATATGGATTTTTTGTTCCCATACTCTTGGATTTCGTAGTTTTGTTCCTACTTTCAAACAACTCATAGTGGTTTTCCCCGGAGAGGTATCTTATGGGGTTGTTTTTCGGACCCCTCTTTTCTTCTGGGTTGGGTTTTAATTCTCGAGGACGAGAATGTTTGAGAGGTATCTAATGTAATGGCCTGGACCTCTCCGGTCCATTAATTTATGAAAATGTGGTGTTGGAGGTGTTTCGGGAGGTCAATGTGACTTATCCCCAACACGTTGCCAAATTTCCAGTTCTGTGAACAGTGTTTCCAGTTTTTATGAACAGTATCGGTAGGTGAACCGTGTTTCTATCGGTGAGGTTCAGTGAACAGTGTTTCTATTGGTGAGGTTCAGTGAACACTGTTTCTATCGGGGAGGTACTATCGGTGGACTTCTATCGGTAGGCTTGAACAGTGTTTCCAGAACGGTAACCTTCTAATGGTGACCATCTATCGGTAGGCTTGAATAGTGTTTCCAGAACAGTGACCTTCTATTGGTAGGCTTGAACAGTGTTTCGAGAACGGTAACCTTCTAACGGTGACCTTCTATCGGTAGGCTTGAAAAGTGTTTCCCGAATGGTAACCTTATAATGGTGACCTTCTATCGGTAGGCTTTAACAGTGTTTCCAGAACGGTGATGTCTGACGGTGACCTTTTCTTTCCATTTCCAAATTTTGAGAATGTGAATAGTGTTTCCAGCTTCCTACAGTTTTGCCCCATTTGACGTCTCCTTTGACGTAAAATACATTTAAATCCTTGTTTTAAGGACTATTAAGGCCGATTCAAATGCCATAAATCCTATATTATTTATTCCTACGGTCGGGATGTATTTACTTGGTCAACCCGCGTGGGTTAATGCGATCCGTTTTTAATGGAGAATTAACTAGATCTTAAACCGTCGCCCCATTAAATCATTTAAAATGGACGAGATATCATTATCCCTTGATCTTTCCATTTTTTCTTAGCTAAGAGATGCTAGAACCTTTCAATCATTCTCGTAGGAGTTGCACAATCAATCTTTACTCCTAGGATTGGTTCTGCTCTGTTTTGGATGTAACCGAACTGTGTCGGTCAATCTTCCCAATAAGGTATGATTTATCATCGTTCCATTGGGGATAATCTTCTCTTGTTTCTCCCTCCTATATTATACAATGTAATTTCCAATATTCTAATGGGTTTTTCATAGGGCTGGTTGGTACTGTCGTACCATGGCATCCTTTGGTGGATGCAGTTGTCATGAGAGGAGGATTGTGATCCGTTGTGTGGATAAAGGACGTCAAGAACTCTTCGAGGTAAGGGATTCATGGCTTCTCTAATTGTATATTTGCAATCATAGAATTAGAATGATTTATTCCTTTGGATCACAATGAAATCGACCTAATTAAATACTTGAACCGGATTAAAAGAATCTGTTGATCGCATATTGTTTCTTTATACTGTGATAACGGTTTGCCTCATGTTTTTCTAGATATAGTGATATCTATGATTTCTTTGATTTGTTGTTCGTTCATGATGGAAATTTATAATGAACGTAAAGCTAGATTTAATTGTTAATTAATTGTCTAAAGATAAAGAGGCACGTAAATGAATCTGGTTATTGTCGTTGTTGTAGTTGTTCTAATTTGAGGTTAATCAAATTAGGGAAGTAAGCATGGTAATTTAATTTTGATAGCTTACTGGTTAAGTATCCTGTAATTGGAACCTACGGATAACAAATCTTCTATTTCAATATGGATTAAAGAAAAGATTGTGTGAGAATTTCTAAAAGGGTTCTTAGTTACCCTCTTGTTTTCTAACGGGTCAAGATCCCATGGTTGTGATTTTTGTTTTCATGCTACTTGTGATTTAATGTGACCCTAGAGGGGTGTTGTGATATGTGGAGGCATGGAGGCCTTGTGGTTGTGTCATCGGATGGCGCCTACAGTGGCGATATGCATCTATTTATGCATGTGGGTGTCAGGGAGGACACCATTGGTGATGGAATGGGATGTATATGGTTGTTGGATGCTTGTGGATTCTTTGAATGTTTATCTACTTTGCTTTTCCCCACTACTCAAGGCAGCTGGTCTTGCTACCCTTCTTCCATAGGAGGTGAAGACGCGCGGGGTATGCCACGTGCGTTCCATGTTTAGCCTCTCGAGGGAGAATGGGTCTATGCTATTTCTATAGGCGGGAAAGACTCGACAGGTAGTATATCTACTCACCTTGTCGATCCTCCTTTGTGTTTAGAAGCATAGTATGATTCTCTAGATCTCCTGGGAATAAGGAAAAGTAATTCTATAATGAATTTTTGATTAAATGGTAAAAATCCACGGGTATAGAGATACTGGATTTTAGAGGTGATGTGAATCTTAAAAAGAGTGGTTGATTATTTTTTATGTGATGCCATTTCAGTTTAATGTAGAATTGTTCATGGTTAATTAATGTTTAAAGAATTAATTAATGTACAATGGAACTGATAAAATGAGAATGGAGTAATCTAATAAAGCTCTTCAAGTGTTTGTGTTCTTATAGGATACCTAGTCTTATAAGTGGTAGCCTGGAGTCTGAGAGACATTAGCTGCAGTTGTATCTAAGACTAGGTAATTCCCATAGTGTGGATGTGAGTTATATATATATATTATGTACTTTTTGTGTTTTTATATGCTACTACACCCTCTCGGTAAGGGAAACTGACACCCCGGGGATTCTGAGCACTGGGGGGTGTTTTCCCCAACATTCTAATGGGAGGTCGAATGGATGACTACCCCCTTTGGCCCCGCTCTCTTCTCTTGGTAGATACATGTGCCAACAGGAACAATGGTTAGTTTCCCCATATATGTGTGTAGAGGGATGTAATGGCTTATGGTTATTTCACACACATATATTCTGGATATAGTATCCTATGGACTACTATAGGTGTAACGTGTGTAGGCTATGATGGCTTGAGGATCCCTACTCAGTGTATGGGTGTAATGGACCGGACCCCTCCGGTCCATTCCTTTGTTGAAATCGATGTGGTCAACACGACGCGCGTTATAATGATAATTTTAATATTGATGATAACGTAAAAATATGTTAATAATAATGATGATGACATAAATTGTGTGATTAATTAAACTAAAAAGAATAAACATGATAAAATGATTTAATTGTTGTTTTTATTATTAATGATGTGAAGTGGGAAGGTGTGTGATCCATTAGACGTTGATAAATGAAACATGCAGTTTTTTTTATTAATTGAGTAATTGTTGAAATTAAATTTGAATAATAATTATGGCTGTTGTGTTATTAATATTATTCATAATATTAATAATAATGAGAAATTGATGAAATGAGTCATGGTATTTATTGCAAAAAATTAAATGAAGATGCAAGTGGAAGCATGGTGGTGCGTTCATAAAATTAAAGGTGAGTTCGTTATTTTGGGTTTATGAAATTGAATGGTTTTAATTTAATAAAAGTGGTTTCAATTTAATCAGTATGGAAGAAAAATAAATAGAATTAAAATAATTAAATTTATGGATGTTACACGACATTGACGTGGCATGGTCGGATTCAGATATCCAACAGGGTGGTTTAACGTGGTCAATGCGACGGGCGTAAATCTTTTTGTTATTAAAAACAATAATGTCGGTGAGTTAATAAAATAAGTTGATGAAATGTTATTGTTATTGAAGAACAATAAATAACAATGTGAGAGGTTAATAAAATTAAATGTATTAAAATGGGGTTGAATATGTATGTTATATTAATTTTGTCTTGTCATTTAATTCAATTAAATGAAATGGTTTTGAGTCGCATGGAATGGTTGTGCATAGGTTCTCCCAAAATTGAATTATGAAATTAATAACATTGATCGTATAATAAATATAATAATTCAATTAAAAGGAAAATGGTTTTATTTAATAAATTATAATAAATTTATGCGGAGGCTCATGAGATGGGGAAGGGAGGCGTGAATGCCCCCTTTCCCTTGTATAAATCATTTTTTTATATAATTTAATTTAATATATCATATATTTTATATAATGTTGATTTAATATATTAAAATAGTAATAAAATAATAAAATAAGGGAGTGCGCATGGTGTAAGGGGAGAGATTCACGCCACAATCCCTTTTGATCAAAATATTAAATTATTATAATAATAATAAAATAATAATATTATTATTTTGGGTGATCAAAATTTAAAAAGTCTATAACTTCTTCATATGGTGTCGGAATGAAAAACCGTCAACGGCAGTGTAATCCTGTAATTAAGATGGTCATTTTAAGACCAGTGATGGATAACTTTTTATGAGTTATGTCTCGGGTCAACGAAACACACATATTAATAAAATTGACGTTATTATTAAAACGCGTGGAAACCGCGTGACGTGTCGTGTGTTGACCAGTCAAAACACGTAACGGGTGTACGGTCACACCGTGTATTCATCAATACACGCTGCATACTGTTTTACCTATTCGTTTCCTATATAAGAAAGGGACGCGGATTATTTCCAGACCAATCGCTTCTTCTTCGCACGACGACACTCTTGGATGATCAAGAAGTCTTCCTCCTCTAACTTCTTTGTCCGAGCTCCGAATTACGATCTGTCAGCAGGCACAGGATCGTAGCGATGAGATGAAGCTTCTAAGCCTGGACTTGTCACCTTTCCTTCTGGCCTTCCTTCTCCAGATTATATCCTAGGAGGGGTTTGTCGGGTTTGGCGAAGGCGGAGGACACCGAAGGACGTCGTCGGAAGCGACGTGATCGGGACCTTTTGAGGTAGGGGTTTACCTTCGTCTCTGTTTTTGGTGCAACATGCGGGGTGAGATATTTTTCTTTTGTTCCATGTGATTCAGTTGAACTTTAAATAAAGATAATAACCATATAAATAAGGGTTTAGGGTTTTGTGCTGTTTCTATTGCCTTCCAGTTTCTTTATCTTCTGATTGTGATTTTGGATTGAAAGGCCTTTGCCTACTGAAAATCAAGGCTGTTGGTGGCCTTTACGTGCGCAATTGATATCTGAATTGTTTGTGGTTGGTTTTGTTAAAACATGGAAAATGGATAAGCACATAAATATTGGCTGATTAAATGAGAATGAAAACCTTTTGTGATCACCCCGGTTGAACAAATTTGGAATAATGAACATGTTGGTGGTTTGGTTGTTTTGTGGAAAATGCCTTTATTTATGAAAAGTGTTTTGATTATGAAATGTGTTTTGAAGTAAAAGGTGTTTTCAAATGCGGAAATGTTTTGTGTGTGGAAAGGGTTTTATGTGTGGAACTTTGAAATAAATGAATGATGGAATGTTGTGTGGTTGTGATAATCTTTTGTAAATGAAATGGCATGTGGTTGCTTTCGTTTTACCTAACCTTGGTTGTGGATGGCAGGGATATGTTTGTGAAAGGTTTTGTCTGGATGATAGTTGCCCAGTAGTAATAATTTTTTAAACCATTGCATGAAACATGAAAACCTAAATGGGGTTGGGGGATGATTGTTTGGTTGTTGATGCATGCTTCGTGGTAGCAGTGTCGAGGCACATGCTCAGTTTCTCTTTTTAAGAAGCCATAGGTTGGGATGTGTGTTTGGTATATGTATATATATAATTGTATCTTTGTGTTTTGTCGCACCACACCCATGTCAAGCACCTAGTGCCGAACACTCCCATTTTATGGGAGAGGGTGTTCCCCCTTAGTTACTAGCTCCTTCTTTCTCCTTCTTCCATAGGTTATGATGGCTTGAGGTGACCTTACACCCAAGACTCTTCGGGTAGGTCTCGGAGGCTGTGATGGCTTGAGGCGACCTATATCCCACGACTTTTCGGGCAGGCCTACCGTTCCCAAGAACCTTCGGGATGAGGCCCAGGTGTCTGCGGGCGGGTTTGTGGTTGTGGCCCAGGTGTGTGCGGGCGAGATGCGTGGTTGTGAGGCCCAGGTGTGTGCGGGAGGGATGCGTGGTTTGGCCCAGGTGTGTGCGGGCGGGAAGAGTGTGGTAGCGTCAGGACGTTTTCCGTTAGGAAGAGCAGCATCTAATTAAGTGGGAAATGGTGCGGTGTACCCAATACTTTTGTTCTATATATATACTAAACTTGTTTGTGTTACTTGGTGAGTGTGGCCAGTGAGGCTGGGTGGATAGTTTTTCCTTGTTAGTTTCTGGTTCTTCTGTTTTCTCACGGGACCTTAGGGTGTCTCCCCACTTGTGCACGAGAGCTTTAGGTTTCCCTACTTAGTATACATGTATGCTCACCCTACGTTTACTTTCAGGTTTCCAGGAGGACTACCAGGGCCGTGCGGGACCCTACTAGTCAGGCAGTTGGAGTTGTTCCAGTTGTTGTTCTCTTGTTTTCTTTGGCATTGTACTTTTGAGCTTCCTTGTACTTGTACATTGTTATAAAAAATTGTTTAAACATGCATGTGGGCTTGGTTTGGGTTTATTTATATACACTTGTTCTTTTCCTTTTTTGGTGGTTGACTTGTCCTATTTCCTGATCGAAAATAATAAAAAGGGTAATGCCTCCCATATTTATGAAAACTCATACCCTTGGTGCTAGTCGCCAACCCGGGGCTTACTGGAGGCGGGACTCGGGGGTCATTATCTTCCTTTCACCATTGCCAGATCAGGAGGGGCATCTTTGGTGGGAGGGGGTCGTGACAGAATGGTATCAGAGGTGATGGTTGAGAGATAGGATGGAGTCTGGAGTTAGGCATAGTGAGGATTGCATGGGATGGTAGGGCAACATTGTTCGTTAATCTTGGTGCGTGACATAGGCCAGGGAAGACCGGCTAGGACACGGGATTTTAGGGCCCCCGTGATCCGATGCAAGGACTCTGAGCCTACCGAACGACCAAGTGAGACTATATTGATTGCAGGGTAGAGACCCCAGGGAAGGTACATGCATCATCATGTTTGTGTTTTACTTGATTTGGGTGTTCTGGGAAAGAAATTGAAATAAAATGATAATTAAAACATTGAGTTTTTCCTTACTACTTGGGCTTAGGAGATCCTTGTTTACCGTACAGCTATGGCACCTGGACGGCGTTCCCAGGTGGGTCAGGCTGCTGAGGCCCAGCAGGTTCAGAAAATCGATCAACTGAGGATCGATCGAGAGGAGGAAGACATCCAGTGGCAGAAGACCCTCCGTTCTTTCCAGATTCAGACTCTCAAGAAGTATGAGGGAAGTACTTCGGACCTGGAGACGGAGGGGTGTCTTGAAGAGCTTGGGATCACTTTTACCTTGATCTGTGCTCCGAAGGAGTACTCGGTCCCCCTAGCGGTCAGTCATCTGAGAGGCGCGGCGCGCCAATGGTGGATGCTCTACCTCGGGGAGAGGAAGGAGGCAGAGATTCCATGGGCTGACTTCGAAAAGGAGTTCCGAGAGGAATTCCTTTATTCGTTGATCAAGGAGGAAAAGCATCAGGAGTTGCTCCCCCTTCAGCATGGGAGTATGACTGTTCGAGAGTTGGGGATTAAGTTCAAGAATCTCCTACGCTTTGCTCCAGAACTCTTTCCGGATGAAGAGTCTCAGGCAAGACATTTGGAAGAGGCGCTTCTTCCTTCGCTCCAGTATGATGTGACCCCCTTCACCCTTCCGACATACTTAGCTGTACAGAAGAAGGCAGAAGTTGTAGAAAGGATGCACTCACAGGGAGGTGCACCACGTGAGGGGATCCAGCCTAGTTCGTCGAAGGGGAAGGCAGTCAGCAGCAGGTCTCCTGCGACGGGACCTTCCAGTTTCAGGCCAGTAGGGAGCAGGCCCCAGCAGTTCCAGTTCAGATCTTCAGGTCCTCGTCCCTTTTTCACGAGCCCAGGACAAAAGTGTTTTTCTTGTGGAGGTTTCGGGCACGTTCAGAGTCGGTGCCCGACCCATGCTCAGCACGGTGGAGATGGACAGGTTCAACGCCCTCCTCAGCAGCACCAGTCACTGACAAGACCCTTCCAGCAGCAACAGGCTCCAGTCCATTTGAGGGTAGATGGAGTTGGTGGTGTCCAGCCACAAGGAGTTCCTCAAGGATCCCAATCGGGACATGGTCGAGGAGGCGGACGTCAACAGAGAGGCAGAGGAGCTCAGCGAGGATAGTTGCATGCATCAGAGGTAGCATCTCTAGAAGGACCAGGGATCGATAGAGATGTGTTTGGGTTTTCTTGAATGATATCCTTTATGTTTTGTTGGGAGCATTACACTCCATTGTTGGAACTCTTTTGCTTATTCTCTGGGTCTGGACCTTGTTTTTTGTGAGTTTTTAATGCTATGTTGTTTCCCTCTTTTATTTAAATGTACGTGAAGAGCCCTATCATGTGGGGAGGGGAAGACCTAATCCCTAATCGAGACGCATTAATGTGGATGCGATTTAACCCGTGCAGGCGAGTCAGTGCCGCCTAAAGCGGATAATATCTCAACATGGGAGAAGGAATTCCTCAAGCCATGTGTCCGGGCAGTGTGTGGGTTGTACGTTGTTGGGTGCAGTGTAAGTTGGAAAAAAATCTAATATATGGAAGTGGGAAGGCCCAGTCCTTAATCGAGATGCATTAATGCAGATGCGATTAAACCCGTGCAGGTGAGTCAGTTCCCCTAAAGCGGATAATATCTCGACATAGGAGAGGGAATTCCTAACTCACATAATTAGGGTTGTTGGTTGTTTCTTGTTATGACAAGAGCCCTAAGAGGTATCTTGCGGAGTGGTTGTTTGGATCCATTCTTTTTCTTGGTTGGTTTTTAATTCTCGAGGACGAGAATGTTTTAAGAGGTATCTGATGTAATGGACCGGACCCCTCTGGTCCATTCCTTTGTTGAAATCGATGTGGTCAACACGACGCGCGTTATAATGATAATTTTAATACTGATGATAACGTAAAAATATGTTAATAATAATGATGATGACATAAATTGTGTGATTAATTAAACTAAAAAGAATAATCATGATAAAATGATTTAATTGGTGTTATTATTATTAATGATGTGAAGTGGGAAGGTGTGTGATCCATTAGACGTTGATAAATGAAACATGCAGTTTTTTTATTAATTGAGTAATTGTTGAAATTAAATTTGAATAATAATTATGGCTGTTGTGTTATTAATATTATTCATAATATTAATAATAATGATAAATTTATGAAATGAGTCATGGTATTTATTGCAAAAAATTAAATGAAGATGCAAGTGGAAGCATGGTGGTGCGTTCATAAAATTAAAGGTGAGTTCGTTATTTTGGGTTTATGAAATTGAATGGTTTTATTTTAATAAAAGTGGTTTCAATTTAATCAGTGTGAAATAAAAATAAATAGAATTAAAATAATTAAATTGATGGATGTTACACGACATTGACGTGGCATGGTTGGATTCAGATTTCCAACAGGGTGGTTTAACGTGGTCAATGCGACGAGCGTAAATCTTTTTGTTATTAAAAACAATAACGTCGGTGAGTTAATAAAATAAGTTGATGAAAAGTTATTGTTATTGAAGAACAATAAATAACAATGTTAGAGGTTAATAAAATTAAATGTATTAAAATGGGGTTGAATATGTATGTTATATTAATTTTGTTTTGTCATTTAATTCAATTAAATGAAATGGATTTGAGTCGCATGGAATGGTTGTGCATAGGTTCTCCCAAAATTGAATTATGAAATTAATAACATTGATCGTATAATAAATATAATAATACAATTAAAAGGAAAATGGTTTTATTTAATAAATTATAATAAATTTATGGGGAGGCGCATGAGATGGGGAGGGGAGGCGTGAATGCCCCCTTTCCCTTGTATAAATCATTTTTTTATATAATTTAATTTAATATATCATATATTTTATATAATGTTGATTTAATATATTAAAATAGTAATAAAATAATAAAATAAGAAAGTGCGCATGGTGTAAGGGGAGAGATTCACGGCACAATCCCTTTTGATCAAAATATTAAATTATTATAATAATAATAAAATAATATTATTATTATTTTGGGTGATCAAAACTTAAAAAGTCTATAACTTCTTCATATGGTGTCGGAATGAAGAACTGTCAGCGGCAGTGTAATCCTGTAATTAAGACGGTCATTTTAAGACCAGTTATGGATACCTTTTTATTAGTTATGTCTCGGGTCAACGAAACACACATATTAATAAAATTGACGTTATTATTAAAACCCGTGGAAACCGCGTGACGTGTCTTGTGTTGACCAGTCAAAACGCGTAACGGGTGTACGGTCACACCGTGTATTCATCAATACACGCTGCATACTGTTATACCTATTCATTGCCTATATAAGAAAGGGTCGCGGATTATTTCCAGACCAATCGCTTCTTCTTCGCACGACGACACTCTTGGATGATCAAGAAGTCTTCCTCCTCTAACTTCTTTGTCCCAGCTCCGAATTACGATCCGTCAGCGGCCACAGGATCGTAGCGATGAGATGAAGCTTCTAAGCCCGGACTTGTCACCTTTCCATCCGGCCTTCCTTCTCCAGATTCCATCCTAGGAGGCGTTTGTCGGGTTTGGCGAAGGCGGAGGACACCGAAGGACGTCGTCAGAAGCGACGTGATCGGGACCTTTTGAGGTAGGGGTTTACCTTCGTCTCTCTTTTTGGTGCAACATGCAGGGTGGGATATTTTTCTTTTGTTCCATGGGATGCAGTAGAACTTTAAATAAATATAATAACCAGATAGAGAAGGGTTTGGGGTTTTGTGCTGTTTTTATTGCCTTCCAGTTTCTTTATCTTATGATTGTGATTTTGGATTGAAAGGACTTTGCCTACTGAAAATCAAGGCCGTTGGTGGCCTTTGCGTGCGCAATTGATATCTGAATTGTTTGTGGTTTGTTTTTTTAAAACATGGAAAATGGATAAGCACGTAAAGACTGGATGATTAAATGAGAATGAAAACCTTGTGTGATCACCCCGGTTGAACAAAGTTGGAATAATGAACATGTTGGTGGTTTGGTTGTTTTGTGGAAAATGCCTTTATTTATGAAAAGTGTTTTGATTATGAAATGTGTTTTGAAGTAAAAGGTTTTTTCAAATGCGGAAATGTTTTGTGTGTGGAAATGGTTTTATGTGTGGAACTTTGAAATCAATGAATGATGTAATGTTGTATGGTTGTGATAATCTTTTGTAAATGAAATGGCATGTGGTTGCTTGCGTTTTACCTAACCGTGGTTGTGGATGGCAGGGATATGTTTTTGAAAGGTTTTGTCTAGATGATAGTTGCCCAGTGGTAATAATTTGTTAAACCATTGCATGAAACATGAAAATCTAAATGGGGTTGGGGGATGATTGTTTGGTTGTTGATGCATGCTTCGTGGTAGCAGTGCCGAGGCACATGCTCAGTTTCCCTTTTTAAGAAGCCATAGGTTGGGCTGTGTGTTTGGTATATGTATATATATAATTGTATCTTTGTGTTTTGTTGCACCACACCCATGTCAAGAACCTAGTGCCGAACACTCCCATTTTATGGGAGAGGGTGTTCCCCCTTAGTTACTAGCTCCTTCCTGCTCCTTCTTCCATAGGCTATGATGGCTTGAGGTGACCTTACACGCAAGACTCTTCGGGTAGGTCTCGGAGGCTGTGATGGCTTGAGGCGACCTTTAGCCCAAGAATTTTCGGGCAGGCTTACCGTTCCCAAGAACCTTCAGGATGAGGCCCAGGTGTCTGCGGGTAGGTTAGTGGTTGTGGCCCAGGTGTGTGCGGGCGAGATGCGTGGTTGTGAGGCCCAGGTGTGTGCGGGCAGGATGCGTGGTTTGGCCCAGGTGTGTGCGGGCGGGAAGAGTGTGGTAGCGTTAGGACGTTTTCCGTTAGGAAGAGCAGCATCTAATTATGTGGGAAATGGTGCGGGGTACCCAATATTTTTGTTCTATATATATACTAAACTTTTTTGTGTTACTTGGTGAGTGTGACCAGTGAGGCTAGCTGGATAGTTTTTCCTTGTTAGTTTCTGGTTCTTCTATTTTCTCATGGGACCTTAGGGTGTCTCCCCACTTGTGCATGAGAGCTTTAGGTATCCCTACTGAGTATACTTGTATGCTCACCCTATGTTTACTTTCAGGTTTCCAGGAGGACTACCAGGGCCGTGCGGGACCCTACTAGTCAGGCAGTTGGAGTTATTGCAGTTGTTGTTCTCTTGTTTTCTTTGGCATTGTACTTTTGATCTTCCTTGTACTTGTACCTTGTTATAAAAAATTGTTTAAACATGCATGTGGGCTTGGTTTGGGTTTATTTATATACACTTGTTCTTTTCCATTTTTGGTGGTTGACTTGTCCTATTTCCCGATCCAAAATAATAAAAAGGGTAATGCCTCCCATGTTTATGAAAACTCATACCCTTGGTGCTATTTGCCAACCCAGAGCCTACTGGAGGCGGGACTCGGGGGTCATTATCTTCCTTTCACCATTGCCAGATCAGGAGGGGCATATTTGGTGGGAGGGGGTCGTGACAATGGGCTATAATGGATTGAGGTATAATACCTAATGTATGATACACGTTATGCGGGATGTGGTGACTCCCAGAACATACTCGGTTACTTTTGGTTGTGAGGATGGTGTGGTGCTTCACCCAGCTGTCTGCGGGAAATCCTTTGTGGTGAACGAGGTGGAGATTGTGGAGCTTAGCCCAGGTGTATGCGGGAAAGCCTTTGGAGAGAGATTCACAGGACGTATGTCGTTGGGGAAAAGCAGAAAACCACTAGGGAAGTTATAGAGGGGTACCCTTGATATTCTTTACTATATGCTATATTCGTGTATGTGTTACTTGGTGAGAGTAGCCATGGTGATGTTTAGAACTTAGTATACCTATTTAGGTGACGAGTCTGTTTCACTTGTTGTTCACTGGGCTTTAGCATGCTTTATTTACTTTTGCATGAGAGGCTTGGGGAGGATCCTACTAAGTATACTGTTATACTCACCCTATGTATATATAAATTTTTTTTCATGTCACATGGACCAGGTTGGAGATCAAGCTGGTTACTACGAGCTTGTGGTTGGAGGAGGAGTTGTTCGGGCTTGTGGTCGCTGCCGTTTTACTTTCTTTTGGGTACTTTTAGTTTCCCCTTTCTGTTGTAGTAATTTTTCATGACATTTCATATATGTACTTGGATTTATTTTATATTTCAGTTCTGAGTTTGAGTTGATTGGAGTCTATTCTATCTCTCTCTTCTGCATGTGATCTCTTAGAGGGTAATGCCTCCCATTTGTGTGTTTATTATACCCTCGGTGCTAGTCTCCAGCCCGGGTCCTACTAGAGGTGGGACTCGGGGGTCATTATCTCTCTTATCACATTGCCGGCCCAGGCGGGGTACAATTTGTGGGGAGGGGGTTGTGAAAATTAATACTTCTGAAGGTCTCTGTACATCTTAGTGATGTATGGTTGAATAGAAAACAAACAGCTATGTTCTTCTCTTGAAAGCTCATTATCCAACTGGGAAAAATGGGGAAGACCAAATATTTTTCCAAATCACAAACCACCTTGTTCATAAATATTAAAATATATAATATTACCCTTCCTAATGGATTATAACATTTCTATAAAATATATTTCCTCTTTTTGCGATTTCTTTATTCTTTATAACAAAGTATACTACAATAAAACATGAGGAAAAAAAGTATATACCTACATCAACAACCTCTAGGAAAAGATTAACAAATCATTTTGTCATGATCCAAACAAAACATGGTTAAGGAATAAATATATTTTGAAATAAAATCATCAACCACTATGTCTTTTTTCAGGGATAGTAATGAAAGATTCAACTATAATCCTTGTTTTGTTCCATCCATATTCTCTATCATATTATTAATTTTTTATTATTGGATATATACTAAAAATGATTCTTATCAATATATATTTCACACATTACCCATTAAAATAAATACTCTAAAATATTCAATAAAATACCACATTAGATAATTCTAGATCATATGTAGTGTAGTGTAAATTTTTATGTCTCAACAGATGAAAACCATAAGATATAACATGATTGTTTCATTTTATGACACACCCAAGTCCTTTAATGAGAGATCACTGTAGATGACAACCACTGAATTTTTTGGGACATATCCCAAACTATAGAATTCATGAATCCTTTATTCAATTCATGAAAACCATCCTTGCATTATTTTTTCTAGGTGGATTTAACTAATTTTTGAGTGCACTTGGTCAGTGGGATAGAAAAATATGAAATTTTTTAAAAAACCCATCTAGTAGCTAACTAATCCATGAAAACTATGAATCTATGTGACATTTTTGGGTCTTGTGAATTCATCAAAAAACAATTAGAATGATTAATATTTATACAATATTTAGAAACAGTATGTCAATGTAAAAAAATATATTAACCAAAATTTACACGTACTATATTTTCCAAATAGTTTCCTTTATTTAAATGTTTTTCATAACAATCATTATGTGTCTTTCATGTCCTCCTGAAAATTATAAAATATCAAGATGATATCTACAAATAAAACCCCAAAAATTTCTAATAACCCATAAAACATTATATTCATAAGGCCTATAAATAAAATTGGTACATTGGAAAACCCAAAGGTCATAATTATGAATTCATAGTTCCCATAAATAGTCTAAAAATATTTCATTGGAATTTAATTCTACATGATCATCATCTGATTATGCAGGAACCTTATCTCAAATTCTGAAAAATACATCACTCCCAAGATTTGATAAAAAAACATCAATATGAGGAAAAAGATACTTTTTCTTAATAGAGATTTTATTAAAATCTCAATAGTCAATGAACTATATAATGTAACTGAATGTTCTAAAAAATAGTAGCACCCCATGGAGAAATTCTAGGGGTAATGAAACCATTATATAACAACTCAGAATTTCATTTTCTATTCTAAAAGTATCACATGAGAAATTAGATAAGTGGGTTTTTAAATAATCATTGTTTTATGAAATAATGAAATATTAAAATCCACCGCTCGATTAGAAATTAATGTAGGAAAATTGTCCCTTAAAAAATCCATGATTTTTTTAACTACTAGAATGTCACTAATTTGTCTAGTTTTGTTAGTTTAAACAATATTACAAAGGTAAACATCACTACCATCTATAATCATTTACTCATCTTCTCAGTATGTTATCAGAGGCATGAAATCATTGATTAAATATTTATATCCTCTATAGTCTATTTTTTCTTGATAAAATTATAGACAATCCATACTAAAGGTATTTCAAACAATATTTTTTCTAGTTTTAAATGACATGTAGGAAAGACAATATGATATCCCCACAAGTGTTGTTAATTCAATATAGGTAACTAAATATATAAATTTATTACAAGAAGCAGAAAAACACTAAACTGCATGGTATTATAGGTATTGCATGTCTGAGGTCAAACCCACAAAGAAATGATTGAATAAATATAAACTAAATAAAATAAACCTATACTAAATTTGAATTTCTTAATTAAAATATAAGCTACTAAGCTTTGATTGGTGGAAAATGTGGGAGAAGGAAATATAAAATGTGTGTCGAAAAACAATGAATCATGGTACATTAGAAGGAAATTTATATGATAATAAATTAAAAATCATGTAGTTGTAGGAATATTGATATAACGAGTTCAATGGTCAAGATAAACACACTCCTTCCAAAAATCACCTTTTATCATGGTTAGGTACTTCAAATTGTAAAGGATGGGGAACTGAAACCTTTTTTAACCATCGTGAAGATAAAATCCCAATGGTTAGGGAGGAATTCTACATCTTAGATCTCATATTAAACAATAGCATTCAATTAACTCCAAAAATAGTCATGATCCAATAAATAATGAAATTAAACCCTTTTCCCAACCCCATTTACAATGTTCATTCAAGAAGAAATAAAGAAAGATATAAAAGTCCAACAAGATATGAAATCCAAACATAAATTTCATTTAAAATATAAAAAAAACTCATACAATAAATCCTCTTTCATTATAATTTCCATGACAAAAATAAATCACCCACTCATGAAAACCATGAGAAAATGTAGGAAATAAATAATTAAAATTCCTATTGAATATAGAGAAGGAGGTGGGGAGCCTTCATCCAGTGGTGTCCGGTGGGGGTTCTTCATCCAAATGTTATTCCAAATTGTGAGGGTAAGGGTACTATTTATAGGTGATGAATGGGATCTACCTAATGCATTACACAACATGTAATAGGTTTACACGTCATGTAATCCTGATCTGATGTCCCCTCCATAATTTTTTGAATTCTTCTGAATCTCATATGAAACGTCGAATCATTGAATGATTTCACAACATGTAATGGGAACTCATATCATGTAATAATCATTCACAGCATGTTATTATGTCATGAAATGTCAGAGTGGTGCAATTTCCATTTCAACATGTACAGACATGTAATGTTAGTACATGACATGTACCCAATGTGATCAATTTTCTATCTCTTTGTTTCTGTCATATAATCAATTGTCATGCTGCTTCGCTCTACTCACATTGTGATGTGTCATTTAACTCAAATTATCTACTTTTTTCATTCATTTTTAAAAAATTTATTTTTCCCTACTACAAATAATAATGCAATCCGATCAATTCCAAAATTAGAATGATTATTCAAATAGATACATGAATCAATACATAAAACACTCTTAAAATATATGCATGAAATGGAGGTATCTCTATCCCACTGATAATAACATGAAGATTCATATAAATATTATTTGATTTAATACATCCAACAAAAGTTTTCAGTAAAATTTATATCTTATATTCAAGAGGAGATATTCTAAATTTACATGAAAATTTCATAGAGATGAAAAAATGTGATGCTCCTGAGTGAAATCAGGTATTGGTATAATTCAAACACACAAGTAACATACCTATTACCACTTCATTTAATGGCCCATATTTATAAAATTTGTATAAATAGAATATTAAATACCCTTTGAACTATAACATTGATGATTTCTATCATGAGTTACTGAATTTTGTAATATGTTAGCATAAATTCCATACATATTACAATTAAATAACCACACCGTTGGATGGATATTAGGAACCCCATTCTTTGATTATTCATTATTATTTTCTTTGTAATCACAACCCATATGGGAAAACATTCCACATTAGTAAAACATACCTGGTTTCATAATACATCCTCCATGGTGGTTTTGACCACACTTCCCATAATATGGGAACATCAATTTTCTTACCTCTAGATTTCATTTTAAATGTTTTCCCATTACCATCCATTCTTATTGGTTCTTAGATTCATTATCACAAGGAATATATATTTTAGGAAAATACATTTCAAATATTTTAGCATAACAAAATAATTTCTCATATATTTTGAATTCGTGTGTGGCCAAATTTCTTCATAGACTTGGTCTCAATTCTATGTAAAATCTATTAATTTTACAATCAATGTCCCAAAAAAATTAGATATCTACCTAGACAGTATTTCAAAATTGAATTTATAGATTTCCATAGAATATTTATCTTTTTTCCTCAATTCCATGAATTTTTTTTCTATCTAGAGTTGAAAAACTATAGGAAAATATTTCCCCAAGTATGTATTATTAACAATATATTTTTCAATAGGATAAATATCATCTTTCTCTCCAGTATTCTTAACCATAGTCCACCATTAATCAAATTCACCTTCAAAATTATAAATTATAATAGATACATTTATTATATTAAAAATATCCCATGTAATTACACATCTCCTCTAGCGAATTGATATATCATTTATCTCCCACTGGGTCATATGATCCACTGAATGATGGTGATTTTGCCTCATGAAATACTCCGCTATAGACATGTTCTGTTATGTTATATCAGGTTCTTTTATAGCATGGATAACACCACAATTAATATCTTATGTAAACTAATCCATCATTGTATCAAACTAAACCATTGTAATTCCATCCAACTCAGGATGGTGAATTGGAATGACATTTTCCTCCTGATTTCTTCCCAATATAAATTATTTTTTTTGTATATGCAAAACCATTCTGAACAGGCATAGTGTAGATAAATCCCCATAGTAATTTTAAAATTATATATCCATTCAAATTATCTATTCGGTAAACCCTTTCATGGGAATACTATTACATTTTGAAAACATATAATGTAAGAAAACCCATCCTATTCTAGAAACTAAAAGGACATTACTCTAAGAATTACATAAATTTTAATTATAATTCAATAATTCATTCTCTTAAAATTTGGGAAATTTTAGGGTTTATTCATTTAGATAATGAGGTCATAAATAAAATATAACCAAACCATATAATACAATGTGGACATGTAAAATTAATTTTCATTTTTCCCACCATATACAACATTAAAAGATGACATATTTTTATTGAAACTATTATTAGCTTTCAATATCACATATTTTATTATTTTTTCTATCCTAAAATCCTGTGAAATACATTTTAAAAATATGGGATATGCACAAATCCCCATTAAGGGACATAAAAACAATAATACAATTAATCTACTTAAAAACATGAATACTTAAGAAAAAATTTACCATAAATACATATGTGTTTACTAGGGAATAGAATTACCATTATATTAAAAAATATCATGTAATTTTTTATTGAAAACAAATTATTTCAATGGATACTCATTTTCAATAATATATATATCATTTAAGTTCATTGTGGAATCATATCATAGAACCTATACATAACCCTAACCAAACCTTTACAAATTGGAATAATCATATGAATAATATCCAATATAATTCTCCAAAAGAACATAATAATTCTCCAAAAGAACATAATAATTATCCAATGATTCAGAGTATTTTCTTGGTGCACCCATCAAATAAGATATAATGGGATAACATTGAACTATTTGTGTGAAACCGTCATATACAATTTCCAATATCCCCATCCGAACTACAAAATTTCATGCTTTAAATTTTTAATCACAAAACACATGAATAACTCATTTAAACATGATATCTGAAAATAAATTTCAGAAATCAAAATTCAATTTTCACTAAAAAAATGAATACCAAAATACCCAAAAAACAAATAGAATTTCTCCTAGAATAATACATGAATTATTGTAGTGGAATAAATAAATAAAATCACTACCATGACAATTGAAATATTCTTTACCGTTTTGTAGGTTATGAATAGAAAATTCATTTTTTTGTTTGTCAAAACGTTCCATATAAAAAACGTAAAAAGACTCATTTTGAAGAACATTGAAAATAATGTAAAAATGGAAATAAAATAAACTCCATAAATCATTAATATCATTATAATTTTTGTTTTCTTAAAATAATTTAAAACAAATGGACATCGAAAAAGATTAGTTGGAAGGAAAACATTAAAAGGGGATGTTTTGAATGAACATTTCTTTAACATCTTATAAATATTTCAATTGTAAGGCCAATGAAAGAATAATATCGAAAGACATTAATTTTAATGAAAATATAGAAACAAATGATATAAATTGTATATGGGTCTTTATATAAATATCATAAAATAATATTGGTGAATAACATCAAAATATGCGACCAAAAAGGTAAATTGAGATGACGTCCCTTACCTAAAGTCTGAATAATCATGTGTAAAATTATCTCCCTAAGTAATAAACTTATGTGAATTATTTACCTTATTTAAAACCATTTCAATTTTATTATTAATCTTATTTCACTTACTATTTTTTTATATACCATTTCTTAATCAATTAATTTTATATCATTTGTTTTGACTAAATTTGATTTATATTTCAAAATGTATTTGGTCAGTTCACTATGGTGAATGATGTGATTATTTAAAAATATAAAGAATAATTATCATGAAATAATTTTCATATTTATTTTTGAATTAAAATTTTATGACCAATCAAATAATATGGTTTGGGGAAATGATTTACGTTACAATAATGGAGACGGTAGGTCATACGTATGCATGACTAACATTTCAATTATTTAATGATCACATAAAATGGTAGTAAGTAATATTTTATCTTTAAATAATGATAATAATATCATATATTCAATATTATTTCTTAAAATTACTCTTATATGTAATAAATGTGATTTGAGGATGAAATGAGAGTCACATCGCTTTGTTATGGCAATACTACACACATACACAAATGGCATTATCAATTTTAAGTGAGTAATAATTAATTAATTAAAATGCTATGTTATATTTTAGGAATAATAAATTTGACATTAATTTCAAAAATATTTCATTTATATCACTTATATTTAGTATATTTACCCATATTACCTTCCATGTCAATATTTTTTGAGAAACGAAAAGCATTTCTTCATGAGGTGGTAGTTCGTCGTACGTACAATAAAAATTATTGTATACCCTATGAAATGAAAATTAAAAAGGTATATATGATATAATAAATTATTATTTTTAAATATATTATTAATTAAATATTGATTATTTATATCCAACATCATATCAAATCTTGAGAGGTGGAAATGGAAAAATTAAAGAATTGGTTTACAAGGTGGGAGTTTTCCATATAAAAGAATGGTGACTTTATAACTCATTTGACTATAGTAGAGAAGGATTTAGGTTATAATACAAACATGATAACATATAATTATATGGAATATATATTTTTAATATATAATCATTGTTTAATAGTAATTTAATGGGATTGGGGGAAATAAAAAAGGCTCATTGAATAACATTACCTCATCTTCAGGTGAATTCTTTTGGTTTGCACCAAAAGGAATCTTAGGTTGGATTCATGACCAAATTTTGCATTCTCGAATGATATTGGAAAATTATGGAAGTTGTGTTTATAGTTAGGTTATTTTCCAAATGTATTATAATGGATGAATTGGATATGATAGGGGGTCACCTTTTATATGTGAGTTGAGTGAAACACATCTAATTTTTTGGAAATAAAAACATGTATCCATTTTGTTTCATAAGCCAAAAGGGTAAAAAATTGATTATTATAAAAAAACATCAATTTTATGGTCCAATTCTGGTTATATAATATATTTTTAAAAACATTAGGCCAATTTATGCCTTATAATATCAGTTTTACACCCATTAAATATATTTTTAACCTAACCATGGTAATAAATTTTTACAATTTTTACTATTCATTCGTAAAAAAATCATTTCATATTATTAGGTAATATAAATTATTATGACTCAAAGTCTGGATTCCATTTTAAAAAATATAACTCATTTACGTTTCAATATTAATTTTAAAACATAACCCGAAAATGTGTTGAAAAAGTTGGTTTTAAAAAAGTGCATCTTTCTTGAAAAAGAGGATTTTATATTAACTCTTTGATAATTAATATAAATTTTATGAATCTAAATCAAATTTTTTATATATATAATCGTATAATTTCATCTAAAAAATTTCTCATTATTGATTATATTTTTTAATTAAAATTTATAAACTTTTTTCATTTTAAAATAGTTTTAAAAAAATATAATTTTTAAACTAAAGAAAGATATACTAAGACCAATTTAAATTTTAATAAAATGTTTTTAAGTGGATATAATGTAATTAAAATTACATATGTTACATTATGTCTTATTAAAAATATATTGGAACTAAAATTATTGGAAATATTTATCTATTTTCCGTAAAATTTAAAATTTTCAATGTTTACTGTAAAATCAATATTTTCTGAAATATTTCAGATATTATCCCAATGTAAATTTTTATATGATGATTTAAACAATTATTTGATTTTTTGGAAATTATAATTCCAATTTTTTATAATGAAACATTTAAATCGAAACTTATAATATATATTTGTAAATAAAACTATTTTCTTACTGATTTAATAATTAAATAATTTCTTTATAATGAATTTGAATATATTAATAATTTGTAATGTGATTTGTTATAAGTTTTTATGTGTTGTTAAATTCATACCGCATTTTTTAAATTTATTCCTTTTAATTTTATTCCCTTATTAAAAAAGTGGTATATCCTTCCCTCATAGCATTTTTATATTCCCATATTGCTTCTTCAACCATATGGTTTTTCTATAAAACCATTACTTGGTGAATTTTCTAATTCTACAACACTTTCACTCTATGGTAAATAATATGAATTAGATTTTAATCATATGAAAACACTCTTAAAACATAAATATTTCATGACTTATAAAAGAAGATTAATAAGAAACATTTTATATATAATTGAAACAAGAAATATATTTCTTTTCTTGAGATAATCTTAGTGGAAAAGATGGTCTATGGGAAATTAATCCAATGTTATCAACAATTTCCTATATTCCATTGAACCACATACATAAATTCCATTTATTACTTAAAAAATAACACTTATTCCTATAAAAACATTGAGAAATAAATGATCACCTATTTTAAAAAAAGATCCTTCATCCAGTTACATGTTGAATGTTTCTTCTTAATCTGAGCCATCCTAATATATCGTTTAATAAAATTCACCTTCTTAGCCTTTTACTCTAATAATTTTAGTACGATAAAAAATATTTTCCCATGATTCATCTCAACAGGGACTGTGTCTTACACTTATTTCATTATAATGACAATAATCATTCCACTTGTATAATGGCATGAAAACCCTTATTATATAAAACCCCATACTAAGAAAGATATTATTCCAAAATTTCATGGTAATCCATCAAATTATTGTGAATAATATCTTCCATGTTTAAATTATATACTCAGTCAAATCATTGTTTTGGGGATGAAAATAGCTCATGGAATTTGATCAGTGCCCAAATATTTATTAAGTCCTTCCCAAAAATTAGATGTGAAATGGATATCATAGTTTGATATAATGGAGAGAGATAGTCTACATAACATGACTATATCCTTAGATGTAGATGATAAATGTAATCTAAAATAATTGAATCTCCAATCAGAAGAAGATATTAATTTTTAGTCAATCGATCTACAACTACAAAAATTACATCCTTAAATCAAGAATTATTTTGAAATTCCACTATTAATTCAATTGATATATTTTCCTATTTCAACCCATGAATTGTGAAAGGAAAAATAATTAACTTCAACAAAATTTCATATACTTTAACCTAATATAATGTAAGCATCTTCATAGTGAGTTCAACAATATCTATTTTCATTGTATCCCCTAGTAATACACCTGGAGTACTCTGTATATCTCAGTGATGCCTGAATGAATGTCACATACAGATTGATGAACTTCACTCAACTCTTCTATAAATCAGTTAACATAACGAGAAAGTAATCATATTCTAAATCATCAAACATCATCTTTATCAATATTAAAATCTAAACACATTCCATTTTTATTAGATTCTACCATTTTATTCAAATATATATCCTCATTTTTATCTTGTTTAATTATTTATTATGAATTTAACTATACTAAAATATGAAACAAAATAGAGAATGTCCTTACTTATAGAACATATTCGCAAAAATTTATTAAATCATTATGCAAAGTGTCACAATACAAGCATAACAAGGTTAATGTATCATTATATTATTTTATGAAAGCTTAAATCACTTTTTTTCATTTCCAAGATGCTAATGTGACATGAAAACATAATATTTGATCAGTTTTATCCACATTATATGTAATTTTTTATATTATTTTTGAGTGAATATATACTTCATAATTTTATGATTTGTTTAAATTTCAAACATTATTCCAAATAGATGAATCCTCCAAATTTTTGAATAAGAAACCATAATAGATTACTTAGAGATCATGTGTATGGGAATTTAACTCATTCTCTGTCAACTTAAATGAAGAATAAGAAATTATGTGATCATTTTTCAAAATTGAATAAATAATTTGTTTAGAATAAGCCTCTATATAAATGGAAAATTCTCTATTTTTGTATGGTTGGGCCAAAAATAGAGCATTAACCTATCATTTTTTTATTTCATGAACAAAAATAATAAGATTATGTTCTCCAAATGAATATAAATCAATCTAATGTTAGTTTAGTTAATGTGATAGTAAAATGATAAATGTTTTGAATAAATCTTCAGTAGTAACCCACTAATCCATGAAAAAAACTAAATATCAATGATATTTTTGTGTTTGGTCCATTATTAAACAAATTCTGTTTTAGTAATGTCATTTTTTTCCATATTTATTAATAATACTTCTAATGAAATAATTTTTCTTAAACCAATATACACAATTTCTAAATTTCCCATATATTTTCTTTTCATTTGTGGTTTGTAAAAAATACTTAGGTTCCATTCATGGTCCTCCTAAATTTTTGATCATACCATAATTTCATATAGAAAAGAAACCCCAATATTTTCCAGGAACACATGGAAAGCTCTATTCATAAAGTTCATAAATATAGTAGGTTCATTAGAAAACCCCAAAGGAATAACTATAAACTCATATTGACCATATAGAATCTAAATTTATTTCATAATTTCATTATCCTTTACCTTCAACTGATGGTACCTAGACCTTAAGTAAACTAAAAAAAATTATAGTGCTCCCAATAGCCGATCAAAAAAAATTTTGATATGGGGAAAATTATAGTTTTTTTAATAGTAAAGTTATTATATGTTCTATAGTCGACGAAAAGTGTAATTGAACCATACTTCTATTTAACATAAAAATGGGAGAACCCTATATTTATGTGTAAGAGAAAATTAAAACAGTATATAAAAACTCATGTAATGAATTTTTAAATTCTAAAATTTCAACTCGATCCATATAATATCAGGATATATAAATAGGCTTACCATCATTCACTAAGTAAATATTAAAATCAACCTCCCAATATAGAATAACACATGAAAAATGTTCCAAAAAAATATCAACGTGTTTTTTCACTATATAAACATCAATAATTTGAATAGTATATTTCTATTGAAAAATATGAGCTAGGTAATACTCACTGCCATATTTAATCAATTTCTCGGATTCATAGTATGTAATAAAAGGCATGAAATCATAAATTACAAATATCTTAGCACTATAATAATTCTGAGAATGATAATGTGTAATCCAATACATACCCAAAATGATATCCAACCATACTATGTTCAGTTTAACAATATTCATAAGAAATACCATCCCACTGATAAAAAGTGGAATATTACAATAAGTAGTGGTTTTTTAGATTCTTCCTAATAGAATTTTCAAAAAATAATCAATCCCACTATTATGATGTGATATTCCTAATTTACTTGTAAATTTCATAGAAATAAAATAATATTAAGTTATAGAGTCAAAAAGGTTCTCCGAATAATTAAAATACCCAATTAGTATAAATGTTACCGCTTCATTTAATGTCCCAAAATCCACCGTTGAATGGCCCTAAGGCCATCATTTTTTATTCATTTATTATTATCCTGCTTTTACGGGTTGAAGTGGATCCCATATATGGCCCATATGATTTCTAGTATTACAGGACCCAGGGGACACAATGTAATTCATTGTATACTTTAAATAAATGAAAATGCCCCTCCCTTGTGCCCACATCATGATTATCTCTCAACCAATGCTTGGATATTTGCCTAACTATCATGTTCATATGTGAACTAGCCCTATGCTGATAGAAAATTTCATACCATATCAATATTCAAAATCAGTTTTCTCTTCATTAGTGAAAGTGAATTTCTCTAAATCCTTTTCTGGGGATAGTTACATGTACAATCTGTCAAGTTTTCATAGGTACATTAGTTGGACTAAAACACTTGAGGTGTCCTGAAGGGCGTGAGGTGGCCTGAAGTCCTTAAGAACTCTGGGCCCAAACGTGTGGCCTGAAGTTAAATAGTTTTGGGTGCAACAGTACCTGCTATAGTGCCAGGATTAGTTCCTAATATAGTACTTATAACACACAATAGGATGAGTATTAGTTACCAACTTTGATTCTTAAGGATTATTTTCCATACAATCACATGCCACATGGAAACAAATCACATAAAAACACTTATATAATTTCAGTGTTCTGTCTTTCCACATCACATTGCATTGTGAACACATCTTTATTTCATCATCACAAGGCATATAGGTGTCAAAGAACTCCATCTAAACTTTTTTATCACAACAAAGAACATTCTCATAGAATTTAAATTCTCATTCATCCAATGATCATAGTAGACATGGTTAAAATACTATGTTAAAAATATTATTTTTAGTATTAATGCCCCAATCAAGATTCAGTACATAACTGGACAATATTGAAAACTTTTATTGAAAATGGTCATAGGATCTATTTCTTTTGGCCACAATTCCATAATTTTTTTTCCTATTTTGATTCCAACAAACACAGGAAAGTATTTATAAATGAAAATATTTATAAATTATTCAGATTTCAGGGCATCAAGATCATATTTCCCTTTGGTATTCTAAACCAAAGAATACCAGCAATGATCTTAACCATCAAAATCATAACTATTACAAGTAAAAATTTGATTTTCCAAAGATCTCATGACATCAAATATCTTATCCAGAACATTGATCCATCCTACGACTACCATAAGGTCAAATTATCGACTAAATAATTAGTGATGTTACTTTATTATATTCTAAAATATAAATAAGTTCCTTCACAGTAGATCAATTTACTCTCTATAATAGAAACCACCACCATTTATAGCTCCTTTCAACTACGAAATAACTAAATAAAATACTACGTTCTCATTCCAAACATCTCAAGATGATGATTTGGAAGATTTTCACCCAATCTATTCTTTCCCACTATACCTTACATATTTTATCTAAGGAAAACCATTCTAAATAAATAATGTTTATATAATGAAACATAGTAATATTAAAATGAAACATCCTCTAAACATATCCATTAGGTAAAATATTTCAATAAAAAGTTTTTAACAATATCTTAACCTCTAATATTTTCTAAACTGTCATCTGATACCAACTGTAAGGGGCCATACATATACCTTAAATAATACTGATTTTTAATTCAATAATATATTCTCTTAAATTTTACTGTCTTTTTAGGATTATATATTTATATAATTATGTCCTAACTTATATATAAAAAACAATATAATAGAAAGTGGAAACATTCAATCTGTATCCATTTTTCCACCACATAAAACATTTAAAACAAAACATGATTTTATTTCATGAAAACTCTACTCAACATTCTACATGATGTCTTGATTTACATTATCCATCCCTAAATAATATAAAAAGAATATTAAAAATTTGGGATCAGAACAATAAGCTCAGTTATGGACATAAAAAGAAGAAAATTTTGAGATGAGTGAATAACCTGAAAACCCTTGAAAACACATTTCATTAAATCAAAATATTTTACCCAATGATGGAATTATCATTAATTTTAAAAGATATTATACATTAACTTATGATAAAAAATTATTTCTATGAAAACTCATTATCAATCATAGAAAATTAATGATGGTAACACGGGACACTATCTTTGAGATCCCATAATTAAACCTTATAAAACCATTGCAAATTTTAATAACCAAACAACCAACATCAAATATAATTCATCATACAACATAATAATCACCCAATTCATTAGAGAAATATCTCGGTGATCCCATTGTATAAGTGATATTTGGATCACCTGGAGTAATATGGATACACCCATCATTTATAATTTCTATGAACCACAACATGAATATATCATTTTATGCTTTCAAAACTTAATCATAAAAAGGATTAATGTTATTTCTGAACCCATATGAAAATCACTTTAAGATATAAAAATTCCATTTCACATTAAAAAAAATATTTAATTACAAAATACACAAAAAAGTGAAAGACCATTTTTCATTAAGTGAAATATGAACAATTTTGAAGGAATTAATAAATAAAATAACATCCAGGATGGTGAGAAAATAATTATTTTTTTGTTTATTGAGAATTTATCATTCCTTTAATCATTTTTAAAATTTTCCATACATTACATGGAAAATGATCTCTTTAGGAAAAAATTAAAAAAAATATTTGTAAAATGATCTTCATAAATATTTTTTAACTATATAATAATTTACATAAAATAATTTTTAAAACATAGGCATGGAAAGGGATGAGCTGTAATGAATACATTAATAGAATATGTCTTTAAATAAATGTACATTATCACCTAGGAAATATTTGAATCATAAGACCCATGAAAAATATAATTAAACAAAAAAATAAATGTCATGAGAATTGATAAATACATGGTGTTGCATGATAATATAAATTTATATACACATTTTAAAAAAATAGGTTCATAACAATAAAATATTCCTCATAGAATGGAAATTGGGATGAGGTACATTAACTTAAGTCCAAATTGTGATTAGTGTAATTATATTCATGAAAAGTAAACATATTTTACTTATTTAATTTCACTATAACCTTTTTAAAGATTATTTTGAAATTAAATATACTTATTAAAGTGACATATAAAATTACAAAATTTATTTAGCTAATATCAGATATTTTGACCATATTTAGCTAATTTTTCAAAAATAAATTTAGTAGGATAACTATGGTCAAAGAGGCCATTCTTTAAATATATAAAGAGTAAAATAAAGGCATATTTATAATATTTATATCTATAATATACTTATAATACCAATAAATAAATATGGCTGTGATAAATGAAGTACATTAGAATAATGAAGAATGTAGTCCATTCGTACGCTTGAGTAACGATTCTATTTTTCAATGATCCTATAGAAAAGATGTATATAATATTTCATCTTTATATAATGATTATAATATCAAATATTTGAAATTATTTTTTAAATATACTGGTATGAATCATCGGTGTGTTGTGGTTATGAAAAGGGAGTCATAAATTTTCATGATGCAGGTAGTCTACACATACATTACTGTTGTTATCAGTTTTCAACGAGTTAAACTGTAATAAATAAAATGACACATTATCTATTAATAAATATTAATATTTCATAAATATAATAATTATTTAATGTTTATTTAAAATAAACACTTTCTTTACCTTATTTTTTCTATTTAAATCATTACTGGAAATAGATGACATCATATCGTGAGGCGGTAGTCCACCGTACACACGAGCGACATTATCGTCTCCCCTACAGAATGGAAATTAAAAATGTTATGTTTGGTAAAATGACTCCATATATATAAATATGTTTAAAATATCATATATATGTACATATACATTATATCTATAATTATTCAAAAATATGAGAGGTGGTAATGGAAAAAATTACATCGTTTCACAAGTTGGTGGTCTGTTGTTCACATTGATGATGATTTTGATAATCCATTTGATAGAATAGGAAAAGGATTTAGGTTATAAAATTAACATAAAAATATATAATTATATTTAATATTTTTTTTTATTGTATAATCATGGTTTAATAATAATTTAAGGAGGTGGAGGAATAAATTAAATGAAAATTCTAATTTAATAACACTACCTCTTCTAGAGTGAATTTTATTGGTTTTAACCAAAATGACTTTTAGGATGAATTTATGAACAAAATAAGGATTCTAATATGATTTTAGGGAAATAGGTAGGTGATATCAGATGTTATTGTCCAAAATGAATTGATTTTATGGTTGTCATTTGAGAGTATATGGGGAGGCCTTTTATATGTGAGGTGGGTGGAAGACTTTTAATTTTTCAAATAAAAAAGTTTTGTCCATGCATTTCCTTTGTAAAAGGGTCCAAAATGAAAAATACAATATGATTATACGTGAAAATATATAAACATTTCTAGGAAATATATTTTATAGTGGTTTTTATTTCATTTTACAACCTTATGATATTAGTTAATCTCCAAAATAAATCCATTTTATACTTTAACCGTAGTAATTAATTTTTAACATTCTCTCATTTTGTTTCCTATAAAAATTAATTTTACATATTTAGATAATATAAATTATATTGAATCTACATTAAGAATCCATATCAAAAAATTACACTCATTAAATTTTAAAAATGATACTTAAAATAAAAACCATAGCCGTGACAAAAAATGGGTTTTATGAAGTGTATTTTTCATGTAATGGATGATTTTATAGTAACTATATGATTAATAAAAATAATATTTTGAAAATCAAAAAATTATTTTAGATATTAAATATACACATTTAAACTAAAACAATTGTCACTTGTTATTACTGTAATAAACTTATATGGATAATCATTATGAAATTTAAAATAGTTATTACAAAAATCTCATTTTTAAATGATAAAAAAAACTTATACTAAAACCAATATAATGTTAACTAAAAATGAATTAATTAAGTTAAATATAAAAATAAATATTTAAGTTCCTTCAAATAATATTCAAAACATATTCCATAATAAAATATTTAAAATAAATATATTTCATTATCAAAATTAGTATTTTTAACTATTCACTAAAAATTCAATATATTTAGATACATCCCAAATGATCACCCAAAATTTATTTTTATATACTAATTTATGAAATTGTATGAATTTTTAAAATTAAAATTATATAATTTAGTAATTAATCATATAAATAAAATATTATACTAAAATTGTTTAATTGAAACTATAATTTCTTTGAATTAAAAGTTACTTAGTATTTTTATAATGAATAAAAAAATTAATAAACATGAAAGTGGTTTATTCTATCCTTAATAGGGATATTACTCTGTATTTATATATGTATGTATTTATTTATTTATTTATTTATGTGTCTATGTATATTTGGGTGTGTGTGTGTGTGCGTGTCTTTGTATATGTTTATGTGTACAACTCCTCTGCCAAGGAACTACTAAACCAGTTCCCTGAATCGGTACACCACATGTGCTCAAAGATGACACCCCACAAACCAGAGGCTATTGATTACCACAGTGGGTCTCATAAGGTTTTTTGGGGAGAATATACAAACTTATTAGACAGATATAATATTTTAAAACAATACCCAATAAATAAAAACAATAATAAATAAAAAAAGGAAAAACATAAATTTAGTGTCTACTATAATCCAAGTGAAACATGATTCAATAATGACATGTATACCAAATGTTTTTGTCAAACAATTTGTAAAACACCAAATATTGAAACATGAAATATCAGAAACGCAGTCTCAAGTCCCAACCCAAACTAGAAATCCCCTTCTCTAACACATAGCTCAACGTAAACCAAGTTCCAATTCCGTATAAAAAATGGATACCTAGAAAATAGCATCTTCATGGGTATCCAACTACCATGGTTGTTTGAGTTGGGTGAGAGTACAACAAATTAGACCTTCACTAATGATGTAAAAAGAAACAACAAGTCTAAAATAGTGTATGTATATATATAGAATATAAAAGACAGTAGTTGATGAACCAGGTTTCATTATTTTCAAATATTATCTTATAATATTTTCTCTCAGATCCCAAGTGACATTTGAATCCATCAAACCAATTTATTCCATTTGAGAGTCATCAATCTAACTATCCCAACAGGGTTATGTAATACCATGTCCATGAAACATTCTATTATGGGCCTCCATGATATGCATCATTTCCTTGGTGTGGGCCAACATGATCAACAAGAATTACTCAATGTGGACCTCCAAGAACATCATATTTACCTCATTGTGGACCACCATACTGAAAATGGATTCCTCAATGTGGACATCCATGACCAATATCTTTACAATGGATAGACCACCATGCCCAACAATGATAATCATTTCATCAACATTGACTGTTTTTTATTCAATATACAAGGCCTTTTATCACATCAAAACAAAAAGGTTTCACCTTTTCAATTTTAAACTATTTTCCTGGTATGATAGATTCAACACTTTAAAATAAACCCAAAATTAAATCTACGGGTTATTCATTCACATGACAAAATTGTTATAGATGGATAAATCTATTAACCCTCAGTTTCATCATTTACCATGGTCCAAGTAGATCCTTAAAACTATGACGTTGTTTAAATAAATCTAAACCCCATTCTTCCTATTGTGAAACACTAAAACCAAACAAGGACCATGTACTTCATTTCCTTCACAAAAAATTATGCATTTTCACTGAAGGGGGGACCACAACCACTTTTCAATACAACCCTTTAACATGGATCTTTCTCTTTAAAAACGAAAACAAGGTCAATGTACATCCATTCACATTCTATTGATTTAAAATCTCCCACCATGGAATTTTCAGTAGGGAAAAAACATAACCATGATTCAAATAATCATTTGATATCTAATAAGTATCCCATATATGAATCACATAGAGTTGAAAACGTCCATTTGAAACCCTACCCTCTTTCAAAATAATGTTATCCCATCACATAAAATCATTAAAAATATAGAACTCCAAAACAATATTTTAAACCATTTACAAATAAATTTAGTCCATTCACAAAGAAACCTAATAGACATTTCAATTACTCCATTAACAATTATCATATTCCAAATACCAATTTCAACCCATTCACTTTATGAATTATCTTATCTCAACATTTTACAATTTATTTCACCTTTTCAAGGGTTTGGAATACCCCATGTGTTGACCAAGGTCATTTTTCAAATCACTAATGGACCAAATGGGGTGTTTTAGGAGTCTCTCACATAAAATTTGTGTCCAAATTAATTTTACTATCCCAATACATGAAAACATAGAAAAATATAAATTTATAAAAATTAAAAAATCTTATAAAACATCAACACTATGGGAAAATATATTTTCTAACATAGCCCATACTCATAGACAACCATTAATCCAAATGTCACCATTAGGGTAAAAAAACATCCCCAAAACCATGGTGATTAACCCCCTGAAAATTGGATTTATGACTATCAAATATGTATGAGACATCTAAAAGACCCTCTTCAAGAAATATTATGCTAATAGAGTTAATGAATAACATAGATTTTTAAATCATAACAAATATAACTCTAAACACCTATGAATTTAGGGAGACAAATCCATCAAGGTGGAGGGATATTTTGGTTCAAAACCTATGTTTTTGGTTGTTGAATGGGGGATTAAATCTTGTAGGAATTAAATAATATCAGGATGAAAAAAATTGCGATGAAAAGATATTTTAATTAGTGACATGTTTTTTCATTACAATGTGCCAACAATTCACACTTCACTATCTGAAGTTTCATAATTTTCTAGGGATCCCACATGGTTTACAGAACTTTTTAGAGGCTAGGAGTTTGGATATTCCCATTTACATGTGGTTTTATATCCCATGGAATAGTTTACAAACTCTTAACACTAATCCTCTATATAACACGTCCTTAGGGCATGGTGAGTACAAACAATGATCCATGTATTATGTTGCATTGTTTACTCATTTTTCAGATCCCAAACACCCAAACACCACAAAATATTATCATATCTAGGAGAAAATTTTCAGTAAATAAATTAAAATATGTGTAACCAAAATATAATAGGTACAAAAATCATATGGATGTTTTGATCATAAAACTGCTCCATCATATTAACCACGAGCTGCACACCCATGAATTCCATGGCCTGCATGGAAAAGTGGGTAAGCCATTGGGAAAACCTAACAACTTCCCTCACCCATGTTTTTTATAAAAACATATCCATGTTATCACAACATTAAACTTGAAGAAAAAATTTATTACCCTGAAGAATTTTATCACCACATTAGTCCATAACGCAATTGAGATACTCCTCAAAGGATGCATCAATATCTATCCAACAAGATTAAATCCAAACACATGAAAATGAAAAGGTAATACAATTGAACACTTGATTTAAAGAAACCTCAGAATATTATTATATTTTTGTGAAAGAGGGAATCAATATGTCACTAGTCTAAACCTCACCAAATTTTCATATATCGTGACATACATGGAATTTACCAACAGAAAATATGTTTATCCAACCACATTCAATGTCTTACATCAGTTTATATGTCAAGTTCCAATAGCCTCATTCCATATTAGAACACCTGAAAAATAATTAATGCACAACCATTAACCTCAGACACCCAACTGATAAAAATATGATCTAACACCAATTTCTATATCCAAATGCCTAAATGAAAATTATGAAATCCTATCCAACATATAATACCAATCACCTCATCAACTGACCAATCACCCATTATGGATCTCCCCAAAACATGCTTGAGCTCACAACGACAAATATCAGATTTTTGGAACCTACACCGTCATAAAAGACAACTAGATCTTGAAACTCAATCTTCCACAACATACCCAACACGTCTTCAAACTCACCGTTCTGAAACATCCATGAGAACACAAACTAACATCAAAATCTATCCTTACTATGGAAATCTAATAGAAATGGATTCATACATATCAACTATCAAGAAACCATGACCAGAATTGATCTTGCTTTAAAGGATCATTTCATTTCCCAATAAAATTCCCCATTTCAATGATATGAAGGAAACTGTTGTTGGAAACTGGTCACAACCACTCTATACACTAACCGCAGTCAGATCATCCCAAATTAACTCTTCAAAAAACATTCAAACTCCCACTTTCTGCATTTTTTCACTTTACCTAGCCTGGATTCTTTCTCATAAAATTCACTTAATATATATCACCACTATTTAAATCAAAATATAAAAACCTATCCCAAACATGTAGTGAAATTACACTACCAAATCATCATCTAATTCCCAAACAATCCCTATTATATTCTTCAAAAACTGATACATCTTTAAAATAAACATCCCATATAGCCTCTAGAATCATCCTAAGCCCAGATCCAACACTCATCTTGATGAACAAAACATCCAAGTCCTGCCTAGAATTCCCCAAGGAATGGAAACATGTACCTTACATGTTAATTTTAGGAATCTCAATCCCACCCCATCTAAATTGCATTCTTCCCCATACATCTAGAATGAACATATAACTCCTTGACTTTTTAATGGTGTTTTAACCACCCCACCCAATAAATTATAACCACAACATCAGACGCTCCCATCACTATAGTGACTAAGAAATGGATGTGTACATATCTCCCTCACTTGGGTGACAAGATGAAATATTAACCATATACCTTTTATTTCAACCAAAAATTAATCCTTAACATTTTCTAGCATGGGAACCACCACAAGAAACTCACTTTTAGTGGACTTTGTAAAACCCCACTTCACATGGATTCACATTCCTAAGCCCAAGGGAAAAACCATCATGAACATTCTTTATTTAATCAGACGAGAACCTTTATGTATCGAAAAATATAGACAATTATTTCTAATTTTACTGAAGAAAATTTCATGATGTTGGGCTTGATAGTCTTTAATTTTATAGTACTAAAGTATGTCATCGAAGAACACCACTGCAAAAAATTAATTCCCAATATCTTCTTTCACTACAGGTTCACCATGAACCACTTGTAAGATCAAAAATTCCAGTCTAATAAATCTCTCAATCATCATAATCATTTTGTATTACCAAAAAATCAACACTAGTGCATGACTTTCTACCAAGAATCCATGGCCCAACTTTTCCAATTGAAACAACCGTGACCACACCACCCTAGCTCTTCATAAAACCCCAAGATTTTATGTGAAATAATCTTTTCATAGATTTCATTTGTTGCACGCTACATAAATATTAGTTTTCTCTATATGTAGCACTGCATTAGAATTCAGTATATGCAACAATATACTTGGCTTGGGTTACATGCAAGAGAAACCTTCCTTGATAGCTTGCGTGGTACACAATACCGAGTCTCACTAAACAATGATATTTTACAATATTATTATGAACTAGATATTATGAACATTATTAACCGAATTTTAAATTTTATAACATTATAATTAATCTTACACATTTTCGGGAACATGGTTTGTGAACAAAATTAATTTTTCGAATAAATGAAGTATTTTTAAAAAAATGCAGTTTTGTCACCTTTTGATTGTGCACCCATTTAAAATAAAATTTTTGACATGTTTATAAGCTAAAATTGATAGATTAAACTTCTTATTTTGATTCAGGATATAAAAATTTAGGTTGGATAAAATTTTTACATTATTCTGATAACCTTCACATTTTGATGAATAGTAAAAATATGCTAAATTTTAATTAAAAACAACTTTTTTCATCAAGATTATTTATATGTGTAAATTATAATATTGGGTGGTTATAATTTATAAATAGAATATATTTTTACAATTTAATATATTATATTTCATTAGAATTAATTTTACATTGAATTCATAGGTAAAAACATTTCAATCTTTTAAAATGTTTTAAATTTTTAAACCTATTTTATGAACAGTTGGATTAATTTTAAATTAAATACTACAACTTCTGTGTTTTGAATTTGGAAGAATGCATTCCATATTTTGAATTAGTAGGTCCAAGTTATGTTAATATCCTACTTTTTATTTTTAGGAATTATAAATAGTAACTACGGAAAATTTTATTTACTATAGTTAAAAGTAAATGAGGTAATTAAGTGTAAAAATAATATTATAAAATTATCCAAACACTTGTATTAATATAATTGTATTATTATATTTCGTCCTAAAATATACATGGTACTAAATTGTATCTTTTGGAACCAACATGGATATGATTAATACCTTTAATTTATTTTACTTAAAGAAAGTGAAATTTGTCTCACTCAAACTCTAAAAATTAAAGTATTTTTAATATATGTTTATACATAATATAAATACAATTACAAATACTCATATGAAATATAAAATGTTTTTCTTCATCGTGGTAATTTATTTCTTCTTTTTGAGAAATATATAATTACTTTAATAGCTTATACATTAATGATGCAGAAATTTTTTATTTATTGAAAAATAAATAATATATTTTTTATTAAAAAAAGAATACCCATCCAAATGACCATTTACTTGACCAAACCTTATTGGTCGAGTAACTATATATCCTAATAATCCTAGGGTATACTTATGGACCATTTTGAGCCTTATAAAACCGATTATGACATTATATTATTTTATTTTAAATGATGCCAATGTTGTCACCATCATAATTTAATAAACATATCATTTTAAAAGATATATGTTTTAGAAGATAAATTATACTAAAAGTTTTATTATGAAATATAATATATATAACATCATTATAGTATTTTATTTTTAATTTTTATGCAACAAATAAGTGTATTAAGTAAATATAAAAAATGATGTAGTAATTGTTTGATTAATAGAAATATTAAATAAATGTTATTAAAAATATTAAAATATATATTAAATGAACTAATTAATGTGATCGAAAAATTTTCAATATTCCTATTACATTTTAGTAATCTATAAAATATTTCTTTCGAATAAATCCTCTGTTTGGATTTTATTTAAATTCAAATAAATGAATAGTGTCAAAATTGTCACTATTGATATTTTATAAAAATAACATATTATTAAATTGATTAAAAATCACAAATATATTTAAAAATAACAATTTTAAAATTATATAGTATAAAATGTAATAATTAACCTAATTATTGAATATTCACAACACATTTTTATGTATTTATAACAATTTAAAAATTACAATATTATTACCGCAAATAAAATTAAATAGATTAAATAAGGAAAAATCAAAATGATATGGTTTAAAATAAACATAATACATGTATAATTTTTATATTTTGATTATATTACAACCCTATATCATATCATATTATTTTTGAGTGATTTTTGGAGGTTTTTATGTGGGTTTTTATTTTATTATTAATTAATATTTTGGAGGCTTCTAAAATTGCCCCTCTCTTCTCTTATAAAAGCGATCCCCATACTTCTCCTCTTCACACAAATTTGAGTCTTCAATCTTGGAAAACCCCCAAATATTACTCTTCTCAACATCCCTAGTAACATTATGTAGGTTCTGGTCTTTTCAAAAGACCAACTCTAGTCCATTAAGAGGATGTTTAAAGGAGGTGTGTCGAGGAAGAGGTAATATCTTCTACCGATTCGTTCATGTTTCTTTATTCTTCTACTTCCTCCATTTTAGTTGTTTCATTATAAAGTAATAACATCATTATCACTAATATAATGATATGCTATTATAAATACTAAATAACCATATTTCACATTTTATCCATCCTATGAAAAAATGAAATCCTCGCGAGTGCGTACTTACAGCTTACTTTCTCCAAGCCGTGGTGAAATCTATTTTTCCACCACCACCATAATTGGATTAGTATAATGGTGGAAATAATAACAATATATGATTATTATAGAATCATATTGATTCTGAGATATTATATCTTCCACTTCAATTCCATTCAATAATTATGAGAACGATATAATCGCTCGTGTGTACGTACAGATTATCGTCTCCAGGATGTGATGAGATTCATTTTCCAATATGACCATTCAAGAATGATTATATAGAATATATAATAAATAATCATGAAATATATGAAATAATTATTATACTGGATTTATGTATATTTTATTTACTTAATTCCTTTCAATTTAATAAGGATTCGAAAATAGGCTTCCTGCATACGTATGACCTACCATCTCCATGAACAGTGTATTTAATTCCGTTTATCGATATATTATATATATATATATATTATTCTGAATATATTATATATAAATCAAGTTATACATTCTGGAAGTAATTATTCCTGATCTATGTAATCATACTAATAATTACAAGTCAAAACATGTAAGATAAATGAAATGATTTTACCCAAAACACTGCTTTAACATGGAATTGACAAATGAACGTCTTATACAATGTCATATGTGATTCATATATGATATCATAAATATTATTATGGTTCTGTTACAAGTAAATAATATGTTAAAACCCACTATACAGGAGTCTCAGACTCATACAGATGAAATTGGACATAAGGTAAGAGATTATTTCGTCTCACTTTTATTTCTGTGAGATATATGACATAATAATTATCTATTTTTTTGTATGATGTTTATGCTTCCAATGAATGTTTTATGATTTTAATTATGGAGTATATGATATTTACATATTCATGTAATACTCTTTATTTTATGACATGTATGATTCCACAGATCATAAAAGGTAAGGGATAATTATTCCAATCTCGTTATTATCTAAGATTGTTTATTCGTACATATTTTCTGGCGTTATATTTATCACCCATGTCCATTTTTTATAAAATATGTTCTCATAATGTTTTTTCTATTATTCCTTGTATATTTGATGTTTTGTTTAACCATTTCTGACTTTTACTATGTGGTATGGCAGGAATCATTCTTTTTTTAACCATACGATGTACTTTTTGACTTTTTTGGAAATAATATGAGAAGAATGATATTTTTAATTTATACAGAATTAACGGATTTTAATGATTTCATAACACCTTATTTCCATGAAGCTTCCTCTACACAATTTAATATTTATTTTCAACAAAATCCTTTTATTTTGAAATTTCAAGGCCTCTTGAGAAAATATAATGATTTTGTAGAAGAAAGGACATTTTCCTCATGAATTCATTTCAAGTGTTTTATAAAAACTATTTTCCATCTAAGATGAAATTATTTAATATGATTATGTTTCAAGTATAATGTCTCTATTATTTACATGGTTTCATTTTTCATATCATGAAATTATATCGATTTATTTTATATGGATTATGTTATGATGATATGATGTTTATGAAACCCATTACATACATTGGGTTATGATGAATGATTTATGTTTATTTTGTGGGAAATGACAGAATGATTTCATTATGAGATGGGTGGACCTATATCTCCCTCCAATGCAATGGGTAAATATTTATATCTTATGAGATAGACATGGACAGAATGGAAAGTGAATTTGGTTCAGTAATATAGGGCTGGAATGGGAGGTAAACCTGGTTCAGTAATGGACTTTGTCCACTATGATGTACATGGCAGTAATGCCTTGACAACTATGGAAATCATAAGATGTGCTTAATGGATTCCACAATTACATTTTTTATTTCCATTCTATTTTATCATGATTAATGTTCCATTATGATTTATTCCTTATGTACTACCAAGATTTATTTACTAACTCAAGATTTTGATGTTTAAAAATTATGTTCATGTTTTTATGTTCAAATATATATGGTTTGTTTTTTCGTCTCCATACTTACCCTTACTGAGCATTTTAGATCACCATTTTTATGTCTTCTTTTCCCCAGGATATAAATAATTGTTTTAAATATGAAAAAAGGGAAATATCATTATGGAAGATGTTGAAGATCATTCACCATGATTAGAATATTGTGTTCCATGTTTCCAAAGACACTAAACTATTACGGTCCTCAGGTGTCTGTTTTTGTTGTATATTAAGTATTCCAAAAAAGTAATGTAATGTCTATATACGTCAAACATGGGTCTCTACAGTTGGTATCATATGAAAGGATCAGTTAACCATTGGAAAGTAGGATGCGAAAACATTAGTGAGATCCCCAGAAATATTTATAAGGTATGTCTTGGGATGTCCCTAAGGTTATGTATAAGTATAGGTTAAAATCCTAGAATTATAATAACTATCATGAATTACCTAAGATTAAACCTAAGATGTTATAGATTTAAAGTACTACCCCTTGATTATGTTGTTTTCCTAGTATTAATTTTTCCTCTCACACTATTTTTTGGGTTTTAGAAAAGGGCTAGAAACAGGAAGATTCATGTTAATGGAGAATATGATGGACAATGGAATGATATTATTCATGATCAAACAAATGAAATGGGATTTTGAAGTCCAAACATTGTTAGTATGACTAATTATAAATCTCTTAAAATGATCAAAAATCTCAACTTTGGCCAGTTTTCTGACTTAGCTAATAAGAGAAAGATAGAGTTTCATGATGATAATAGAGGAAAGAAAGTTCAATTTCCCTCATGTAAATCATGTTGGAAGAGGCATCATGGGGAATGTTTCAAAGGAAGTGGAAGATGGTTTGGGTGTTGAAAAGAATGATACAAAGCTAGTAATTGCAAAGGAGAATGTTCAGTTAACACTATGGACAAGGATAATGGTATTTCTATGAAATCAAACATGGTTAAATGTTTTAAATGGGAAATGTACAGGAATAATGAAAACCAATGACCTATGGTAAATTCTCATGAAGATAATCAGTATGGTCGTATGGGTAGTTTTTATGTTGATGATGATGAAGAGACCACAAATGATATATGAGATGAAAGATGTGTTGAGAAATAAAATGATGAAGCTTGGACAATGGTTTAAGAAGGTAGTAGAGTGATTTCATGTTTATCAAGAATAATATATGGTACTACGGAATAATGATAAACTTAAGGATTTTTACACTATTGTTTTTATTTGAGTATTTGAATGTATATGTTCAATGCTACCGTTAACCATTAAAAGTGATTAAAATATATTTAGATAGCAGATGATATGTGCATAATGAAGGGAAAATGAGAAAATAATATGTTTGATAGTATTAATGATCTCATGATTTATATAAGGACAAAGTGATATCATGGTTTGAGTATATATATTTTTTTGGATTTTGGTATGTGGAAAGAGTTAATTTTTGACAGAATTCATGTTTTCACTAAGTTTCTATGGTAACTCAGGATTCAAGAGAATACATGATTAAGGTATTCACATGTTTCGAACGTGACCTACAAGATATATATTATGATATACGAGGGATAAATGATAGTATTCACATGCCAGGTAGATGACCTTTCTAGTAATCATTTTCTTTATACTATGAGATTGGATAAAATTATTTTCGATAAGGCTAAAGGTTGAAATGGAATAAGTTGGATATTTGAAGGTATTGTTTAAGGATAGAACTTTTTTTAAATGTTAGAATAGTATTGTTTTAGAAAAGGACAACCTATAAGATGGGTGAAAACCCATCGCGTCGGACAAGGATGCGGGAATCAAACCCACAACCAAAGTGAGACAGGCCGTTATCACCTACCATTGTCCTACAGGAAGTCCCTGGTTAGTAGAAATTATTTTTATTTTATTAAGCGGTATTACAGATAAAGTATAAGACCATTTTTGAAACTATATACGATTAATCTCACCATAGATGGACTTATGTGTATTTGTTTTCTTTTTCTAACCTTATGTTTGAGAAAGTTGAAATGTCCTATAATTCTATTGCATGATCTTCTAACACTTCATGAATGAAAAATTAAACTTCATTTTATTAAGAGATGATGTGGAAATCGTTCATAGCATGAACAATGGTGAGATTTTACCAAAATCTAGTAAGTATTTCTATTAATTCAAAAACAATTCTTCATCATTAGGGAAAGGATCTTGAAAAACAATAATGTTATCCTAGTACCCTTATATCCGATGAATCAGATGGTACATTAGATCATCCCAAATTTATGGATTATGATAATTGTCCATTTTATAGCCATGTTCTCTACCTATTTTAATTAGAACATGATGATTAGATTTCTCTTTTATATCCATATTTTCACTTATATTCTCTTTTGTGGTAACTAGTGTTGAGATACATTGGGTGACCATAATGTTTCAAACATTACTCTTTAAAATTAAGTATTAGTATTCCATTTTACTAAGTGAGTTTCTATGAATGAATCTTTCAATTTTTAAACGATTTATAACCCCAACGAATTTCGAGGGAAAAAATCATTTTAAGGGGGATAGAATGTAACACCGTGAGATTTTATGTGAAATAATCCTTTCTTTGAGGTCTTCTGTTATACACTACACTAAGATTACCTTGCGCTATATGAAACACTGTATTAGCTTGCAGTATACGCAGCAATATACTTGGCTTGTGTTACACACAAGAGAGACCTTCCTCAATAGCTTGCATGGTACGTAATACTGAGTTTCACTAAACAATGATACATTATAATATTATTATGAACTACTCATTATGAATAGTATTAACCTCATTTAAAATTTTATAATAATATAATCCATCTTACACATTTTCTATAACATGATATGAGAACAAAATTATTTTTTAGGATAAAGGAAGTATTTTTTTAAAAAATGCACCTTTGTCACCTTTTGATGGCCCACCCATTTTAAGTACATTTTTTGACAAGTTTATAAGTTAAATTTGAAAAATTAAACTTCTTCTTTTGAATCAGGATATAAAAATTTACGTTGGATAAATTTTTGACATTATTCTGATAACCTTCACATTTGGATGAATAGTAAAAACACGCTAAATTTTAATTAAAAACGTCTTTTTTCATTGAGATAATTCATATGTATAAATTATAATATTGGATACATTTAAAGTATAAATAGAATATATTTTTACCATTTAGTATAATATCCTTCATTAGCATTAATTTTACATTGAATTCATATGTAAAAACGTTTCAATCTCATAAAATGTTTTAAGTTTTAAAACTTGTTTTCTCAACAGCAGGATTAATTTTAAATCAAATACAAAAACTTATATGTTTTGAATTTTGAAAATTGTATTCCATATTTTGAATCAGTATTTCCAAATTATCTTAGTAGGAAAATTTTTATTTTTAGGCATTATGAATAGTAACTATGGTAAATTTTGTTTACTACAGTTTATGGTGAATCATTAATTAAGGGTAAACATAGCATCATAAAATTTCCCTGACATTTGTATTAATATAATGGGATGATTATATTTCATCTTAAAATATAATTGGGTCTAAATTGTATCTTTTGGAACCAACTTGGATGTGATTAAGACCATTAATTTGTTTTATTTAATGAAAGTGAAATATGTCTTACTCAAAATGTATTAATTAAAGTATTTTTAATATAATGTTATACATAATATAAATTCAATTATAATTACTAATTTGAAATATAAAATGTTTTTATTCATCATGGTAATTTATTTTTTATTTTAATGAAATATATAATAACATTATTTGATTATAAATTAATGATGCAGAAATTATTTATTTAGTTAAAATGAATAATATTGTTTTTATTAAAATAATAATACATATAAAAAGAACCATAAACTTGACCAAGATATATTGGTCGAGTAAATATATACCAGAAACATAGAAGGGTATACTTGTGGACCATTTGTAGCCTTATAAAATAGATTATGACATTTATATTATTTTATTTTAAATGATGCCAAAGTTTTCAACTTCATCATTTAATAAACATATCTTTTTAAAAGTTGGGTGTATTAGAAGGTAAATTTGACTAAAAGTATTATTATGAAATATAATATATTTATCTTCATTATATAATTTTATTTATAATTTTTATGTGACAAATAAGTATATTACATAATTATATGAAAATTATGTAGTAATTATTTTATTAAGAGAAATATCAAATAAATGGTTATAAAATTTTAAATTATATATTTAATGAACTAATTAATGTGCTCCACTAATTTTATATACGAATGTTACATGTTAGGAATCTATTACATATTTTGGTTTTAATATATCCATTCTTTAGAATTTATTTAAATTCATATAAATGAATAGTGTTTAATATGATACTATTGATATTTTATAAAAAATAACATATTATTAAATTGATTAAAAATCACAAAAACATTAAAAAATTTAAAATTTTAAATTATATGGTCTAAAATGTAATAATTTATCTCATTATGTAAAATTCACAACACATAAGTGAGTATTTATAACAATTTAAAAATTAGAATATTATTACCACAAATAGAATTAAATAGATTAAATAAGGATAAATCAAAATGAAAAGGTTTAAAATAAACATAAAAAATGTCTAATTTTGATTGGTAGATGAAATTAAAACCCTGTCTGAACTCGTATTCTAATTGAGTGATTTTTGGTGGTTTTTAAGTGGGGTTTGAATTTATTATTAATTAATATTTTTGAGGTTTTCAAAAGTGCCTCTATATTACCTTATCAAAGTGAACTTCATCACTCTCTATTCACACAAATTTGAGCCATAAATATCGGCCAACCCCTTCCCATTAATCTTTGAAACTTCCCAAGTAACATTCTGATGGTTCTGGTCTTTTCAAAAGACCAACTCTAGTCCCATAAGTGGATGTTTAAAGGAGGTGTGTCGAGAAAGAGGTAATCCCTTCTACCGATTCTTTAAAGTTTCATTATTCATCTACTTCCTCTTCTATAGTTGTTTCATTATAAATTAATAATATCAATATAAATATTATACAGATATATTATTATAAATATGAAACAACCCTATTTCACATTCAATTCATCCTACGAAAAAACGAAATCACCACGTGTGTGTACGTACGACTTACCGTCTCCACACCGTGGGGTAGTCTGTTTTTCCACCACCACTATACATGGATGGGTATAATGGAGGAAATAATAAATATATATTATTATTATAACATCATTCTGATTCTTAGATGTTATATCATCCTCTCCAATTCCATTCAATAATTATGAGAATGAAATCATCGCTCGTGCGTACGTACGGATTACCATCTCCACGACGCGATGAGATTCATTCTCCAAGTTAACCATTAAAGAATGACATAATAGTATATATAATAAATAATCAAGAAATATATGACATAATAGTTATACTGGATTTATGTCTATTTTATTTACTTTCTTCCATTCAATTTAATATGGAAACCAATACAGCGTTCATGCGTACGTATGACCTACCGTCTCCATAAACGGTGCATTTCATTCCGTTTATCGATATTATATATATATATATATATATTATGAATATATTATATATAAATCATGTTCTACATTCTTTATGTATATAATCATGATCTATGTAATCATATTAATAATTACAAGTCAAAACACAGACAATAAATGAAACGATTTAACCCAAAATGATGCTTTAACATGTAATTGACAAATGAACGTGTAATATAAGATTGTAAGTGAATCATAAATGATATCATAAATATTATTATGGTTCTGTTACAAGTTAATAATATTTTTACACCCACTATATAGGAGTCTGAGACACATATGAATGAAATTGGACATATGGTAAGGGATTATTTTATCTCACTTTTATTTCGTTGAGACATATGCCATAATCAACACCTATTAATTTTTTATGTTGTTTTATGCATCCCATGAATGTTTTATGATTTTTATTATGGAAGATATGATTTTTACATATTCATTTTATTTTCATTATTTTATGACACGTATGATTTGACCGATCAAAAAAGGTAAGGGACAATTATTCCAATCTCGTACTTATCCGAGACTGTTTATTCGTATGTATTTAATGGGCTTATATTTATCATATATGTCAATGTTTTATAAAAATTGTTTTCATAATGTTTTTACAATTCTTACATGTATTTTTAAGGTTTTGTTACCCCTTTTTGACTTTTACTATGTAGTAAGAAAGGAATGTTTCTTTTGTTAACCATAACAGTAACTTTTTGACTTTTCTGGAAAATGTATGAGAAAAATGTTTTTTTACTTATACGGCATGAACAAATTTTTACGGTTTCATATATCCTTAATTCTATGAAGCTTAATCTACATTATTTCTAGATTATTTTCAATAAAATCCTTTTCTTTTAAAATTTCATGGCATTTTAATAAATGGAAATGATTTTGTAAAAGAAAGGACATTTACCTCAAGAATTCATTTCAAGTGTTTTATCAAAACTATTTTCCATCTAAGATGACATTATTTAATAAGTTTTTGTTTTAGTTATAATATTCCCATTATTTACATGGTTTCATTTTTCTTATGATGAAATGATATCCATTTATTTTAAATGGATTTTTTTATGATGGGATGATGTTTATGAAACCCATTTCATTCATTGGGTTATGATGAATGATTTTTATTTGTTTTGTGGCACACGAAAGGAAGATTTCATTATGAGATGGGTGGGACTTATATCTCACCCAAATGCATTGTGTAATGATTTTAATCTCATGGGATAGACATAGCTTGAACAGAAAGTGAATCTGGTTCATTAATACAATGCTGGAACTACAAGTAAAAAAGGATCAGTAATGGACATTTTCCAATATGATGGTCTTGGCAGCAGTGCCTTGGCTACTATATAAATCATAACATTTTTTTAATGGATGCCATAATTACATGTTTTATTCTAATTATATTTTATCATGATTAATGTTAATTTATGATCTATACCTTATGTATTGCCATGATTTATTTCACAACTAAATACTTTGATGATTAAACAGCGTGTTGGTGTTTTTAAGTTCAAATGTATATGGTTTGTTTTATTTTCTCCATGCTTACTCTTACTGAGCATTTGAGCTCACCCTTTTTATGTCTTCTTTTCCCCAGTATATAAAGAATTATTTTAGGTAATAAAACAAAAGGGAACAATCTTTATGGGAGACGTTGAAGATCATTCACCATCATTAGAATATTGTGTTCCATGTCTCCAAAGAAACTAATCTATTATGGTCCGTGTGTGTTTTTTTTGTTGTGTATTAAGTATTCTATAAATTAATATAATTTCCATGTACATCAAGCTTGGGTCTCTACACTCTTATTTCATGAGCATGGTGATTCACAATGGAAATAGAAAAATCCATCACACCTATCCATAACCAAATGATCTCATTATTATCCAGTACATCCCACATAGATTTCACATTAAATGACATGTGATTACTCCAAATATATATGTTGACACATCAAAATTTATAAGGCCCGATCCTTAAAAAATTATATAATCTTGAGTTAAATAAAGAATTCAAATTTATTCACTTTTTAGGTTTAGATTTTTTAGGGAATTAGGACATAACTATTTAATATTAACATGAATATTACATGTAGACACTACTAATCAGTATCCATTTTTCATAAATAAAATGTCATAAAAAGAAACATGCCCAGTTCCATGTTTTAGATAGCATGACTTTTACTTGATCTTATCCTTGACCCTATTCCAATATATGTCCTATGAAAAACATTTCAAAAAATTGGGATTATCACAAAAAGCTCAGTAAGGGATATAAAATAAAGAATGAATACATTATCCCATCAATAAATAAAATACAATGAAACCATACATTTCAATCATAACATACCTCATGAAATCATAATATTTATGAATAACACATAGTAATCATAAATCATAAAGTTAACTTATGACATACATAGCATACATACATTGTAGATATCACATATATATAGGGAGTTATATTAGAATACCCATCCCTGTATATTACCTAAATCTCTAAGGAGAAACATTAATGTTTACCTCCGTCACATTACCCATTGTATTGGAGAGCTATCTCGGGCTCTCAATCCCTATGTTTATCACAAATCCACCCGTATACATAAACAGTACCCAAGAACCATAACATATCCATATAACATAAAACAAAAATAATGTATTGTTAACATTTTCAAATTCCAATCACAATATAGTTTTTCAATATATTGACATCATCAATTATTTATAAAACCGTTCTCAAAACCCACATAAAATGTATATTAAAGTGATTTTTGAATCAAAGTGTCCTATACCACTTTTAATATTTGAATGGAATTAATATTTTAAACCATTAATACCAATATAAATAAATCCTTAAAACCATTTTGAAAACATGGCCATTTATGAGAAATATTTAGATGATTAAATATTTAAAACATTTAATATGGTATTTTTGTTAAAGCGTTTAAAAAAAGAGAGAATCATGAATACAAATTATCTAGGAATAAAATTTAATTAGAATTTTAAAATATCCTTACAATAAATGGATTAATGATATAATATGCCAAATTATATTATATACAATATATATGTCATGACCCATCCCCCGGGGCCCATACCGTGACTACCCCAAGCCCACCTTCCACAGGCCGGGGGCTAGCGACTAGCAAAAAAGGCATAAATCCCTAAAACTGGGAAGGAATGGCCTTTATAACAAGAAAACGTACATAAAAAAGTACAAGATGGAAGCAAAACACTAAGTAAAACTATATAACAAAAGAGTGTTGAAAAGTAAAAGGGGCCAGAAATACAAGCCCAATTGTAAAGTACAAGAAACTAGAAAGAGGGAAAACATCTCCTAGACTGTCCACTGGGAAAGCCTACCTGAAGGGTAGGTATAGATAGCCTCCACAACACTCCATGTCTATCTGTATCCTCTGTGTACCGTCACGCCATGTGGCCCACGTTCAGGTACCGTCCAGTCCTGGTACAATCAACCTCGTTCATCGGTGTCTGTTGTCTGCATCCAACACAACAAGGTGCACACATATCCCATGTAGGTTTGAGTATAATGATACTCAATAGAGACCCCGAGACTCTCAAGGTATCAAAAAAACCAACAAGGATAAACACCAAGAATGATGTCAACAGATACACCCATGTAGTTATATGCCCAAACATATACCAATGTTATCAATTAATCCATCACAATCACAAGGAAAACACAAAATTTACTGACTCAGATCATAGAGGTAAACAAATTTTGTAGATATTTAGAGATTATTAGATGTAGCCACTAAATAATCTATTCTGTCGAACCCACATAGGATCCAGGAACAGAAATCAGAACTGTCAATCCAACACAGGATCCATGAACAGTTGTCAGAGCTATAGAACCCACCCAGGATCCAGAAATAGTCATCAGTTCTGTCGAACCAACATAGGATCTAGGAACAGTATTCAGTGTTTTCGAACCCACACATGATCCAAGAATAGTTTTCAGATCTATCGAACCCATATAGGATCTTGGAACAGTTGTCAGTGTGCAGCGTACAAATCATGCTTGATTCTGAGAGGGTACACTCCCCAAGCAATGTTTCTATACATAAAAAGCCATTATGCCTCAAGTTGATGAATCCTAAATATCTGCCTTTCCAAAAGGAACCCAACACGACAGACAGTGTGTAAATCAGATGCTCAATCTGAGAGTTATTGGCATTAATGTTCCTGGGGCCCAATTGGATTTATGTTTGATCCATCCCGGTCGCACCCCATCTATTTACAAACCTCATGTGTGGTATACCAAAATAAATATCTTCTTCCACTGTTTTTGTCACCGTAGACATTTCGTCAATAGGACGGCTGCTGCTCATGTTATGGGGAAAATAGTCGAAACATGTCAAACGGGTCCGGACAGGGATCTGACCTGGTCCGCGGGTACGACCCGGTCTGCGGATCTGACCCAGCCCATGAGGGCGGCCCGATCCAGGCTGGGGCCGTCCAGCACAAGGCACGCGGCTGGCAGCCTGTGGGGTCTACCCTAGAAAAGTACAGGGGGAGGTCGTGCCCCCTGGGTTCTCGAATGGCTTAGCCATTTGGGGGAGTCAAACCGGTGCCAGGTGGAGTCGTTCTATGTCATGTGGGACCCATGTGATGGGTCACACTCCTCCTGGATGGACGAGCAGGAAGCCTCCTCCTACATAGCACAGTTTCACTGCACCCCCTCTGGCGGTCGGCTGAGCCGGCCACCCATTCTCCATCGCCGCAGCCAAGGTCGCGGCCTGTTATTTCATAGCGCGGCACGCGCGTCACCACGCCTTCCTCATAACCCAGCGGCTCAGGCCACCAGATCTTCTTACAGCCAGCCTTGCGCTGGCCATCGCTGCACCGCCGCGTCCAGTCGGCCCCAACCCACTCCTTCAGCGGTGCAGTTGTGCCTCCGATGTCCACGCGGCTGACCAGAGTGCCTGCCACCCTTCCTTCATTATACTGGTGTCATTCGCTGGTTCCAACCACCAGTGAGCCTTCTGTGGGTCACCGGACGAGTTCAGATGGCCTGATTCTTGTTACAGAAGTAGCCTCACACTCATTGGGATGACACCTTTGTTCCACAACCATTTTTGACGATAATCACACATCCCATACTCAAGCCGTATTTAGTGTAACACCCTGATCTTTCACGATACGCCTCTCTTTCAATAATGCAATAGCTTACATTTTACGCATGTTCGAGTTCTAACACATCGTGACTAATCAAAGTAGCTGTTATGAATAGTAATACACACTTTTTAAAATTATAGAAATTTTATATTTCAAAATGGACTTCATTCTGGTATTCTTAATATTGAAATTATCTTAAGTTGAATTTTTTGTAATTTTCTGAGAACTTTCAATTTTTTATGAATAGTGAAAAATACATAAAAACAAGTTTTTTAATCAAAATAATTTCTAGTGATAAATTATACTATTGAGTGGTTTTAATTTATAATTAGAATATATTTTTACCTTTATATCCAATGGTGGTCATTAGAATTAATTTCAATTTGAAATTGGACATAAACAATTGTCAATCTTTGGATATATATTGTTTCTAAAAAACACGCGATTTGTTGTGACAGCGGGAATTAATTATAAAATTAATTAATGAAACTTATATGTCTGTAATCTCATAAAATAGATATCATTTTTGGATTCAGAATATCAATTATAGCTTAGGGTGAAATTTTGGAATTGTTCAGAAAAACTTCAATTTTTGATAAATAGTGAAACCACTAAGTGGTAGTTAAAAAAATGATTTTTCGTTTAAATGAAACATTACCACTTCTTTAATTTAATTTTCAAAAATCAAACATACATGGTTTTCATTAGGAAGAAAAATGTGGTTCAATGGGATTAAAATAATTTTTTGGTGAATAGTAACTTTTAAGTTTAATTAAAAGCGATTAAAGGTAATTAGTGAAATTTAAGGTAAAAAAAGTATTATAAAAATCTGGAATGACCTTTACACTTGTCCAACCACTATTGGATGTGTCATGGCCGACCAGGAAAATCCATGGGTCAACATGGTGACCCCATGGAGCCACTTTGGTAGGAAAAAGACATAAATAACTTTTTATTTAATGTTAAAATAAAAAGGTCACAAAAAAGAGTTGTTTTACTAAAACAATTATTAAATGGGGTAATACAAGTCATATATTTGACTATAAATATTAATTAGAAAGTTAAAAATATTTCCTACATCATGATATTTTTTTTATAATTTTTAGACATTAAATAAATTAAATTATTTTTGACACCATGATGATGCAGCGATTACCTCATTAATTAACGATTTAAATAAAATGAAAGGATAATGTAAAATCTAAGGATTACACTTGTCAAAAACCTATTGGATTAAGATATTTCAAACCCTTATCACCTTAGCCTCGGAATATATCATTGTGGGACCTTTAGAATCCGAAAAGCATTTCTTAATAAAATAACATTTCATGACCTTCCAAGAGTGCCCCTCCTCTCCACTTATAAAAGGCCCCACCACTACCACCATACTCACACTATAAATGCCTTTTGTCTCGGCTAACCCCTGCCCAAATACTCTCCCAACTTCCCTCCATTACTCCTAGAAACCTCACTATGGGCAGAAGTTTTCCCAAGGACGCCTTTGGCTCAATTCAAAAGAGTTACCCGATTTTAAGGTAATGTCTTCTCTTATGTTATTTTGTTTTATTTTGATTCTCCAACCCCTTAAACTCTTTTTATTCATTTATTTTGTAACAACACCAGTATCCTCAATATACTAGTATGTTTTTATAATGTTTATTCTAGTTACACTTACACAAACCTACATCTAATGGTTAAATAACATACGGTTTCTGTGGATGGCGAATTTCTGCCTCAAGAAACGATGATTGTTCAACACTCATAAAACACCTTAAAAGGTGGCCATTAAGATGTCACTATATTTATATATGATATATAATTTGTTTATGTTTTACTTAAGCTTCTGTATTTTTCATTTATTGCATACCTTTATGATTTCCATTATGGGTAAACGCGATAATTTCATTTTAGGAAATGCGGACTACCGCCCCTCAAAGTGATTTGAATCGTTAATGCCATATGTGGGATGTATAAAGGATGGAGTAAATGGTATTATACATTATATTATACTGGAATTATATTATACCTTTATATAATTATAACTTCATTCCATTAAATATGAAATGGAAATGAAAGTAGCGTTCATGCGTACGTACGGCTTACCGTCTCCATGAACGGTGCATTTCATTTCTTACCTCTAAATGTTATGTAATATTATAAATGAATGTATATACTGGATATATATTATTTATATGATATATACATCATGAATATAATTATGGATATAATGGATATTTTACCACATGAACAAAGTGTAATTATAAGAAGTTAATTTTTGACTCAAGTACCTAAGATCGACAAAACGACCGTTATAAACTTAAATAATTACATAATGTTCATGACATGGTAATAAGTAATATAAAAGGAATAATGAACTTGTAAAAGGTTCTTAAGATGGTATAGATTAACTCTAGTTTATTATTCAGGAGATCAAAGAACGGTCGAGTGAATTCGGACACGAGGTAAGGGAATTTCTTAACCTAATTTCCATTCTTTGGGTTAATCTCCTACTTTCAAATTATGTCATGAAATTATTATGTCCTATCTTGTATTTGTACTTTCTTTATGTGTTCTTATAGTGAATACACATAATAGATCTATGTTGTTTTAAAAATGATCTTTTTAAGGAATTTGTCTCAATCTCCTTTCATTGAGGCATATTTGGTTTTATACACAACATTCTTTTATACGGTGTATAAACCCCTTTGACTTTTACGTTTATTCAAAAAAATCTTTTTTTTACGAAGCGTTTTACTAAACGACAAAAAGGGAATGTTTTTCTTTCCGTACATATGCGGCGACAATGACTTCTCTGCCACCGTGATCATTATTTGAGTTTCCGCTTCCTGTACAAGCCATTATTTTTTTAAAGAAAAATAAATACAATGTTTTAACTTTATTTTATTTTGGTATTGAAAATGGTTTTGAAAGTGTTTTTATTATATCAATGTGTTGTATTGATATATTTTGATTTAAATGTGGAAATGTTATGTTTCCTTTATGCATGTTTTATGTGATACAATTATGTTATGGCTTATGATATGTTTAAACCTATTCATATGAGGAATGCATTGGACTTAATAAGTGATGGGTGGAGCCCACTACAGCTCCTCGATGCAACAGTATGTCTCATGAGACAAACTAGTGTCTTGGCACACAGCCTTGACAAAATCTTATTGTAGGCTTGGCACGAGGCCTTGGCTACCTGTTTATGATAGTCTAGCCTTATGCATTCCATCATTATGAAAGTGGTTATTGATATTGCATGTGATTATTCGACTAGTAGAATATCCATGTGAGTAAGTAAATGGCATTATTTAATTTTATTTTTTTCCATATTATTCTGAATTTCAAGTTTAAAAAGGCATTTTTTTAGTTATACATTTCCTTAAATGTTAATGTTTATTTATGAAATCTTCCGCTATATTGTTATCCTTACTGAGCATCTGAGCTAACCCCTTTCAATGTTTTAATATTTTCCAGGATGTGAAGAAGTATTTTATGAATGACCTACAGGGATAGTCAGAAGAGGATATGAGTGTGGACTATGGAGAATTTGTTATTGCAGTTTTTCACTTTATGATGTAATGTAAGACTCATGAATGCATCTAGTGTTTCCAAGGCTACTAAACTAATCGGTCTTTCGGGACATGATATTTTGTGATCATTCCAATGCTACGAAGTAATGCACCGACTCGGGGTAACTGGGGTTGGGGTGTTACAGTTGGTATCGGAGGCAGTTTAGTACTAACATTAGAATCTAGATTTAGATAAACTCTAATTAGAAACATAGCTCCAAGAAAGACTTTAAGGATTAGTATAGAAGAACTTCATAGAATTTTGATATTATAGAGATTTTGTGATTTTTCTGAGCAATACATCCCTGTCTGGATACGAGTAGGTAGAGGCGGCTCTGGCACAAATGTACGTAGGGGTAAAACATCAAAACACCTCTTTGAGATAGACTCGAACGGGAACTGGTGCACGACAACGGGCCTTGCTGCACACTTGGTTACGACACTCCCGGGGGATATGCTTAGGATAATTCTCATTTTCCTTACAAACCACTATGAAGGGTTATGAGTATATAATTCCTCAAAGATAACATTTTTTATGGTTGTGGATTATATACATAAATAGTTCAATTAGTGTTAAGTGTTTTACATGTATGGAATTATGTATTTTTATTCATAAACTAATCTAGTTTATGCCATTGTTTAGAAATGGCGCCTAGTGGAAGGAATGAAAACTGTATCAATGCACGCACTCCGTGTAGGGATTTCCCTCCTGCTCATGATAATTATTGTGGATCTGGAGATACAACTGGTGATGATCAACTTATTACCACACTAGGACAACTCACTCAGGTTATGAATAATAACCTTACTCGTATGGAGCACCATGATCCACAACGTGGAGGATCAATGTGAGACCGCTTCATGAGGAAACAACCACAAACATTTAATGGGGGTACAAATCCATTATTAGCTGAGCAATGGATAAACTCATTAGAGAAAATATTCCATGCCTTGGGGAGTAGCGAAAGGGAGAAGGTTGTCATGGCAGTCTACCGCCTCACAGAAGATGCCGATCAATGGTGGTCGCTGATTAAAAATACAAAGGAAGATGAAGACGTATCATGTATGGAATGGAGAGAGTTAAAAGAGATTTTCTTAGAAAAATATTTTCCTCGTGACCATCGAGCAGATATGGAAAGGCAATTTCTGAGTCTGAGACAAAAGGAGGATGATAATGTCGCAAAGTATGAGGCCAACATTACAAGGTTAGCGAGACATGCTGCAGATTATATACGTAACCCAAGAAGTAAGATTTATCATTTCTTTGATGGGTTAAAACCATTTCTCGGTCGAGCATTAGTCTCACAAACCTTCTCGACATACGAAGATATTGTCTCGTGTGCTATCAAGACAGAAAAGGAATTCTCTAAATCTTATGACAATAAAGTAAAGCAAGAGAAGAAGAGAACTGTGGAACAAGAGACAGATAAAGGGAAAAAGGGAAAGAAGGATTTTCCATTATGTGATAATTGTTGGAAGAATGACCCTGGTACTTGCCTAAAAGGAATAGGATTTTGTTATAAATGTGGTGAAAAAGGTCACCAGGAACCTAATTTCTAGGGAAAGAAAGAGGCTATCAATGTTGAATGATACAATTGTAGAGAAATGGGTCATTATGAAAATGAATGACCTAAGCGTCAGGGAAACTTACCTCAGGAAAGGCCAAGGGATCAAGGCCAATATTATGTTGTTACTACAGTTGAAGCAGAATAATTAATGTATTGGTGCTTTTGGACTCATGGATAATATTCTGGATATTATAACAATGTGATATATATATATAAGGATTTTACTACATTACTTATTGTTTCAGTAAGGTTTTAATATGATTAAGGTAATTATATTTTTATCATGTGACAATAAGAGAAACTTTACTTTGTTTGGGGAATCTGATAAATTGATTTTGGAATTAAGAGGCCTTTTAGAGAATGTTTGGACAGAGGTATTTTGGATAACTATAAAGGTTGGGATGGATTAAGTTGATCTTTGAATAGTATTGTTTAAGGTTAAAACAATTTTGAGGATTATTTTTGGAATATTATAATACTATATTTTTAGGAAAAGGATAACCTGCAGGGTGGGGCATAACCCGTCGCGTCGGACAAAGCTGCAGGAATCGAACCCACAACCATAGTGCGACAGGCCTTTATTACCTACCACAATCCTACAGGAAGTCCCTGGTTATTAGAAAATAGTATTCCTAATCTAAATGGTATGTGTTAATATTTTGAACCTTGTATGATTAGGATAAATATTATAATTTTGAGTTCTATTATCTTTTTGAGTGAAAGATGAGTTTGTGGTAGAAATTAGTTGAAGGTTGAAACTCTACTTGTCAAGAATAAATATATATTTATAACTATCTCTTATTATATGAATAAATTAATTCTTAAACTTTAGAAAAGGGATATTAAAACAAAAAATGTGTTATCCTAATACCTTATGTCTTTTTGAATTGATAATATTTTAAATCAACATAGATTGAAGGCTTTGAGGCCCTCAATTTTACACTTGTTTTTGATTGATGTCCTCAATAACTCCCTACAAATATTTACGTTTTTCCTCCAATTATATGTCTCTAATTTCCACCAATGTTATCCTTATCAAGATCATAATTTGGTGGTGAGTTTTTCATTTCCATTTCTGTAAAGACCCATAAAATTCAAGGGAAATTTTTTCTTAATTTTCTTTGGAATTTTACAAGAGCGCGGTTTTTGACGGCACCTGATTCTGAGGCCCGGAGTGCCCGGAATCAATTTCCGAAGTTTGGCTCGGGTACGTTCAGTGAACGAACGAGAGGGAATTTCTAACTTTTGACCCGGTGCTCGGAATTGAATTCCGAGGACACCGATGAACTCGCAGCGCCGATATTCGGTTAAGGAGAACTTTTCCGAGGTTGCGTTTATTTCGGGTTGAGAGTTAGTTTTTGGGAGTTTAGAATAAGTTAAATAAAAATTGTGGATTACAAATTTTTATTTTAACTTATTGGTTAACTTCTCCCAAAGGGTGTTAGTGGTGGAACCCACAACTACTTAACCTCCCTTGGGAGGATTAAGTGTGGTGGGGCCCACCCGAATCATGACTCTTCTTCTTCTCCTTTTTAACTCCCTTAAACTCCTCTTTTAATGACATGACAACTTTGTTAATTAATGGAGTTGAATTGTTTGAATTTTAAACCTTTGAAATTCATTTTGTTAAGTGTGTGAATAAAATAAGACTCTAGCTTATTTTATTTGGTTAGATTTCTCTAGCCTTCTTGAGAGGATTTTGGAACTCCTTCTTCTTCTTCAACTTTGATGAAGAACGCGAAGAACCTTCGAGCTCCGACGAAGAACGCCGCTCCTCTCTTCTTCGTAGCCGGTTGTTCCGAAGATCGACGACGCCTTCCGTGTCAACGAAAGGGAACGCCGCTTCCTCCTCGGACTTCCTTCGTCGGCTTACGAAGATTCACCAACGACGTACCTCTTCGGACGTACCTCTTCGTCAACGGAATTGACGAACGATTACCGCGACGCCCGACCTCCGCGACGCTTGCCTTCCGCGGGTCATTGACAATCATCGTACTTGAAACCGAGGTAGGGGTTGTTGTTGATTATTTATTTACTCTCGTTCTTGGTTCTGGCATGATAGTCTTGTGGATGATTATTTAAGAGTTATCATCTAACGAGAGGGGGGTCGGACCGCACAAACACGGCCAAATCCCCCCTCTGTTCGTGATTATTATTATTTTCTTGTGGATGACGAGATGGCGTGGTGCCGTCGCACCATGCGGGAATTCGCACAGTTGCATTGTGCGGCGCCGTCGCGCCGCGCCGTGGAAGGATCATCATGAACGCGACGCCGTCGTGCCGCGTCGAAGAAAACCGAAGGCGCCGCGGCCGGAGCGGGGCCGCAGCAGAGGGGTGCGGTGCCGTCGCACCGCGCCGGACGATGAACACCGCGGCCGGTTCCGGGCCACGGCAGGACGAGAGGACCGGCGGCGCGCCGGCCGCCGGCGTTGGAAGCCGGAAAGGGGACCTGTTTTCCGGTCCTGTTGAAGAAAAACCGGCCGGCCAGGTGGGCCGGCCGGAAAGAGAAAGACCGGGGGAATTAAATTCCCCCGGCCAGGTTAATTGCTTCCCCTTTATTAAGTGGGGACCGGTTTCATAAAGGGGGGCAGGCGGCCCCCCGTTTTTCTCAAAGGCAGGCCCCCACGAGGGGGGCCGGTTTCACCAAAGGCACGGCTTTCAGTCGCGGCGCCAACGAAGAGGGGCGGGGGCCATGCCCCCCGCGCGTGGCACCCGAGCGGCGCCCAGGCCGTGCCGCCGCCGGCTGGGCCGCGCCGCCGTGCCGGAACGCGCCGCCGCGCCGCGCCGCGCCGCCGACCGGGCCGGGTCGGACCCAGGTCAGGTCGACCCGGTTCGGGCCGACCCAGGGGGGGTCGGGCCGGGTGGGCCCGGACCCGGACCCCCCGTTTTCGAATCGATTTCGTTCAAATGCTCATAACTTGAGCTTCGGGCCTCCGAACGACGCGCCGTCAGCGGCAACGCGATCCTTGGATCGAGACGGTCGTTTCGGTATACTATACTCAAGGTGAACCTTCCTTTTCGGGAGCATACATGGTTAAAACACCGTAGTTAAGCGTGCTTGGCCTAGAGTAGTGATCAGGATGGGTGACCTCCTGGGAAGTTTCCCAGGGTGGGTGTGAGACGGAAAGGCCAATATTTAACAGACCGGGCGTCCGATTGACGCGTCGTCTGTTTCGTTGAATTCCTCTAAGTGAGACGGATCTTTTGGCATACTTCGCCCTAGGTTTGGACGTAGGTGGAATACGGTCGGGTTGGTTTTGCCTTAAAAACCAACCGGGCCCCTGGGACGAAAAAGCCAATAACTCTTAGACCGGGCGTCCGATCGACGCGCCGTCTGTTGCGTTGAGTCCCTGTTGACGATACGGAACTTTTGGATACATCAACTCTGGACTTTGTGATAGTTGATGTATCAGCCTCTCGGCTCGTGGAGCGGACCCTCCTGAACGAGCTTGCTGTGTGCGGGAACCCTAGTGCTGGCTGCGACTGTGACTACTACTGCTACTGCTACTGTGACTGCGACGACGACAGTACAGAGATCCTGTGTGGATTCGACGACGACGACTACAGCACTCAGCGATCCTACGTGGATCAGTGCTACAGGTCTTGTGTGGGCCCGATCCTGTGTGGGTCCGATCCTGTGTGGGTCTTTGCGCTCAGCGGTCCTGTGTGAACCAGTGCCTACAGGTCCTGTGTGGGCCCGATCCTGTGTGGGTCTTTTGCGGGGGTTAGTTACCTATCGATCCTTCGTGGGTCTGACGACATAGATGGATCAGAGATCATCTTTATCGTCTTTTGAAGAAGTATACCTGTGTGAGCTGAATCCTGTTGCTTTCCTGTGTGGATTGAGTTGTGCTATCCTGTGTGGACTTCGTTTTGCTTCCTGTGTGGAATACGTTACTTTCCTGTGTGGACTGAGTTGTACTTGGGCTCGGAGGTTGGGGCGTATTGGAATTGATGACTTAGGTATATGTATGGGCATATACCTAAGCAGTGTCGGTTGTTACTTCGTGATTGTACCTTTCCTTGTGGTTTATCCTTTGTGGATTTCGGGAGACCTTCAGGGGTCTCGGGGTCCCTACTGAGTAGCTTATACTCACCCCTGCACGGGCTATGCCCGCACTACGTTGTGTTGTTTGCAGACGACGGACAGCGTTGATCTTGGCTGAGGCTTGCAGAGCAGGACGGTACCTGGAGGTGGACCACTGGGCGGGACGTACTCGGAGCGGACGATGGGACCCGTGGAGCAGTGGAGCTATCTGTACCCATCCTTCAGGTGGGATCTCCAGTGGACAGCTCAGTGTAGTGGCTCTTACATACATTTGTTGTTTTCCCTTTCGAGTTGTACTTTACTTTCAGTTTGGGTTTGTATACTGGCCCATTTACTTTTCCGCACTTTCAGTTCTACTCTGTTTTTACTTAGTGTTTACTTTCCGCTTACTTACTCTGTGGTGTTTGTTTACTTTACAAAGGCAATACCTTCCCTTTTCACCGGGAATTACGCCTTAGTGCTAGTCGCCAGCCCCTGGCCTATGGAAGGCGGGCTTGGGGTAGTCACTGCACGGACCCCGAGGGCGGGTCGTGACAAATTGGTATCAGAGAAGTTCGGTTCTACCACGAACTCTGATCTTTCTATGTGAAGCAATAATGTTTAGCGTATTGAGTGTGGTTATCAGTCCAGGGAGTCCAGCGTTGGTGCGACGGTCGACGTATCCATACACCAGGACCCTGACTTCTGATTTCCGACTTAATGCACGAAAACATTGATTGCGTGTGTGTTTCAAAGTTTTCTTTGTGATTACTTTGAGTCAGCTCACCAGGTATACTGTTTGACCGTGACGCACCTGTTCCTTTTAAGGATGGCCCCACGACGGCAGCAAGCTAGGGTTCCGAGAGTCGAGTGTGATGACAGCCCACCGAGCGACGAGGCCTCGGTGCAGGGCCCTTTGTCAGCAGTGGCATCGGCGGTAGCTCTACCCGTTGAGCCACCGATGCTTCCAACACCAGCCGTTGACGATGCACGTCGCCTCAGCGCACTGCATGAGTTTCAGCGCCAGCGACCACCCAGGTTTCGTGGGGTGACGGACCCCCTGGCAGTAGAGGACTGGCTGGAGGCAGTGGTACGTGTGTTTAGGCTAGTGAGGACACCAGCATACCTCATGGTGATCCTCGCTACGAGCCTACTACACGTAGCAGCAGGACGATGGTGGAGCTTGATGCTCCAAGTGCACGATGAGACATCTCTACTTTGGATGGACTTTGAGAGCCTCTTCCACTCGGAGTTCGTCCCAGCCACCCTTCGTACGGTGTGTATCCAGGAGCTTCTTCAGCTGCGGCAGGGCAGCATGACGGTCACTCAGTACTCGGCGAGATTTACTGATCTCTCGCGCTACTCGACCGACATGGTACGGGACCCATTCTTCCGGGCCCGGACCTTTGAGCAGGGTTTGAGACACGAGATCAGGGCATCGCTGATCTCCCTCAGCATACCGACTCAGACAGGAGTACTGGAGCGGGCCCTTTTGATCGAGAGCTTCCTTGCTGAGTCTGCACCAGCACCGAGACCCACCGCAGGGCGGCACGTGGTGGAGTCTTCTGCGGCAGGCAGTCGACGGATGACTCAGGGGTCCAGGCTGACCAGACCTTCAGGTAGACGACCTCAGGACACTGGCTCAGCAGTGCGGGGCACACAGCGCGGAGCCAGTCTTTCGAGAGGCAGACAATGCTACTCATGCGGTAGGTAGGGCCACATGGCTCGTGACTGCCCGACCCGCCATGCAGAGGAGCAACAGACGGTTGAGGAACCACCTAGGTAGAGGCAGAGGTTCGACCGTGGCGGTCCGTAGGGAGGAGGCGGACGAGGCAGAGGAGCTGGCCGAGCAGCAGGTGGTGGGCAACGCTTTGAGGCTCTACCACCACCACCACCACCAGGAGGTCCACCCCGACCTCAGGGGAGAGCACAGCTTCAGGCAGCTGAAGCTTACGATCATGGAGCTCCGGAAGTGGGTGGACTAGTGCGGGACTAGGTCCAGGCATAGAGGCCTTGCCCATAATGCCTCTAGCTTCATAGTTTGTGTTGCCTTGTTCCTTGTACTTTAAGTTGAAGTAGTAAAAGATACTTGCCTTGGTGAATTTTGTTTTCTTGTCTTTTGTTTGTTTTTACTAAGAGGTGCCGGTTAAAAAAACTGTTGACTTGACCCTCACTTGCGAGATTCTTACTGGAGGAAACCCAGTGACCACACACTGATGCCGACAGTGTGACTCAACCCTTGGAGGCGAGAGTAACGGTTGGATCTCTTGGTAGTAGCGTCGAGGCCTTACGACGTCATCCATGCCATGAATTAACTAATCATGACGTGATTGACTGTATTAGGCAAGGAACGTGGTTCATCCAGGGGATGAGACCAGATTTCACTTTTCAGCAAAGGATAAATCTTTGCAACTTTGTCGTACGTTAAGGAGGAATGGGAAACTCATCGTGTGGTCAGACAAATGTCAGCAGAGCTTCCAGGAGCTGAGACAGAGGTTGACTAGCGCACCTATCTTGAGGTTTCCTGAGGAGGGAGTAGGGTACGTAGTCTACTGCGATGCATCAGGGACCGGGCTCAGATGTGTTTTGATGCAGGAGTAGACAGTGATCGCCTATGGATCACGTCAGTTGAGGCCGCATGAGCAGAACTACGCTACCCATGACCTGGAGTTAGTAGCAGTGGTCTTCGCTCTGAAGACATGGCGACATTACCTGATGGGCGAGCATTTTACAGTCTTTTCTGATCATTAGAGTCTCAGGTATATCTAATCGCAGAAGGACCTGAACCTGAGACAGCGGCAATGGCTCGAGTTCCTCCAGGACTATGACTTTGAGATAGTCTATACTCCTGGGAAGGGGAACGTAGTAGCCGATGCCCTCAGCAGGAGGACGGGCATTCAGCTACTTGAGGAGGTGACGGAGCAGGTAGCCTCTTTGCTGATATCCTTCGTGGATAGAGATGGAGCAGCCTTCCTCCAATCTCTCACAGTCACCCCTCCTCTACTGCAGCGGATCAGAGAGGCACAGCGTGAGGACGCTGACTGTGAGACACGGCATGTACAGATATCCTCAGGACAGGAACCTGATGGTTTCTCCCTTGGAGCAGAGAACGACATCCTTTTCAGAGGACGTACCATGGTACCAGTCGCTTTGCGAGAGGAGGTGCTGAGAGAGTTTCACACTTCTCCTTTGGCGGTACATCCTGGAGTGGCGAAGATGTACCAGGATCTCAGATGACAGCACTGGTGGCCGGGCATGAAGAAGGCTGTACCAGAGCTCGTTTCTCGATGCCTCACCTGCCAGCAGGTGAAGGCAGAGCATCAGGTACCAGCAGGCTTGGTACAGCCCTTGGAGGTTCCAGAGTGGAAGTGGGACGGCATATCTATGGACTTCGGGATTGGACTTCCATGCACTTCCAGAGGTCACGACTCCATCTGGGTGATTGTTGACCGACTCACCAATTCGGCACACTTCTTACCCATCAGAGAGCAGGGCTCAATGGAGAGCTTGGGACGTCTCTACGTTCAGGAGATTGTGCGGCTCCACGGCGTGCCATCATCTATCGTCTCCGATCGAGATGCTCTCTTTACTTCCCGGCTTTGGAAGGGGTTACAGGAGGCGTTCGGGGCGCAGCTACGTCTGAGCACAGCCTTTCACCCTCAGACGGATGGTCAGACGGAGAGGACCATTCAGACTCTCGAGGACATGCTCCATGCATGTGTCCTCGACTTTGGTCGTAGCTGAGAGGACCACTTACCCTTGGTGGAGTTTGCGTACAACAACAGCTACCACTCCACCATCGGGATGGCACCGTATGAGGCGTTGTACGGCCGACCTTGTAGATCTCCTTTGTGCTGGACAGACCCTGGGGAGTCAGCACTTGTGGGACCGGAGATGGTCCAGGCCATGACAGAGAAGGTCCAGGTCATCCAGGAGTGGATGAGGACAGCTCAGAGCCAGAAGAAGTCATACGCTGACAGGAGGCGGAGGCCACTAGAGTTCGAGAATGGCGACCACGTCTTCTTACGGGTTTCACCTCGACATGGTATTCGGAGATTTGGCCGTGGCGGCAAGTTATCTCCGCGCTTTATCGGACCCTTCCAGGTCCTCAACAGGATTGGTGAGGTGGCTTCTCGCCTGGATCTACCACCTCAGTTGCACCGGGTGCACGACGTCTTCCACGTATCTCGGCTGAGGAGGTACGTGCACGACCCGACACACATCATTGACCATGGGGAACTTGACGTTGACAATGGGGAGACTTTTACGGAGGTCCCGGTGGAGATAGAGGATCGACAGGAGCGGGTCCTACGTGGGCGATCGATTCCTCTTGTGCGCATTAGATGGCAGCACGGGAACCTCCAGAAGATCACATGGGAGCGGGAGGCTCAGATGCGTTCTCAGTACCCTCATTTGTTTCCCTAGTTTTTGATGTATCTTTTCGGGGACGTAAAGCCCTGAGGTGGGAGTAATTTAAAGACCCATAAAATTCAAGGGAAATTTTTTCTTAATTTTCTTTGGAATTTTACAAGAGCGCGGTTTCTGACGGCACCTGATTCTGAGGCCCGGAGTGCCCGGAATCAATTTCCAAAATTTGGCTCGGGTACGTTCAGTGAACGAACGAGAGGGAATTTCTAACTTTTGACCCGGTGCTCGGAATTGAATTCTGAGGACACCGATGAACTCGCAGCGCCGATATTCGCTTAAGGAGACCTTTTCCGAGGTTGCGTTTATTTCGGGTTGAGAGTTAGTTTTTGGGAGTTTAGAATAAGTTAAATAAAAATTGTGGATTACAAATTTTTATTTTAACTTATTGGTTAACATCTCCCAAAGGGAGTTAGTGGTGTAACCCACAACTACTTAACCTCACATGGGAGGATTAAGTGTGGTGGGGCCCACCCGAAGCATGACTCTTCTTCTTCTCCTTTTTAACTCCCTTAAACTCCTCTTTTAATGACATGACAACTTTGTTAATTAATGGAGTTGAATTGTTTGAATTTCAAACCTTTGAAATTCATTTTGTTAAGTGTGTGAATAAAATAAGACTCTAGCTTATTTTATTTGGTTAGATTTCTCTAGCCTTCTTGAGAGGATTTGGGAACTCCTTCTTCTTCTTCAACTTTGATGAAGAACGCGAAGAACCTTCGAGCTCCGACGAAGAACGTCGCTCCTCTCTTCTTCGTAGCCAGTTGTTCCGAAGATCGATGACGCCTTCCGTGTCAACAAAAGGGAACACCGCTTCCTCCTCGGACTTCCTTCGTCGGCTTACGAAGATTCACCAACGACGTACCTCTTCGGACGTACCTCTTCGTCAACGGAATTGACGAACGATTACCGCAACGCCCGACCTCCGCGACGCTTGCCTTCCGCGGGTCATTGACAATCATCGTACTTGAAACCGAGGTAGGGGTTGTTGTTGATTATTTATTTACTCTCGTTCTTGGTTCTAGCATGATAGTCTTGTGGATGATTATTTAAGAGTTATCATCTAACGAGAGGGGGGTCGGACCCCACAAACACGGCCAAATCCCCCCTCTGTTCGTGATTATTATTATTTTCTTGTGGATGACAAGATGCCGTGGTGTCGTCGCACCACGCGGGAATTCGCACAGTTGCATTGTGTGGCGCCGTCGCGCCGCGCCGTGGAGGGATCATCATGAACGCGACGCCGTCGCGCCGCGTCGAAGAAAACCGAAGGCGCCGCGGCCGGAGCGGGGCCGCAGCGGAGGGGTGCGGTGCCGTCGCACCGCGCCGGATGATGAACACCGCGGCCGGTTCCGGGCCACGGCGGGACGAGAGGACCGGCGGCTCGCCGGGCCGCCGGCGTTGGAAGCCGGAAAGGGGACCGGTTTGCCGGTCCCGTTGAAGAAAAACCAGCCGGCCAGGTGGGCCGGCCGGAAAGAGAAAGACCGGGGGAATTAAATTCCCCCGGCCAGGTTAATTGTCCCCCCTTTATTAAGTGGGGACCGGTTTCATAAAGGGGGGCAGGCGGCCCCCCGTTTTTCTCAAAGGCAGGCCCCCACGAGGGGGCCCGGTTTCACCAAAGGCACGGCTTTCAGCCGCGCCGCCAACGAAGAGGGGCGGGGGCCATGCCCCCCGCGCGTGGCACCCGAGCGGCGCCCAGGCCGTGCCACCGCCGGCTGGGCCGCGCCGCCGTGCCGGAACGTGCCGCCGCGCCGCGCCGCGCCGCCGACCGGGCCGGGTCGGACCCGGGTCGGGTCGACCCGGTTCGGGCCGACCCAGGGGGGGTCGGGCCGGGTCGGCCCGGACCCGGACCCCCCGTTTTCGAATCGATTTCGTTCAAATGCTCATAACTTGAGCTTCGGGCCTCCGAACGACGCGCCGTCAGCGGCAACGTGATCCTTGGATCGAGACGGTCGTTTCGGTATACTATACTCAAGGTGCACCTTCCTTTTCGGGAGCCTACATGGTTAAAACTCCGTAGTTAAGCGTGCTTGGCCTAGAGTAGTGATCAGGATGGATGACCTCCTGGGAAGTTTCCCAGGGTGGGTGTGAGACGGAAAGGCCAATAATTAACAGACCGGGCGTCTGATTGACGCGTCGTCTGTTTCGTTGAATTCCTCTAAGTGAGACGGATCTTTTGGCATACTTCTCCCTAGGTTTGGACGCAGGTGGAGTACGGTCGGGTTGGTTTTGCCTTAAAAACCAACCGGGCCCCTGGTACGAAAAAGCCAATAACTCTTAGACCAGGCGTCCGATCGACGCGCCGTCTGTTGCGTTGAGTCCCTGTTGACGATACAGAACTTTTGGATACATCAACTCTGGACTTTGTGATAGTTGATGTATCAGCCTCTCGGCTCGTGGAGCGGACCCTCCTGAACGAGCTTGCTGTGTGCGGGAACCCTAGTGCTGGCTGCGACTGTGACTACTACTGCTACTGCTACTGCTACTGTGACTGTGACGACGACAGTACAGAGATCCTGTGTGGATTCGACGACGATGACTACAGCACTCAGCGATCCTACGTGGATCAGTGCTACAGGTCCTGTGTGGGCCCGATCCTGTGTGGGTCCGATCCTGTGTGGGTCTTTGCGCTCAGCGGTCCTGTGTGAACCAGTGCCTACAGGTCCTGTGTGGGCCTGATCCTGTGTGGGTCTTTTGCGGGGGTTAGTTACTTATCGATCCTTCGTGGGTCCGACGACTTAGATGGATCAGAGATCATCTTTATCGTCTTTCGAAGAAGTATACCTGTGTGAGCTGAATCATGTTGCTTTCCTGTGTGGATTGAGTTGTGCTATCCTGTGTGGATTTCGTTTTGCTTCCTGTGTGGAATACGTTACTTTCCTATGTGGACTGAGTTGTACTTGGGATCGGAGGTTGGGGCGTATTGGAATTGATGACTTAGGTATATGTATGGGAATATACCTAAGCAGTGTCGGTTGTTACTTCGTGATTGTACCTTTCCTTGTGGTTTATCCTTTGTGGATTTCGGGAGACCTTCAGGGGTCTCGGGGTCCCTACTGAGTAGCTTATACTCACCCCTGCACGGGCTATGCCCGCACTACGTTGTGTTGGTTGCAGACGACGGACAGCGTTGATCTTGGCTGAGGCTTGTAGAGCAGGACGGTACCTGGAGGTGGACCACTGGGCGGGACGTACTCGGAGCGGACGATGGGACCCGTGGAGCAGTGGAGCTATCTGTACCCATCCTTCAGGTGGGATCTCCAGTGGACAGCTCAGTGTAGTGGCTCTTACATACATTTGTTGTTTTCCCTTTCGAGTTGTACTTTACTCTTAGTTTGGGTTTGTATACTGGCCCATTTACTTTTCTGCACTTTCAGTTGTACTCTGTTTTTACTTAGTGTTTACATTCCGCTTACTTACTCTGTGGTGTTTGTTTACTTTACAAAGGCAATACCTTCCCTTTTCACCGGGAATTACGCCTTAGTGCTAGTCGCCAGCCCCTGGCCTATGGAAGGCGGGCTTGGGGTAGTCACGGCACGGACCCCGAGGGCGGGTCGTGACAATTTCCCTCTTATTAAGGATAAATTTTATTAACCTTATTTCCGATGTGGGTTTTCCACAATGGTATTTTCTATTTTCAACCTTTTATTTTCAAAGAAAATTTTCAAATTGTGTGGACGCAATTTATTGATGGAGGGGATAATGTAACACCCCGAGCTTTCATGATACGCCTCTCTTTCAATAATTCAATAGCTTGCATTTTACGCAAATTCGAGTTCTAACACACTGCGACTAATCAAAGTAGTTGTTATGAATAGTAATACCCACATTTTAAAATTATAGAAATTTTATTTTTCAAAATGACTTCATTTTTGTATTCTTAATATCGAAATTATCCTAAGTTGAATTTTTTGTAATTTTCTGAGAACTTTCAATTTTTTATGAATAGTGAAAAATACTTAAAAACAACTTTTTTAATCAAAATAATTTATAGTGATAAATTATACTATTGAGTGGTTTTAAATTATAATTAGAATATATTTTTACCGTTATATCCAATGGTGGTCATTGGAATTAATTTCATTTTGAAATTGGACATAAACAATTGTCAATATTTTAATATATATTGTTTCTAAAAAAACACGCTATTTATTGTGACAATGGGAATTAATTATAAAATTAATTAATGAAACTTATATATTTGGAATTTCATAAAACATACATCATTTTTTTATTCCAAATATCAATTATAACTTAGGGTGAAATTTTTGCATTGTTCTGAAAAACTTCAACTTTTGATGAATAGTGAAACCACTAAGTGGTAGTTAAAAAACCGATTTTTCATTTAAAAGAAACATTACCACTTCTGTGATTTGATTTTAAAAAATCCAACATACATGGTTTTCATTAGTAATTAAAATGTGGTTTAATGGGATTAAAATATTTTTTTGGTGATTAGTAACTTTTAAGTTTAATTAATCGCGATTAAAGGTAATTAGTGAAATTTAAGGTAAAAATAGTATTATAAAAATATGGAATGACATTTACACTTGTCCAACCACTATTGAATGTGTCATTTACGACCAATATAATCCATGTCTCAACTTGGGGACCCCATGGAGCCACTTTGGTAGGAAAAAGAAAAAATAACTTTTTATTTAATGTTTAAATAAAAAGGTCACAAACAAGAGTTGTTTTACTAAAACAATTTTAAAATGGGGTTATACAAGTCATATTTTTGACTATAAATATTAATTAGAAAGATAAAAATCTTTCCTACATCATGATATTTTTTTTATAATTTTTAGACATTAAATAAAGTAAATTATTTATGACAACATGATGATGCAGCGATTACCTCATTAATTAACGATTTAAATAAAATGAAATGATAATGTAAAATCTAAGGCTTAAACATGTAAAAAACCTATTGTATGAGGATACTTCAATCCCTTATCACCTAATCCTAGAAATATATCATTTTGGGACCTTTAGAATCCGAAAAACATTTCTTAATAAAGTAACATTTCATGACATTCCAAGAGTGCCCCTCCTCTCCACTTATAAAAGGCGCCCAACACTACCACCTTACTCACACTTTGAAAGCCTTTTTTCTCGGCCAATAACTACCCAAATACTCTCCCAACATCCCTCCCTTACTCCTAGAAACCTCACATTGGTCATAAGTCTTCCCAAGGAAGCCTTTGGCTCAAATCAAAAGAGTTACCCGATTTTAAGGTAATGTCTTCTCTTATGTTGTTTTGTTTTATTTTGCATCTCCAACCCCTTGAACTATTTTTATTCCATTCTTTTGTAACAACACCAGTATCCTAAATATACTAGGATGTTGTTATAATGAGTATTATACCTACACTTACACACACCTACATCTAATGGTTAAAGAACATACTGTCTCTGTGGATGGAGAATTTCTGCCTCATGAAACGATGATTGTTCAACACTCATAAAAAACCTTCAAAGGTGGCAATTAAGATGTCACTATATTTATATATGATATATAATATGTTTTTGTTTTACTTAAGATTCTGTATTTTTCATTTATGGCATACCTTTATGATTTCCATTATGGGTAAACGCGATAATTTCATTTTAGGAAGTGCGGACTACCGCCCCTCAAGGTGATTTGAATCGTTAATGCCATATATGGGATGTATAAAGGATGGATTAAATTGTATTATACATTATATTATACTGGAATTATATTATACCTTTATATAATTATAACTTCATTCCATTAAATATGAAATGCAAAATGAAAGTAGCATTCATGAGTACGTACGGCTTACCGTCTCCATGAACAGTGCATTTCATTTCTTACCTCTAAATGTTATGTAATATTATAATTGAATGTATATACTGGATATATATGATTTATATGATATATACATCTTGAATATAATTATGGATATAATGGATATTTTACCACATGAACAAAGTGTAATTATAAGAAGTTTATTTTTGACTCAAGTACCTAAGATCGACAAAACAACCATTATAAAGTTAAATAATTACATAACGTTCATGGCATGGTAATAAGTGATATAAAAGGAATAATTAACTTGAAAAAGTTTCTTAAGATGGTAGAGATTAACTCTAGTTTATTATTCATGATATCAAAGAACGGTCGAATGAATTCAGACATGAGGTAAGGGAATTTCTTACCCCAATTTCCATTCATTGGGTTAATCTTCTACATTCAAATGATGTCATGATATTATTATGTCATATCTTGTATTTTTACATTCTTTATGTGTACTTATAGTGAATACACATAAAAGATCTATGTTATTTTAAAAATGATCTTTTTAAGGACTTCGTCTCAATCTCCTTTCATTGAGGCATATTTGGTTTTATACACAACTTTCTTTTATACGGTGTATAAACCCCTTTGACTTTTACGTTTATTCAAAAGGAATCTTTTTTATACGAAGAGTTTTACTAAACGACAAAAAGGGAATGTTTTTCTTTCCATACATATGCGGCGACAATGACTTTTCTGCCGCCGTGACCATTATTTGAGTTTCAGCATCCTCTACAAGACATCATTTTTTAATGAAAAATAAATACAATGTTTTAACTTTCTTTTATTTTGGTATTGAAAATGGTTTTGAAAGTATTTTTATTATATCAATGTGTTGTATTGATATCTTTTGATTGAAATGTGGAAATGTTATGTTTCCTTTATGCATATTTTATGCGATACGATTATGTTATAGTTTATGATATGTTTAAACCTATTCATATGAGGAATGCATTGGACTTAATAAGTGACGGGTGGAGCCCGCTAAAGCTCCTCGATGCAATGGTAGGTCTCATGAGACAAACTAGTGTCTTGGTACGAGTCCTTGACAAAATCATATTGTAGACATGGCATGAGGCCTTGGCTACCTGGTTATGATAGTCTGGCCTTATGCATTCCATCATTATGAAAGTGGTTATTGATATTGCATGTGATTATTCGACTAGTAGAATATCCTTGTGAGTAAGTAAATGTAATTATTTAATTTCATTTTTTTCCATATTATGATGAAGTTCAAGTTTAAAAATGCTTTTGTTTTAGTTATACATTTCCTTAAATGTTAATGTTTATTTATGAAAGCTTCTTCTATATTGTTATCTTTACTGAGCATCTGAGCTCACCCCTTTCAATGTTTTAATATTTTCCAGGATGTGAAGAAGTATTTTATGAATGACCTACAGGGATAGTGAGAAGAGGATATGAGTGTGGACTATGAAGACTTTGTTATTTCATTTTTTCACTTTATGATGTAATGTAAGACTCATGAATGCATCTAGTGTTTCTAAGGCTACTAAACTAATCGGTCTTTCGAGACTTGATTTTTGTGATCATGCCAATGCTACGAGGTAATGCACCGACTCTGGGTAACTGGGGTTGGGGTGTTACATTTAGCATCAAATTCCACAAAGAAGGCGGAGGAGTCAGGCCATGATACTTTGGCCCGCACCCTTCGCGTTAGGGTGATAGAATGAAGATTAGAATAATAATCCTCAACGAAAAATGAAGAATGAGAAACAAAAACAATGTTCAAACCCCTACCTTATTTGATTCATTTACGGAGTTCGCGAGGAAAGAGACGACGTCATTGGGGATATAAAGGACCCCGGGACATCCTGAGAGGGGTGGGGTGAATTTGGGTGTCAAATTTTTCTTTTAAAATGATGGATCTTGTTACCACGTTGGACGGAACTAGTTTAACCTGTATGATGGATAAGAGAATCAATCATACCTTAACATGAAAAGATATGACACAAAACTTTTTATTTGGTTCACCACTAAGGGATACGTCCCAGGAGCATACACTGATAGGTTTTTGGTCATACCAAATTCCACTATTATTCACTAGTTGTGGATTACAGTGGTTTGAGAACATTTACTCTGTCCTAGGCTCAATACCTTTAAAACTGTTCAGGGATATCCCACTACATCCCTTGTTTCACTCCCGTTTACTCCCCCTGGCTCACTGCTTTTGGTGAAAACCCAGTCAGTTTATAGACATGAAGGTCTCTTTTATAGAATCTCATTAAAGCCTTTGACTCTTCTTAGCCTGAGACTCTTCCTACATCAAATTCTGGAAATGATGCACTTGAACACACTGAACCACTGAACTGGATAATCTGAAATGCGCAAACAGGTTATAATGATGATTTCACAAAACTCCTACCCTTTCCATGAAATATCTCACTTTTTGTGAGCAATAAATGTTTTTAGTGTGGAAACATATTTTTCTAAACATCATATATTATTCATGAAACCACTCCTTTTTCACACAACTCATAATTTTTCGCACAGCTCAGAATTTTTCGCACAGCTCGGAATTTTTTTCCTAGCTTTGAATTTTTCACGCAGCTCGAAATTTTTCATGCAGCTTGTTGCTTTTCGTGCAACTACAAATTTTTCACGCAACTACCTTTACTCGAACCTTTTACGCACATCAGACCTTGGATCTTCTCTATGTATTCAACCGTACAGAATGAGGGGGGGGGGGGTCACCTCTTTTTTAAAGGCGTCACAGACCCCCACACACATAACCCCCTATGGTGCAAAAAATCTCCCATTTGGTGCGTAATATTTCATGCAGGTATAGTTTTTCTTGAAAATCATTATATTTTTCACGTAAACCATGCCTTTTCCATTTTTCGACGTTCTGATTCTGAAACACAATTTGCACAAAAAACCTCACTTCACTTTTTCACGTGCCAAACTGTTTTTCGCACAAAAGTCAAATAATTCACGCACATCCCACCTTTATCACTCACCAATTCCGATTTGCATGCACCTCATTTTACAAACAATTCATGTCTTCATTTTCTGATTTTGATGCCCAAAAATTTGGCAAACACTATGAAACGATACCACCTTCAACACTGTTGTCTACTTAAACCGTATGATCACTTTACTAACACAGATTCTAAACTTCCACTGATGATTGACCAAAAACAAAATCCATGAACCAATTCATGCATAAAATATCCATAGTTCCAATATAATGGACAGACATAAATGTGAAATGGAAGAATGGCTATCATTTGGAGACACCCTATGCTAGTTTTCTCCGAAAAGTGATTTTGATCCAGCTTGGGTCAGCTTCCTCTCTCTTCCATCCCTAGTAGTCGTTCTTCATTGGGAGGAACATTCTTCGTTGGAGAGAATAATTTTCTCCATGTGCTCTTACAACCCCTCTCCCAACAAAGGAATGGCCAATATTAATTAAATTATGATTTACTAATTTAATTTTAATTGCACCATTAATTCGAGAGGTGTTGGCATAATAAATTAAAAGGGTGGTGGCACCATTAAAGTGGGGGAGTTTAAGAGGCTCCCCCACACTTAAAAGGGGAGTTCAAGAGATTTATGTCTCAGCTGGTCCCCACCACCATAACCTCTCATGGAAGGTTAGGTTCGGGTGGACCCCACAACCATAACCTCTCATGGGAGGTTATGCGGTGGTGGTCCCCACCTCCAACTTCCACATGGAGGTTTCAACCAACCAATATAAAAATAATGCTATCAATTTATTTTTATTTAATTCATTCATTTAAATCCCAAAAAATATCTTTTAATTCCGGCCATCTGCCGTCAAGGTTAAAGTCTTCATAAGCGAATATCAGTGCTGCAAGTTAAACGGTGCCCTCAGATTTCAATTCCGAGAAACAGTTCAAATGTTATAAAAAACATGCTTGTATATTTACTTAAAGTACCCGAACCAAACATCAAAAATTGATTCCAGGCCCACCGGGCCTCGGAATTACGCACCGTCAATTTTCACGGTCTCATAAAATTCTCATGTATTTACAAAAAAAAAATTCCACAGAAATTCTAAGTCATTATATTCTCCCCACCAAATGGATTTACATCCACATAAGCTACAACTCAAACTAAGGGAATAAATGGGGGTACTAAGCATGCATCTGAGCCTCTCACTCCTATGTGATTTCCTAGAAGTTCCTGTTTTGCCAATGAATTCGCACCCGAGGTATCAGCCGTCCATGTAGGACTCGCTCCAGTCGATCCTCAATCTCCACTATAAGTTCCATAATAGATGCCCCATCATTGAAATCCAGCTCTCCATGGTCGATGATGTGAGAAGGGTCGTGTACATATCTCCTCAGCTAAGATATGTGGAAGTCATCATGCACCAGGTGCAATTGAGGTGGAAGAGCTACACAGTTATCCACCTCGCCAACTCTGTTGTGTACTAGAAAAGGTCCGATGAAACACATCAATAACTTGCCGCCTCGGCCAAATCTCCATTGACCTCATCGGGGTGAGACATGTAAAAAGAAATGGTCGCCAACCTTGAACTCTAGATCTCTCCGTCTCCTACCGGAATACTAATTCTTCTTACTCTGTCCAGTCTTTATGTGCTCCTAGATGATCTGCACCTTCTCTGTGGTAACTCATACCATCTATGGTCCCACTAGTGCTGACTCCCCCGGGTCAGTCTAGCATAAGGGTGATCTGCAAGGATACTGTAACAGCCCAAGATTTTATAAAAAATATTCTTTTTAATTAATGTCTTGTGTTGTACGCTACACCAAAAGGAGCTTGCACAACACGCATCCTTGACTTTCCTTGCATTACACGCAATCGCGACCTTCCTCGATAGCGTGTGTAGTACGCAATACTGAGTTTCACGAAACAACGATATGCTATTAAAATATTATTAAAACTAGCCGTTATAAATATTAATAACCACCTTTTAAAATTTTATGAATTTTAGCTCTCAAAATGGACATCATTTTTGGATTCGGAGTATCAAATTTAGCCTAAGGTGAAGTTTTGGTACTTTTCGGATAACTTTCATATTCTGATGAATAGTGAAAATTACTAAATTATAATTAAAAACAACTTTTTTTTAATCAAAATAATTAATAGTGATAAGTTATTAATTTTAGTGGTTTTAAAGTATATTTAGAATATATTTTTACAATTTAATACAATGTTGGTCATTGGATGTAATTTCACATTTAAACCAGACATAAACAAGTGTCAATCTTTTGATAGATATTGTTTCTTAAAAACACGCTATTTGTTTTAACAGCGGGATTTAATTATAAAATTAATTAATGCAAAATCTATGTTATGAATTTGGTAAAATAGATTTCATTTTTGAATTTGGAATATAAAATATAGCTTAGGATGAAATTTTGACATTGTTCTGAAAAACATCAATTTTTGATGAATAGTGAAACTACTAAGTGGTAGGTTAAAAACTGAATTTTGCATAAAACTTAATTTTACCGCTTCTGTGAATGGAATTTCGAAAATCCGACAGACACGGTTGATATCAGTAAGTAAAATGTAGTTCAATGAGATAAAAATAATTTTTTGGTGAATAGTAACTTTTTACTTTTTTTACCGCGGTTAATAGTAAATAGGGTAACTAAGGGTAAATATGATATTACTATTACCCTAACACATGTCCTAATTCTATTGGATAAGTTTAATTCGACCAAAAACAACCTTATGAATAAAATATGACCATTTAGGCCCACTTGGATTAGATTAGGACAATTATTATTATTTAATTCAAAGAAGAGTTAAAAGAGTTAAAATCAAAGTTTATTCACTAAAACATTTTTAATATGGGGTTATACATAAGATAAATTCGACTATAAATATTCATTAGAAAGCTAAAAATATTTCCTATATAATGATATTTTATTTATAATTTTTAGACTTTAAATAAATTAATTTATTTATGACACAACGATGATGCAGTAATTACCCTTTTAAGGAAATATTAACATAATTGATGTTATAAATGCTCAAATGAATGTAATTTTAGACTTTTTATGAATTCCACTAATTTTATAGGTTAATATGATATATTAGTGTTGATTTAATCAACTTGGTTCGAACATATAATTCTGTTATGACTTTATCAAAAATCATATATCAAATAGTGTCAAAATTGACACAAAATAGTTTTTAAATCAAATATTATATTATTAACTGTTATTTTATTCCTAAAAATCTAAGGTTCGGCCAAATAACTTAGATAAGGATATATGTATTAATAATAAACAATTTGGGGTTCGTTTGGCATGTTATAGTAAGTGTATTAACCATATAGTGAAAGAAAACATAAAGACACAGTAAAAGTTAAATTATTTAACTTAGAGTTAAATCTAATTGATAAGGTTAAAATAATACCCTAAACTTGTCTAAATCTTATTGGTTGATAGGATTTCGACCCATCCCCACATTATCTCCGAAATAAGTCCCTTTGGAACCATTATAAACCGATTTTTACTATAATATAAAATAATATTTTGAGGTATTCCTATGGTGCCCCTCTCCTCCCTTATAAAAGGACACCTCCTCCCCCTCCTCCTCACACCAATTTGAGCACTTAAGCTCGTCCAAACCCTGCCAAAATCTCTTCTCCACTTCCCTAGAAACATCCTAGAGATTATGGCCTTCCTCAAAGACCAATTTTAGTTCCCTAAGAGGAGGTCTCAAAGAGGCGCTTCAAAGAAGAGGTAATTACCGTTACCAGTTCTTTCATCTTTATTTCTTCTTCCACTTCTTCTTCTTAGGTTGTTCCATTATGAAGTAATAACATCAGTATAACTCATATACTGATATGTTATTATAAGTATGAAACAACCCTATATCACCATCTATCCATCCTACGGAAAAAGAAATCACCGCGCGTGCGTACGTACGGAATACCGTCTCCACGCCGTGGTGTAATCTATTTTCCACCACCACCTTAAATGGATGGGTATAATGGTGTAAAGAATAACTATACATAGTTATTACAACATCATATTGATTCTGATATATTGTATAATCCACTCCAATTCAATTCAATATTTATGGAAATGATATCATCGCTCGTGCGTACGTACGGACTACCGTCTCCACGACGCGATGAGATTCATTCTCCATGTTAACCATTTAAGAATGATTATAAAGTATATATAAGATATAATAATGAAATATATGACACTATAAAGATACTGGATTTATGTATATATATATATATATATATGTATGTCATCTACTTACTTCCATTCAAGACAATAAGGAAAGGAAAACAGCGTTCATGCGTACGTACGGACTACCGTCTCCATGAACGGTGTTTTTCATTTCATTTATCTATCTATTATATATATATATATATACTGAATATATATGATATATAAATCATATTTTATATTCTGGAAGTAATTAAATCATGATTTAAGTAATAATAATGTCAAGAACAACAATTCAAAACACCTACGATAAATGAAACAATTTTACCCAAAACGCTTCTTTAACATGGAGTTTACAAAAGAACGGGTAATATAATGTCATAAGTGAACCATATATGATATCATAACAATGAATATGATTCTGTAATAAGTCAATGACATTATTTAAACCATTATACAGGAGCTTCGGACACGTACAAAGCAAATCGGACCTAAGGTAAGGGAAATATCACAATCTCATTTTTATCCGAGACTGTTTATTCGTAAGTATTTACTGGGGTGTATTTTATCATCCACATCCATGTTTACTAAATATGTAATATTATTTCCATCCACCTAAAATTGTTTAAATCCATTTTTACCCTTCGGTGAGTTTTTAGTAATACGTATGAAAGGAATCTTTTGTCATTTTTCGTACGAGGTACTTTTTGACTTTTCCGACAAAAGTACAAAGAATGTTTTTTTAACTTATACGGCATGAATGGATTTTTAAAACATTATTTCCAAGAAGCTTCCTTTACAAGTTTTCAAGTTTATTTTTAATAAACTTCTTTTATTTTAAAGTAGTATGACATGTTATGAAAGGAAAAATGTTTTTTGAAGAAGAAAGGATATTTTCCTCAAGAATGGAGTTGAAGCGTTTTATCAAAATTATTTTCCATCTAAGATAATAAAGGGTTCTATTTTTATCCCTATTATTAAATTGATTTGATCATGTTGTGATAGAATTATTTTTATGAATTCTTTTATCTTATATGAATTGATTTATGATGTCATGATGTTTCAAGAATCCCATTTTTGTTACATGTGTTATGCGATGATGTATGTTTTATGATTATGTGGCACACATAAGAAAGGATTCATTATAAGATGGGTGGGACCTATATCTCCCTCCAATGCATTGGGTAAAGATTTTATATCTCATGAGATAGACATGGCTGGAATGGTAGGTTATACCAGTTCAGTGAAACAGGACTGAAACGAGGGTTACTCGATTCAGAAAGGGACTTTGTCCACTAAGATAGTCTTGGCAATGAGTCTTGACTAACAAGAAATGATTCTCTATGATTATGTGTGTATGCCACAAAGTTTCATGTTTTAAGTTATGATTATTGTGATTAAATTTCACTACCATGATTTATCCCATGTTATGAAATTATGCTCTCATTTGCAGGTTAAGATTTCCAAAAGTTATGTTCTTTTGAATATGATGTGATTGATTTTTCTTTTGTATACCCTTACTGAGCATTTGAGCTCACCCTTTTTATGATTTCTTTTCCCCAGGATATAAAGAAAGGTTTTAGGTAAAAAAGGGGAAGTTCTTTATGGGAGATATTGAAGATCTTTCACCACGATTAGAAGATTACGTTCCGAGTTTCCAAAGACACTAAACTATTACGATCCTTGTGTGTGTGTTTTTTTTATGTACTAAGTATTCCGCAAAAGTAATGTAAAGTCTATGTACGTCAAGATACGGGTCTCTACAGATACTAATACAACACCTCAAATGGAGTCATCCCAATAGTGGAGTGATAGAATTGTTATAAGAGAAATCCCCCAAAGGTTAGTGATCCTTCCAGCTAAAACTGAAGTCGAGGACACAAGCATGCAACATGTCCTGAAGGGTCTGAATTGTCCACGCAGTTTAGCCATATGTCTGAGGATGGAAGGCGGTGCTCAGACAAAGATGCGTTCCAAAAGACTCCTATACCCCCTTCCATAGTTGGGAAGTATACCGTGCATCATAATCAGATACAATAGAATAAAGTACTCCATATAGCTACATAATCTCTTAAACGTAGAGGTGTCCCATGCCCTTTACTGAACCCTGCTCTCTAATAGGTATAAGTGGGCTGACATGGTGAGTTGGTCAACCATCACCCAAATCAAGTCATGAAACATATATGTTCATGGAAGACCCATCACAAAGTCCATGGATATCCCATCTGACTTCCTCTATGGGACTTCTAATGACTGAACCAAACCTGATGGTACCTGAAGCTCTGCTTTCACTTACTGACAAGTGAGGCATCGAGAGACAAAATATGCAACTGTCTTCTTCATCCACGACCAACAGTGCTGTCACCAGTGATCTTGGTACTTCTTCTCCACTCCTGGATATACAGCTAGAGGGGATGTGTGGGACTCCCTCAGCACTTCCTCCTGAAGTTCCACTGGTACCGAGGTACATCCTCTGAATAAGATGACGTTCTCCCCACCTTCAAAAAAACCATCAGGTGCATGCCCTGTGGATATCTAAGCACATCCTGTCTTGTAGTCAGCGTCTCCACACTACACCTCCCCGACCCGCTAAAGAAGTGGAAGAGTAACTGGAAGAGATTAAAGGAATGATGCTCCATCTTAGTCTATATAGGATATCTATAAAGCAGCCAAATGCTCCATCACATCACCTAGAATATGTATAACAGATATCCTCCTAAGTGCATCTTCTAAAATGTTCCCCTTCCTAGGATTATAGACTATCTCAATGTCATAGTCCTGATGGAACTCAAGCCACCACTGTTGTCTCAGGTTCAGGTCCTTTTGAGAGAAGATATACCTTAGACTCAAGTGGTCTGAATAGACTCTGAAATGCTTGTCCATCTGATAGTACATCCACATCATCAAGGCGAAGACCACAGATTCTAACTCCAAGTCATGGGTGGCATAGTACTGTTCATGTTGTCTCAATTGACGAGAACCATAGGTGATCACTGCTATCTCCTGCATTAGGACACATCCGAGTTTGGTCCCGGATGCATCACAGTAAACTACGTACACTATTCCCTCCTCTAGAAGCCTCAAGATGGGGGAACTAGTCAGCCTCTGCCTCAGATCTTGAATTCTCTATTGAAATATCTCCGTCCACGCAAAGGGTTTCCCCTTATTTGTCAGGGTTGATAGTGGTGTTGCAACTCAGGATAAGTAGGATATGAACCTCCGGTAGTATCCAACCAAACCCAGGAAACTTCATACCTCCGTCACACTCCTGGGTTTCTCCCAAACAAGTACCAACTCAATCTTCACTGTATCTATTACTAATTCAGCCTCTGAGATGACATGTCCTAGAAAGTGAACCTCTTGGATCCGGAACTGGCAATTCGAGAGATTATCATATTGTTGGTTCTCTTAGAGTGTGTCCAGTACTAACTAAAAATGGTAGGAATGATCCTCCTCAGTAGTCGAGTAGGTCATAATGTCGTCATCGAAAACTAAGACAAGGAGATCGAGGTATGGCTGGAAAATCCTGTTCATGAGTCCCATGAACATTGCTGGAGCGTTGGCTACACCGAATGGCTTAACCACAACTCGTAGTGGTTGTACCAACTATTGAAGGTCGTCTTCTACACATCCTCATATTGAACTATGAGCTAGAGATTGCCTGATCTGAGGTTTATCTTCGAGAACCAACGTGCTCCCTTCAGCTGATCAAAGATGTCGTCAATCCTCTAGAGTGGGTACTTGTACTTCACAGTCACCTGGTTCATGCTACGGTAGTCAACACAAAGCCTCAAACTCCATTACACCTTCTTGGCGAATAGAATCGGGGCTACCCAGGGATAGACACTGGGATAGATGATTCCCTTCCCCTGCAAGTCCCTTAACTATACCTGGTGCTCACAAATCTCTGCAAGATCCATCTGATATTATGATATAGATATTGGTGCCATACCGGGGTATAGGTCAATGTAAAATTCCACCTCTCTATGAGCAGGTAGTCCTAGGACATCTTTTGGGAAAATATCCATTAACTTGTCCACCAGTACATGGTAGCTTGGACTCTTCACATCAACTGCTCTGAGGGTATGGCAGGCCAACTGATGGGTGATTGGCCGCACCCTCATCTGAAAAAGTCCGTCCTATGCAGCAAAGGCTCCCTTCTCACCAGTGAAGGTGAACCTAGTCCCATCCGTGTGGACACACCAAACATTGTTCCCAGTATAGTCTATCTAAGCATGGACTGTAGATAACCAATATATAACCAAGATGACGTCCTAAAGCCTCGATGCTAGTACTAGGTTATCCCAGCCGAAGCTCTCACATCCTAGAGTATGCTAACACTTCCTACACCAGTGCATAATAACCGAATCTTCTCCCGTAGGAGTCTCTAGGAATAATGATTGGTCCAACAGCTCTGTTGGAATCTCTATGCTCTGAATGAGGGAAGTGGCAATGAATGAGAGTCTAGATCCTATGTATATAAAAACTGAAACTATGGTGGAGTAGATGCAGATCGTAACATGAATAATCTCTGGAGTTCCATGATCATATGCATCAACTTCCTAGAGCTGAGCTCTCCCCTTTCCACTGGCTCCCTGTGGTCGGGGTGGACCTCCTGGTGTTGCAGGTGGTAACATCTCAAAACACCATCCACCGCAAGCTATACGGACAGATCCTCTGCCACGTCTGCCATCTCCCTGGGGACCGCCTCAATCAAACTTTTTCCTCTGCCTGGGTGGTCCCTCAACTGTCTGTTGATCATCCAAACAGCGGGTCATACAGTCACGAGCCATGTGACCCTACCCGCCGCATGTGAAACACTACATATTCATCGAATGACTGGATCTGACTAATGTGCCTTGCACAACTTAACCCGTGTCCTTAGTTCGTCCACAGTATGGTCTCGTCCGTTTGGATCTCTGTGAAATCTATCTACTACCAGCTGCAGAAGACTTCGATATGTGACGCCCAGTGGTGGGTCTCACTAATGGTGACTGCTCAGCAAGAAAACTCACCACTAAGAGGGCCCACTCCAACACCCCCGCCTACATTGAGATTATGAGGGGGATCATAGAAGCCCTGATCTCTCGCATGAGACCCTACTCAATGGTCTAGGCCCTGAAGAATGGGTCTCGCACCATATATGTAGTGTAGCTCTAGAGGTCGGTGAACTACGCTAAGTATTGTGCCACCATCATCCTACCCTATTGTAGATAAACTTGCTCCGGTATCCGCACTGCATGTAGGGTGGCTTGGACAAACTCTGACCGAAACAGGCACTCAATGTCTGCCCATAGTAGTGTTGCCTCATCATGCATCTGGAGCATCAGGCTCCCCCATCTGCCTACTGCGGCCTGAAGGAGACTCATGGAAAGGATCGCCATAAGGTTTCCCGGTGTCCCTACTAGTCTAAAAACTCTCGCCACCGCCTCCAGCCAATCCTCAGCTGGATGCGGGTCCGTCTCACCCATGTACCTAGGTGGCCTCTGGTGCTGGATCTCATGCAACACACATAAGTAGCATGCATCATCTGCTACTAGGGCCGGTGGCATTGATGGATCAACGGGTAGTGGTACTGCTGGTGCCTCCCCTGCGTTAGGGCCCTACATAGAGGCCTCGTCGCTCGGTGGGGTTCCATCTCGTACAAAGCGTGGAACCCTTGATGGCTATCTGCGTGGGGACATCCTATAATGAAAAAGGTGTGCCACAATCAATATGATATATCTGGTGACCTGACTCAATGATATCACTAAGAAAACTCTTGAAACATACACGCAATCAGTGTTTTCATGTACTGAGTTAGAAATCATATGTCAGCGTCCTGGTGTATGGATACTTTAGTCGTTGCACCAACCCTGGACTCCCTGAACTGAAAACCACACCCAGTAACCTTAACAGTATTTCTTTATATAAAATATTAGATTCCTATGGTCTATTGTATAACTGACTCCTCTTATACCAATTTTTCACGACCTGTCCCCCGGGGCTCGTACCGTGACTACCCCAAGCCCGCCTTCTATAGGCCAGGGGCAGGTGACTATCCGCAATGGAATAAATCCCTAAAACTGGGAAGGGATTTTCTTTTATAATCTAGAAACACACACAACAGAGTACAAGCTAGACGAAAAAAAACTAAGTAAAACCGTATAACAAAAGATTGCTGAAAACTTAAAGGGGGATGTAAATAAAAGCCCAACTATAAAGTATAGGAAACTAGAAAAAGGGAAAACAACTCCTGGATCATCCACTGGGAAATCCAACAAGAAGTGTTGGTATAAATAGCCTCCACATTACTCCACATACATCCTTCTCCTCCATGTATTGTCACGCCATGTGGTCCACCTCCTAGTACCATCCAATCCTGGTATACTCAGCCTCGGTCAGCGTTGTTCGTTGTCTGTATCCAAAACAATGAGGTGCGGGAAGAGCCCGTGTAGGGGTGAGTATAACGATACTCAGTAGGGACCTTGAGACCGTCAAGGTCTCACAAAAAATAATATAGGATAAACACCAAGTATGAAATCAATAGATAACCCCACTTAATTATATCCCCATAAATATAGCTAAGTTATCATGTAATCCATCTCAATTATGAGAAAAACACAAATGTTACTGACTCAGCCCACACATGTATACAAACTTTTTAGAGCGTTATAGATGATTATGTGTATCCACTTAATCATCTATTCTATTGAACCTACATATGATCTAGTAACATAAATCAGAACTGTCAAACACACCCAAGATAGAGGAATAGTCGTCAGAGCTGTCGAACCCACATAGGATCCAGGAACAGTCATCAGAGCTGTCGAACACACACAGGATCCAGGAACATATGTTTGTGCTATCGAACCCACAAAGGTTCCAAGAACAGTTGTCAGAGTTGTCGAACCCACAGAAGATCCCAGAACAGTAGTCAGTGCGCAGCCAACCACAGGGTACTGCACAAAGCATCCTTGATTCTAGGATGGTTTGCTCCCCTACTAAGTGTCTATACATCAACTTCTAAGAAGTACCAATTTTATGTATCAAAAAGATATTTCTTGACAAAAAAAACCCAACTCAACAGATGGTGCGTCAATCTGACACCCGGTCTGAGTGTTATTGGCATTTCTGTTCCGGGGGAATGGTTGGATTTATGTTCGATCCAATCCGGTCGTAACCAAACTTTGTCCAAACCTCGAGTGGGTTATACCAAAATAACCTTATTCCTCTATGGTTTCCATCTACATAGATGGTTCAGCAATCGGATTCTCGTATCTCATGTTACGGAAAAAACAATGGAAACATGTCAAACGAGTCCGGACTGGGATCCGACCCGGTCCGCAGGTCCGACACATTCTGCGGATCCGACTCGGCCTGTGAGTGCAGCCTGGCCCGCTGGAGAGGCCCCACTTACACTAGGTATGGCTAGCAGAAGGCCCTTGGATGGGGGCCCGTGGTGTCCGCCCTAGCCGCGTCCAGGGGTATGTTGCGCCCCGTGGGTTCCCGAATGACTTAGTTGTTTGGGGGAGTCATACCGGAACCACGTGGCACCGGTCAACATCATGTCGGACCCACGCTATGGGTCCCCTCCTCCAAGATGGGCAACTGGTCATGCACATCCTATGTGGCACGATTGCGCCACGCCTCCTCCGGCGGCTGGCAGAGCCGACCGCCTGTCCTCCGTCACTACGGCCAAGTCTGCAACCTATTCTTTCATCGCGTAGTGCACATTACGCCACACCTTCCTCAGCAACCTAGCGGCTTGTGCTGTCGGTGCTTCTCACATCTAGCCTTGCCTCGGCCGCCGCTGCACTGCCACGACCAGTTGCATACGGCCCAGTCCTCCCGCAGTGCGATTGCGCCACCGCTGTCCACGGGGCCAGCTAGAGTGCCAGCCGACATTCCATCGTTATACCAGTGTTGTTTTCTGGTTCCAACCGCCGACAAACCTTCCACAGTTCACCGGACGAGTTATGGTGGCCCAATTCTTGTTCCAGACATAGCCACACACTCTCTGGGACGTCTCCTTTGTTCCGAAACCATTTTTGACGTTAATCACCCATCCTGGACTCATGTCGCATTTAGCATGAAAGTCAACAAAGAAGGCAGAGGAGTCGGGCCGTGGTTGTTCGGCCCACACCCTCCGCATTACTGTGATAGCATGCGGCTTCAAATAATAATCCTTGATGGAAAATGAAAAATGAGAAACAAAAACAAAGTTCTAACCCCTACCTTATTGGATTCGTCAATGGAGGTCGGCAGGAAGGAGACGACGTCGTTGGGGATAAACAGATGTAGATGATAAGAGAAGAATGGTCGTCGATTGAAGACCTCCTACATTAGTTGCCTCTACAAGGTGATTTTAATCTGTCTTGGGTCAGCTTCCTCGTTCTTTGATCTCTGGTGGTTGTTCTTCATTTGGAGGTGCATAATTCATTAGAGAGAATAAGTTTCTCCATGTTCTCTTCCAACCCCTCTCCCAACAAAGGAATGACCAATATAAATTAAATGATGGTTTATTCATTTAATATGAATTGCACCATTAATTCGAGAGGTGTTGGAATAATATATTAAAAGGGGGTGGCACCATTAATCTGGGGGAGTTTATGATGCTCCATCACACTTAAGAGGGGGAGTTCAACAGGTTTAAGTCTCAGGTGGTCCCCACCACCATAACCTCTCATAGTAGGTTAGGTTTTGGAGGGCCCCACCCCCATAACCCCTCATGGGAGGTTAAGGTGGGGCGGTACCCACCTCCCACTTCAACTTGGAGGCTTCAAAAAACCAAAATAAAAATAACGATACACCATTATTTTTATTTAATTCATTCATTAAAAACCCAATAACCAACTTTTAATTCCAACCATCTGCCGTTGAGGTGAATGTTTTCTTAAGAGAATATCGGCGCTGCGAGTTCAATGGTGCCTTGGATTTTAATTCTGAGCACTGGTTCAAATGTTATAAAAAACCCGCTCATACAATTACTGAAAGTACCTGAACAAAACTATAGAAATTGATTCCAAGAACATCGGGCCTCAGAATTTTGCGCCCTCAATTTTCACGAACTCGTAAAATTACCATCTTTTTAAGGAAAACAATTCCTTGGAAATTCCGTGTATTTAAAATATAAGAGTGAATTGGTGCATAAAAACAATGAAGTCTCAATGGAATGTAAATTGAGACACAATACCTTATAAAAATTATATCCTTAGAGTAAGTATAAATCAATTACATAATAATAGAAATTGAGTTAAAATTACTCATATCAAGTTCATATCAATGACATCAGAATTTATAAATGTTGTGATTATGTGTATCGAAATTATATAAACAAAAAATGGAGTGGAAATTAAAACATAAATAAATAAAAAGTGATTCCACAAATAATCATACCATGACATAGTTAAGAATTTAAAGATTAACCCTAGGAATGGAAATTGGGTTTAAAAGATCCCCTTACCGATTAGGTAACTTACGAAACATACATCACATGAAAGAAGGATCATACAATGAATATGTAAATACCTATTAATTAAATTTTATTATACCAATAATAACATCATGGGAACTACATACACCACACAAAAGGAAATAGTGGAAAATATAGCATGAATCTCACGGGAATAAAAAGCGAGATGAAAACACCTTACCACATTGTTATAAATTGAGTCATATGACAAAAAGATAATAACCAAAAAATGAATCCAAAAATAACATGAATATAAATATAATCATGATAATATATATAAAATATAATTACACAATACCCCACATGAAATATATAAGTGGTGATCAATGGAAATCTCACGTTATTAAAAGTGATATAAGAATCCCCTTATCTCGAGTCCAACAAGACTTCTGTGTTCCTTGTTCTTCCTGAATAATAAATATAAGTAAATTTATACATGATTAAGAACCTTTTTAATGTTTATTATTCCTTTTATATTACTTATTAACATGTTATAAACGTTACTTAATCATTTAAGTAAACAATGGTCATTTTTTCTATATTTGGGAATTGAGTAAAAAATAAACACATTATAATTACAAGTTTTCCACATGGTAAATATTCCATTATATAAATAATTATATTCTTGATTTAGATATCATATATATCTTATATATCGATTATATATATGTATTTATAATATTACATAACATTTAGAGGTATGAAATGAAATGCACCATTCATGGATATGGTTATTCGTACATACACTTGAACGCTACTTTCATTTATATTTCAAATTTAATGGAGTGAAAACATAATCATACAAAAGGATATTATAATTCTAGTATAATAAAATATATAATTTCCTTCACCACATCCATTATATATCCCACGTATATCATGAACGAGTCATATCACTTTGAGTGGGTGGTAGTCCAAACGTCCTCAAATGAAATTATCGCATTTACCCATAATGGAAACCATAAAGGTATGATATAAATGAAAAAATACATAATAATAAATAAAACATAAATATAATATATATATATCATATATAAATACATTTCCACCATAAAGGCCACTATGAGAGGTGGTAGGAGATATTTGAGCAATCCTTGTTTCATGAGGCAGTAGTTTGTCGTCCACAAAAAGAGAATGTTCATTACCCATTAGATGGAGTTGTGTGTAACTGTAGTCGAATTATTATCCTAACAACAATGTAGTATGTTGACGATATTTTTTATCTTATAATATAATGGAATAAAAAGAGTTTATCTGGTTTGATATGAAAAATAAAAAAACTAATTAAGAGAATATGTTACCTTTAAATAAGGTTTCTCCCATTGGATTGAACCAAAAGGTTTACTTGAACTACCTTCTAGCTAAGGTAAGGCTTATAACAAGAATATAGGGATCTTGAGAGATTATTTGGTCATGGGTTGGATGATACAACGGGCTTGAGAGGTGTGAGGAATGGGTTAGAAGTGAGAGCATTTTATAAGGGGGTGGATGGGCACTTTAGGAATGTGTGAAAATATTATTTTATTATAAAATTATTTTTGGTTTCAAAAGGTCAAAAACTAATTAAAGTCGAATATTATATGACTCATGGTTGAAATAAAATCATACAATATAAATTGGAAATTTTTTGGATGTTGTTTTAATCTTTATAATATTATTTATTTAAATCATTTATTAATGAGTTAGACAATGAATCATTATTGTGTTATCAATAATTTTATTTATTGATGTCTAAAAATTTAAAAAAATACCAAGATTTAGCAAAAAAAATTTACCTTTCAAAATTATATTTATTTTCGAAGAGATATCTTATATTACCCCATGTAGAAATTAATTTACTAAATGATATTTGTTTATGTCATTTCTGTCTTTACTTTAAGTTAATTAAAATAAAGTGTCATTATTACTCCTTAGTGGCTCCATGGGGTCCGAATATCCACGAAAAGATGAAAATGGTCGGTCATGACTCATCCAATAAGGTTAAGAGAAGTGTTATGGTAATTTTGTAATATTATAATATTCTTTTTACCTTCAATTACCCAATTTATCTTTAACCGCAGTAAACAAAAGTCAAAAGATACTATTCATCAAAAAATATTTTAATCTTACTAAACAACATTTTACTTACTAATAACAACCATGTATGTTATATTTTTGAAATTAAATTCACAGATGTGGTAAATTATCATTTAAATGAAAAATTCAGAATTTTAATTACTACTTAGTGGTTTCACTATTCATCAAAAATTGAAGTTTTTCAGAAAAATACCAAAAGTACCACCTATGATATATTTGATATTATGAATTCAAAATTGATGACAAATTTACCAAATTTAAAACACAGTATTTTGATTAATTTTTTTAAAATTTATTCTTAATGTGAAAACAAAAAAGTGTGTTTTTAATAAATATTAACTATCAAAATATTGATACTTGCTTATGTCCAATATCAAATTGAAATTATTTCCAATAACCAAAATTGGATCCAATGGTAAAAATAAAATATAATATCACTTTAAAACCAATTAATAATATAATACAACCATATAAATAAATTATATTAAAAGGATGATTTGAATTAAAATACATTGTTTTTCACTATTCATTAAAAATTGCATTTTATCCTAAAAATGCAATTTTTTACCCAAAGTAAATTTAGATGTCCTGATTCTAATGAATAAATGTATATTGTCAAATAGAATATATAAAAGTGATACACACTAAATTTGAGGAGGGTTATCCATCAAAAGCTGTTAAATCAACCTTTTAAATTAAATTATGCTTAAAATTAGATTAATTCACATTTTAAACCTCTAACTTTTATTGGATGAATGTAAAAACATTGTACAAACATGTATAGTCATGTTGTAGTTAGTTCTATTCATTCCCACCAACACAATGGCTAGGTGCTAACTACCATTTAAAATAATATAATATTATTATTTTTTCATATAACTCAACGATGTGTGCAACATAAGATTTCAAAGAAACTTGTTGTTGTTTATCAGGAATTCCATAAAACATATAATCCGCTTTAAAGTAAAATTAATAATTAATTTACAAATCTTAATTAATATGAAATTTTCATATTATTTATTTACCTGGGAAGTTACATCCTTCCCCCCATTTGGGATTTCTGTCCTCAAAATTTTAAAACTGGTCTAGGAAACTTCATTGAAAGCCCCACATCAGAAAAATGGTCAATGAAAGTATAACCTTAAAATAATGGAAGATAAGTTCAAAGGTTACCCAAGTCAATAGATACTAGGATTCCATGAAAACATGGATATGGTTGAGTAAAAAAACCATCATGTTCTAATGTAGAGTGGCCGAAAACATGATTAGGAGAATGTTAACCACTAGAAAATCACAAACTTGTAATGGGTTAAATAGTCTTTTATTCCCCAGAACGAAAGGTTAACAGACAACATTTCAGTTTTAAGTCACTTTTATCTGTGGAATTTATTTATGATCTTAACTAAAAACATAAGGAAGAATACTTTCTTATCATTTATAATTTCATACATTACTAAATTTCTATCACAAACTCATATTTTCTTCAAATGATGAGTATTCGAACTCACTTGGTCATACTAAAAGTTCTAGAATCAACATCTATAGTATCACATAACCCATGAAAGAAAAACTGTGTATTTCTACAGTCTTTAGACATCATCCAAATCCAAAATGTTTAGTGCAATATCCGATAATACCCGAAAATGGATAATCATTTGTAAAAAAAATACTACTCATAATCACTAAAATACAGCAAATAGTACCCAAAGTTCAACAAATACCATTCAATACATAACTGTCCTTAAAATTATTCAATTTTATCCAATCTAAGACTGAACCCCAAAACATAGAGGAATTTTATCACATAGACTTCCACAGTAAATCGTAACATTTACCTGAAAATAACATCGACTACTCTTAGTGTCTCATACTAAACTATAATTAACCTAATCACATATTCACATTGATAGGATATTCATTTCGAAAAATAACCCAAATATATATAAAACAGAAAATCTTCCATAATAAAATTTCAACCATTATTACTCAAATGAAATCTCATAGTATTTTATTTTCTTTAGGCATATAGTGTTCCATCAAAATAGAGAACGTCTTCCAAAATATATTTTATCACATAATCACCAAATCATTTTCCTATACTAAGGATATCCATTTGATAAAACATAATTCCCAAAATCAAAATATTCTTAATCCCTAAAATCATTGCACTAAAATAATAAGTCATACTAACTAGGGACTTCTCAAAGGACAGTGGTAGGTGATCCTCTCTTGTCTCTCTTCAGTTGTGGGTTTGATTCCTATGGCCTTTCTAGACATGATGAGTTTTCACCCTTCCTACAGGTTCTCCTTTTTATAAAACACAAAAATAACTGAAACATGTTTTATCCTCAATGGTTTTCTTATACCTATAAATTTCACCCCAACTAATTATGGCATCAAAATTTTATATATATCCATTTTTTTTATTTCACCTCATATGCTAAAATAAAACTATTCCCAAAATAAAGAACATCATACCTTGATCATGATGTCCACATGGTTTTACTGTCATCTAGTTCATGTAGGTAGATGGTCCATGTATTGAAACAATGATTTAGGGATACTTGAAAATCATTTTCTTCCTTCATCCCAATACACCTTATACAACTAGGTTCATATGGTTTTTATTAGAAATATAGTTTCAGAAAATAATCATGTATGACATATAATTTCAATACATCTCACAAAACATGATTTTTATAAAATAGTCAAACAGAATTTGAGTTGAAACTTTCAATTAATGGTCCTTTTAAAATACCATAATTATGTTCTAAGAGGATATATTGTAAAATAAAGTAGAAATATGTTTCACATGGGACTCCTTCTTCAAAACCGTTTTCAAAATCATAATACACTTCAAATTCTTGAGAGAAGGTAAGATATTTGAAAATTACTTGATAATATTTACATTTCTTTAAAATATTAGAATATTGTGAAAATATGATTTGTTTATATAAAACACAAGATCCACGATGATAAAGAGGTATAGTGGAAGTGTTTGATATCTCAAACAACCACTTGAATGTGAGTTGTATTCTAGAAAAAAGTTTCATAATCATCTGAACATGACTTTTCAATACTTATTTCAAGCATGTCATCAGGATGAGATAGGAATGATGTCTAAGATCATCATCCTTCCATTATAATCAGTTTTCCTGGATCTAAAAAATTATTAAAACAGTGATTTAACTGAAATAATAGCCATAGGGACTATCCAATTTTTTAACAAAAACACTTATTCCCTAAATTTTTCTAAACCGTCCTTTGATACCATCTATACGGCCCCATCCTTAAAACATTATATAATCTTGAGTGAAATCAAGAATTAAAATTAAAGATCATTTCACGTTTAGAGATGTAGATAATTAGGCCATAAATATTACATATTAACTTGAATATTAAATGTAGACACTACTACTAATTATACATTTTTTCATAAAGTAAAAACTCATAAAATGAAACATGTCTAGTTCCATGTTTTAGACGGCATGACTTATCCTTGATCTCATCCATGAACCAATTCCACATTATGTCATGTGAAAAATATTTCAAAAACATGGGATGAGCACAGGAATCTCAGTAAGGTATACACAATAACGAGTGAAAACATTATACCATCACTAAATAAAAAATTATGAAACCATAATTTTCAAACATAACATACCTCATGAAATCATATGATTTATCAATTACACATAGAAATCATAAATCATAAAGGTAACTTATGGCATACATAACATACCTACATTGTAGCTATCACAACTACATATGGATTTACATTAGGCTACTAATCATTTTATATCCCTTAAATCTATTAGGAAAATCATTTATCTCTACCTCTGTCACGTTACACAATGCATTAGAGAGCTAACTCGAGCTCACCTGCCCTATGTTTATCACGGAGCCACATATATATGCAAACAATTCCCAAGAACCATAAAATATTCATAACACATAAAACAATCATAATGGAAATATAACCTTCCCACATTTCTATCACAATATTGTTTTTCATGATATTGACATAATCAATTCTTGTTCAATCCATTTTCACAACCCATTTAAAATGTATAATAAAGTGATTTTTTGAATAAAAGTGTCCCATAACATATTGAATCTTTTAAAGGAATTATCATTTTAAAACATAAATATCTTTATAAATAAATCCTGAACACAATTTTTAAAACATGTCCATTAATGAGAAATTTTATGAAGAATAAATAATTAAAACACATAAAATGATATTTTTGTTAAATAGTTTTTAACAAATTGAGAAATTTTTAAATAAAAATAATTAAGGAATATAATTTAATCATAAATTTATAATATCATGAGAATAAATGGATTCATGATATAATATGACAAAGGATAGTATATACACCATATAAGAGTGAATTAGTGAATAACAACAATGACGTCTCAATGGAATGTAAATTGAGATAGAATCCTTTATAAAAATTGTATCCTAAGAATAAGGATAAATAAATTAAATAATAATTTGTTATAAATATAAATACACTAAATATGATTGGATATTCAGTGTAAATAAATCTAAGGAAATTCACACATGTTCTTTTTAGGACAAATCCAATGACTTGGATGTTTAATTCACTGAATGGGAATTGAGTTAAAATTAATCTTATCAAGATCATATCGATGACTTTAGAATTTATAAATGGAGTGATTCTATATATCAAAAGTATATCCATAAAAAAGGGAGTGTAAATTACAACATGAATAAATTAATAGTTATTCCACACATAATCATAGCAGGACATAATTAAGAATTAGAATATTAACCCAGGGAGTGGAAATTGGGTTAAAAAGTTCCCCTAACCAATTAGGTATGTTACGAAACATAAAACACATGAAAGAAGTATCATGAAATGAATATTTAAATACACATAAATTAAATAATATTACACAAATAATACAGTCAAGGGCCCTAAATTCATCACACAAAAGAAAATAGTGGCAAATATAGCATGAATCTCACGGGAAGAAAAAGTGAGATGAAAACCCCTTACCACATTGTACTCCATCGAGTTGTTTTTCCAAATGTTTATTGTAACGCCCCGACCCTAGTTACCCAGAGTCGGTGCATTATTACATAACATTGGTATGATCACAAGAAAGATCAAATCTCGAAAGACCGATTGGTTTAGTAGCCTTGGAAACACTAGATATATTCATAAGTTTTACATTACATCATAAAATGAAAAACTACTACAACAACATAATGTATCCATAATCCACACTCATATCCCCACATAATATCCCTGCAGGTCATTCATAATTTACTTCTTCACTTCCTGGGAAAAATAAAACATAGAAAAGGGGTGAGCTCAAATGCCCAATAAGGATAACAATATAGCGGAAACTTTCATAAATAAGAATAAACATTTAAGGCAATGTATAACTAAAACAAAAGTCTTTCAAACATTAACTTTCAACATGGTACGAAATAAATAAAATGAAATAATTCCATTTACTTATTCACATGGATATTCTACTAATCGTATAATCACATGAAAAAATCAATAACCACTTTCATAATGTTGGAATGCATAATGCCAGACTATCATAACCACATAGTCAAGGCCTCGTGCCAATACTACAAATAAGATTTTGTCAATGCCTTGTTCCAAGACACTAGTTTGTCTCATGAGACCTACCGATGAATCGAGGAGCTATAGCGGGCTCCACCCGTCACATATTAAGTCCAATGCATTCCCATATGAAAAGGTTTAAACATAACATAAACATTCGTATTAAAACTAGCATTAGAAATGTCAATACTTTCACCATAAACTATGAATGGTATAAAAATAGCACATCCACAGTCAAACATATCACAAAACCTTCAATACAATATAGAAGTTTTGTATCATAATAAATCAACTTCAAATAATCTTAAAATCCATCAAAGGTTTTTGACATAGATGAAATCAAAATTCTTTTTAAGGAAATATCTCCTTTTATTTTGAAATAATTTAAGATCCATATAAAATTAAACATTTTCTTTGAAACTATTCTTATAAGCTTGTATGGAAAGCTTTTAATATTTTATAATGGCGGAAAATAACCGCACCCGCCGTATAAGTTTAAAAAAAACATTCTTATCTTAATTCTGTCGAAAAGGTTAAAAAGCACCTTGTTTGGAAAACGACGGAAAGATTCCCTTATAAAACTCTTATAAAAAGTCAAACAAGGGTATAAATGACATTAACCCATATTCTTTTAAATATTAAAAATGTTTTGAAATACATTTTGACGAAACATGGATGTGGATGATAACGAGATCCCAGTAGATTATTACGTATAAACAACCTCGGATAATGAAGAGATTGTGAAATAACCCTTACCTTGTACTTTTACTTGGTTGGGGTAGGTTAACCTCCTGTATAATGGTGAAATAATTGTTATTAAATTATACAAGAATCATATATATTAATATGATATCATATATGATCTTTTAACATTGATTTGTTAATAATATCTTAGAATTATCGTCGTTTCGGGTGTTAACTTACTCATTTTATTTTATATGTTTTGTTACATAAGCCATGTTTGATGTATCTTATTCATATCCAGAATGATATCAAGTCCTTAAACATAATTTTTAAATCATCAAATGATAATTATACTTGAATGGATACGATGGAGAATGAATCTCATCGCGTTCGTGGAGACGGTAGTCCGTACGTACGCACGAGCGACAATATCATTCTTTTGATATTAAAATAGTATATAAATGGATGTTATATCATATATACAGAATAATTAACATGTTATATTTATTATTTACATGAGTTTCACATCATTATTATACCCATCCAAATAATAATATATTGAATAACATTTACACCACGACGTGGAGACGGTAAGTCGTACGTACGCACGTATGGTGACATGTTATTCAAAGGGTGGATAGAATAATGAATATGGTTGTACCATATTTACAATAACATAACAGTATATGTGAGATACTGGAGTTATTATTTTAGAATGGTAACAACAAAGGAAGAAGAAGTGGAAGAAGAAATGAACTTGGAAAAGGGTGGTGAAATCATTACCACTTCTTCGGGCTCTTCCTTTTGATTTGATGAAAAGGGCTCCTTAGGTTGGCTTTCTGATCAAACTAAGGCCTCTAGGTTGTATTGAGGGAAGTTGGGAGTGTATATGGGCAGAGTTTGGCCGAACCAAAAGGCTTTGAAGGTGTGAAGAAATGAGAAGGAGTGGTCTCCTTTTATAAGGGAGAGGAGGGGCTCTTTAGGAAAGAGTGAAAGTATTACTTTATAATATAATTATATTCGGTTTATAGTGGTCCAAAAATCATTGAGGTCGAAGATAAGATGACTCATATTCTAAATAACATCAACCAATAAGAATTGGATAGGTTTTAGATAATATTTTAATCATTATAATCTTATTTATTTAAATGATTTATTAATGAGGTAAACATTGCATCATTATTGTGTCATTAATAATTTACATTATTTAATGTCTAAAAATTATAAATAAATTATCATTATGTCGGAAATCTTTTTAGATTTCTAATTAATATTTATAATCGAAAATCCAACATGTATAACCCTATGTAAAAATTGTTCTTCTAAAAGATGTAAGCTTATGCCATTTTTATTTTTATTTTAACTTTATTAATATAATGTGTCCCTACCACATACAAGTGGCTCTAAGGGGTCCCCAAATCGACCCAAGGATTCCCATGGTCGGGTATGTGTCCACCAATAAGGTTAGGACACGTTTTAGGGTAATTTTTTATTATTATAATATTATTTTTTAAACCTTATTTACCGGATTTACCTTTTAACCATGGTAAATAAAATATTTACCGCAGTAATTATTCAAAATGTGTAAAAATAAAATTTACCTATTTACATAATTTGTACATCCTGATTCCAAATATGTAATCCATTTTTCCAAATTCAAAACACAGAAGTGGCAGAAATTAATTTAAAATTAATTCCCGTTGTTAAAATAAAAAACGTGTTTTTAAGAGATAATAACTATCAAAAGATTGACACTTGTTTATGTCTGGTTTAATTTTGAAATTATGTCCAATGACAAACATTAAATTAAATGGTAAAAATATATTCTAAATATACTTTAAAACCACTCAAATTCATAATTTATCAATATTAATTATTTTGATTAAAAAAGATGATTTTAATTAAAATTTAGTAATTTTCACTATTCATCAAAATATAAAAGTTATCCGAAAAGTATCAAATTTTCACCCTAGGATAATTTCAATATTCCAAATCCAAAAATGAAGTCCATTTTGAAATATAAAATATATATGATTTCAAAAATTAGGTATTACTATTCACAACGGCTAGTTTAATTGGTTGTGGTGTGTGTTAGAACTCGAGGTTGCGTACAACACACGCTATCGCATTATTCGATGGGAAACCTACCGTGGAAGCTTGGGGTGTTACATTCTCACCTCCTTCAAATAATTTCGTCCTCGCAATTTTTTGGGTATTACTGCATAAAAAGACTCGAGTGGTTCTTCATCATAAGTTCCTCGGGTTCCCACGTTGCCTCTTCCATCTTATGATTTCTCCACAAAACTTTTACCAGACGCGTCGTCCGGTTTCTCAGTACTTGTTCTCTTGTATCAAGAATCCTGACATGCTCTTCAAAATAAGACAGATCGGGTTCCAGTTCTAATTCCTCATAGGTGAGTACATGCGTTGGGTCAGGCATGTATTTTCTCAACAGAGATACGTGGAACACATCGTGAGCTTTGGAGAGACTTGGCGGCATTGCCAATCGGTAAGCTACAGCCCCAGTTCGTTCTAGAATTTCGAAAGGTCCGATGTACCTGGGACTCAATTTACCTTTCTTACCAAAACGTATGACTCCCTTCCATGGAGATACCTTTAGGAAAACATGATCACCGACCTGAAATTCCAAATCCTTCCTTCAATTATCGGCATAGCTTTTCTGCCTACTTTGAGCTGCTTTGATGAGATTTTGGATTACCTTCACCTTTTCCACCGTTTCCTCCACCCGTTCTGGGCCTACAAGATTTTTTTCACCAACCTCATCCCAACAGGTTGGTGTACGACATCTCTTTCTGTATAACGCTTCATATGGTGCCATCTGAATACTCAAATGGAATCTATTGTTATAAGAAAATTCTACCAGTGGTAAATATTAATCCCACATACCCTGGAAGTCAAGTGAGAAAGATCTCAACATGTCTTCTAGGGTTTGAATAGTCCGTTCTGATTGTCCATCTGTCTGAGGGTGGAAAGGAGTGCTCAAATGAAGTTCAGTATCCAGGGATTTCTGAAGTCTTTTCAGAAATCTTGAAGTAAAACAGGGATCACGATCAGAAAAAATCGATAGGGGTACTCCATGAAGTCTCACAACTTCATTAATGTATAGTCTTGCTAGACGTTCCAGGGGTAGATCTTCTCTTATAGCAAGAAATTGTGCTGACTTGGTAAGATGATCAACAATAACCCATATTGCATCGTTCCTTCTAGGAGTCTTTGGTAGCCCCATGACAAAGTCCATCGTAATATTGTCCCATTTCCACTCCGGTATGGGAAGAGGTTTCATGACTCCTCCAGGCTGTTGCCTTCCAGCTTTCACTTATTGACAAACCATACATCTTGACACAAAATCAGAAATCTCCCTCTTCATGTTGTCCCACCAAAAATGTTCCTTCAAATCTCTATACATTTTGGTGCTCCCAGGGTGTATAGAGAAACTGGAACTATGAGCATCATCCAGCAATTCCCTTTTCAGATCAGGTAAATCGGGAACACAAAGTCTCTTCCCGAATTTCAAAATTCCATCTTAATACACAAATTATCTCAATCTCCCATCATTCACAACTTTAATCTTCTTCTGAAATTCTTCATCATCGGTCTGAGAACTCTTAATCCTTTCTATTAAAGATGTTTTGGCAACCATTTGAAAAAGCATTGATGTTTCACCTTCCCTGGTTATTCCCATGTCCATCTTCACTAGATCCATGAAAATTGGATCCCTTTCAATTCTCATCATGTTAAAAAATCCATGGTCTTTTCTGCTCAAAGCATCTGCCACCTTGTTTTCTTTCCCCGGGTGGTAGTGTATCAAGCAATCATAATCCTTGAGTAATTCAAGCCATCTCCTTTGCCTCATGTTGAGTTCTTTTTGTGAGAAAATATACTTCAAACTCTTGTGATCAGTATAAATCTCACATTTTTCACCATAGAGGTAGTGTCTCCATATCTTCAAAGCAAAGATCATAGCTGCTAACTCAAGATCATGAGTAGGATAGTTTTTTTCATGAATTTTCAACTGTCGTGATGCATAGGCAATAACTCTATCATTCTGCATAAGGACACAACCAAGTACTTTCTTTGATTCATCACTATAAATAACGAACACATCATTCACCGATGGTAGAGTCAATATAGGAGCATTGACTAATCTTTTCTTCAGTTATTCGAAAAATTCTTCACACTCTTTTGTCCAAACAAATTTAACCCCTTTTCGTGTGAGCTTCGTTAATGGGTTAGCCAATCGGGAAAAATTCTGGACGAAACGTCGATAATAACCTGCCAAACCAATAAAACTATGTACCTCAGTTATACTCGTAGGTGCTGGCCATTCTTGGATTGCCTTGGTCTTAGAAGGATCAACAGAGATTCCATCTTTAGAGAAAATATGGCCAAGAAAAGAAATATCCTGAAGCCAGAATTCACACTTGCTAAACTTCCCATATAATTCATGCCTCCTCAGAGTCTTCAAGATAATGCGCAAGTGATTTTCATGATCTTCGTAGGTTTTGGAGTATACCAAGATATCATCAATAAATACCACCACAAATTCATCGAGATACTCCTTGAAAACTCTATTCATCAGATCCATGAATACAGATGGTGCATTAGTCAATCCAACGGGCATTACAGTAAACTCGTAATGCCCGTACCTGGTTCGAAATGCTGTCTTCGGAATGTCTTCCTTCTTCACACACAACTGATGGTATCCAGATCGAAGGCCAATCTTTGAAAAGTATTGAGCTCCATGCAGTTGGTCAAATAAATCATCAATGCGAGGTAAGGGATACTTGTTCATTATCGTTATAGCATTGATCTCCCTGTAGTCGATACATAACCTCATAGAACCATCTTTCTTTTTAACAAAAAGAACAGGGGCTCCCCATGGAGAAACACTAGGGAGAATAAATCCCTTATTACTCAATTCCTCTAGTTGTTTCTTTAGTTCGACTAACTCTATAGTGGCCATTCTATAAGGGGTCTTCGATATAGGCCTTGATCCAGGAATCAAATCAATGGAAAACTCAATTTCTCATTCTGGAGGATGTCCAGGTAAATCTTCGAGAAATACATCTACAAATTCTTTCACAACAGGTACATCCTCTATTTGAACATTCCTTTCCTCACCCGTAGTTATTTCATTCTCTTCCTCCCCAATAATTGAATTTAGTTGAGCTATTGAGGGTGGATCTAAATAAGAATTAGGTGGTGATGATTCTGCTCTAAAAATAAGGTGTTCCTTATCATTATCATCAAGAATCGTAACCTCTTTCTTCTTACAATAAATCTTCGCATCATAGTCTGAAAGCCAGTCCATACCGAGGATTATATCAAACTCAATCATAGGTATGACGATGAGATCAGCAGATAAAGAAAATTTATGTGCTCTAATGGGGACTGATTCACAAAACATTGTTGTAATGATACTTCCCTTAGGAGTTTTAACTGACAACTCCCTTATTAAATAAAATTGTAAATATCTAATTTTCTTAGCAAACAGGGAAGATATGAAACAATGTGACGATCCAGAGTCAAATAATGCATTTGCTAAACTTGAGGAAACCATTAAATTACCTGCCACCACGTCTTTTGAAGCCTCTACCTCAGTAGTAGTGATAGCATAAGCTTGGCCTTGATCCCTTGGCCTTTTCTGAGGTAAGTTCTCCTGACGCTTAGGACATTCATTTGCATAATGTCCCATCTCCCTACAATTTTAGCACTGAACGTTGGTGGCTTCCTTCTTCCCTTTGCAATCACGAGCTTGGTGGCCTTTTTCACCACACTTGTAACAAACTCCCATTCCCTTCAAGCAAGCACCGGGGTGTTTCTTCCCACATTTACCACAGGATGGATATTCAACCTTTCCTTTATTCCCCTTATTTCCATTCCCAGATTGATCAGCAGGCCTCTTCTTCTCTTGCTTTGCTTTAAAGTCATAAGACTTAGAGAATTCCTTTTCGGTCTTGATAGCACATGAGACAATGTCTTCGTACGATGAAAAGGATTGTGAGACTAATTCTTGACGGAGAAATGGTTTTAACCCATCAAAGAAACGATCAATCTTACTTCTTGGGTTTCGAATATAATCTCTAGCATACCTCGCTAACCTTGTAAAGTTAGCCTCATACTTTGTGACATTCTCATCCTCCTTTTGTCTCAGACTCAGAAATTGCCTTTCCATATCTCTCGATGGTCGCGAGAAAATTATTTTTCTAAAAACAGATCTTTGAACTCCCTCCATTCCATATTTGATACTTTATCATCTTCCTTCATGTTTTGAATCAATGACCACCATTGATCAGCATCTCCCGTGAGGTGGTAAACTGCCATGATAACTTTTTCCCTTTCACTGCTCCCCAAAGCCTGAAATATTTTCTCTAGGGAATTTATCCACTGCTCGGCTACTAAGGGATTTGTATTACCATTGAACGTTGGTGGTTGTTGCCTCATGAATCGATCTAACATTGATCCTCCATGCTGCGGATCAGGGTGCTCCATACGGGTAAGGTTATTATTCATAACTTGAGTAAGTTGTCCCAGTATGGTGATTAGCTGATCGGCACCAGTTGCATCACCAGCCCCACTATAATTATCTTGAGCAGGAGGGAAATCCCTATATGGAGTGCGTGCATAGATACTGTTTCCATTTCTTCCACTAGGCTCCATTTCTAAACAATGGCATAAACTAGATCGGTTTATGAATCAAAATACATAATCCCATACTTATAAAACACTTAACATAAATTGAACTATTTATGGATATAATCCATAATCATAAAAAAAAATCTTTGAGGAAGTATATACTCATAAACCCTTCATAATGATTTGTAAAGAAAATGAGAGTTATCCTAAGCATATCCCCTGGGAGTGTCGTAACCAAGAGTGCAGCAAAGCCCGTTGTCGTGCACCAGTTCCCGTTCGAGTCTAGCTCAAAGCGGTGTTTTCGGGTTTTACCCCTAGGTACATCTGTGCCAGAGCCGCCTCTACCTGCTCGTATCCAGACAGGGATGTATTGCTCGGAAAACTCACAAAATCTCTACAATACCAAAATTCTAGGATGTTCTTCTATACTAATCCTCAAAGTTCATCTTAGGTCTACGTGCTCTAATCAGAGTTTATCTAAATCTAGCTTCCAAGGTTTGTACTAAACTTCCTCTGATACCAACTGTAACGCCCCGACCCTAGTTACCCAAAGTCGGTGCATTATTACATAACATTGGCATGATCACAAGAAAGATCAAATCTCGAAAGACCGATTGGTTTAGTAGCCTTGGAAACACTAGATATATTCATAAGTTTTACATTACATCATAAAATGAAAAACTACTACAACAACATAATGTCTCCATAATCCACACTCATATCCCCACATAATATCCCTGAAGGTCATTCATAATTTACTTCTTCACTTCCTGGGAAAAATAAAACATAGAAAAGGGGTGAGATCAAATGCCCAGTAAAGATAACAATATAGCGGAAACTTTCAAAAATAAGAATAAAAATTTAAGGCAATGTATAACTAAAACAAAAGCCTTTAAAACATGAACTTTCAACATGGTACGGCATAAATAAAATGAAATAATTCAATTTACTTATTCACATGGATATTCTACTAATCGAATAATCACATGCAAAAATCAATAACCACTTTCATAATGTTGGAATGCATAATGCCAGACTATCATAACCACATAGTCAAGGCCTCGTGCCAAGACTACAAATAAGATTTTGTCAAGGCCTTGTGCCAAGACACTAGTTTGTCTCATGAGACCTACCGATGCATCTAGGAGCTATAGCGGGCTCCACCCGTCACATATTAAGTCCAATGCATTCCCATATCAAAAGGTTTAAACATAACATAAACATTCGTATTAAAACTAGCATACGAAATGTCAATACTTTCACCATAAACTATGAATGGTATAAAAATAGCACATCCACAGTCAAACATATCACAAAACCTTCAATACAATATAGAATTTTTGTATCATAATAAATCAACTTCAAATAATCTTAAAATCCATCAAAGGATGTTGACATAGATGAAATCAAAATTCTTTTTAAGGAAATATCTCCTTTTATTTTGAAATCATTTAAGATCCATATAAAATAAAACATTTTCTTTGAAAATATTCTTATAAGCTTGTAAGGAAAGCTTTGAATATTTTATAACGGCGGAAAATAACCGCACCCGCCGAATAAGTTAAAAAAACATTCTTATCTTAATTCTGTCGAAAAGGTTAAAAAGCACCTTGTTTGGAAAACGATGGAAAGATTCCCTTATAAACCTCTTATAAAAAGTAAAAAAAGGGTATAAATGACTTTAACCCATATTCTTTTAAATATTAAAAATGTTTTGAAATACATTTTGAAGAAACATGGATGTGGATGATAACGAGATCCCAGTAGATTATTACGTATAAACAACCTCATATAATGAAGAGATTGTGAAATAACCCTTACCTTGTACTTTTCCTTGGTTTGGGTAGGTTAACCTCCTGTATAATGGTGAAATAATGGTTATTAAATTATACAATAATCATATATATTAATATGATATCATATATGATCTTTTAACATTGATTTGTTAATAATATTTTAGAATTATCGTCGTTTCGGGTGTTAACTTACTCGTTTTCTTTTATATGTTTTTTTACATAAGCCATGTTTTTTGTATCTTATTCATATCCAGAGTTATATCAAGTCCTTAAACATCATTTTTAAATCATCAGATGATAATTATACTTGAATGGATACGATGGAGAATGAATCTCATCGCGTTCGTGGAGACGGTAGTCCGTACGTACGCACGAGCGACAATATCATTCTTTTGATATTAAAATAATATATAAATGGATGTTATATCATATATACAGAATAATTAACATGTTATATTTATTATTTACATGAGTTTCACATCATTATTATACCCATCCAAATAATAATATATTGAATAACAATTACACCACGACGTGGAGACGGTAAGCCGTACGTACGCACGTATGGTGACATGTTATTCAAAGGGTGGATAGAATACTGAATATGGTTGTACCATATTTATAATAACATCACAGTATATGTGAGATACTGGAGTTATTATTTTAGAATTGTAACAACAATGGAAGAAGAAGTGGAAGAAGAAATGAACTTGGAAAAGGGTGGTGAAATCATTACCTCTTCTTCGGGCTCTTCCTTTTGATTTGATCAAAAGGGCTCCTTAGGTTGGCTTTCTGATCAAACTAAGGCCTCTAGGTTGTAGTGAGGGAAGTTGGGATAGTATTTGTGTAGAGTTTGGCCGAACCAAAAGGCTTTGAAGGTGTGAAGAAATGAGAAGGAGTGGTCTCCTTTTATAAGGGAGAGGAGGGGCTCTTTAGGAAAGAGTGAAAGTATTACTTTATAATATAATTATATTTGGTTTATAATGGTCCAAAAATCATTGAGGTCGACGATAAGATGACTCATATTCTAAATAACATCAACCAATAAGAATTTGACAGGTTTTAGATAATATTTTAATCATTATAATCTTTTTTATTTAAATGATTTATTAATGAGGTAAACATTGCATCATTATTGTGTCATTAATAATTTAAATTATTTGATCTCTAAAAATTATAAACAAATTATAATTATGTATGAAATCTTTTTTTCTTTCTAATTAATATTTATAATAAAAAATCCAACATGTATATCCCTATGTAAAAATTGTTCTTCTAAAAGATGTAAGCTTATGCCATTTTTATTTTTATTTTAACTTTATTAATATAATGTGTCCCTACCACATACAAGTGGCTCTAAGAGGTCCCCAAATCGACCCAAGGATGCCCATGGTCGGGTATGTGTCCAAAAATAAGGTTAGTACACGTTTTAGGGTAATTTTGTATTATTATAATATTATTTTTTATCCCTTATTTACCGGATTTACACTTTAACCATGGTAAATAAAATATTTACCGCAGTAATTATTCAAAATGTGTAAAAATAAAAGTTACCCATTTACATAATTTGGATATCCTGATTCCAAATATGTAATCCATTTTTCCAAATTCAAAACACAGAAGTGGCAGAAATTAATTTAAAATTAATTCTCGTTGTTAAAATAAAAAGCGTGTTTTTAAGAGATAATAACTATCAAAAGATTGACACTTGTTTATGTCTGGTTTAATTGTGAAATTATTTCCAATGACAAACATTAAATTAAATGGTAAAAATATATTCTAAATATACTTTAAAACCACTCAAATTCATAATTTATCAATATTAATTATTTTGATTAAAAAAGTTGATTTTAATTAAAATTTAGTATTTTTCACTATTCATCAAAATATAAAAGTTATCCGAAAAGTACCAAAATTTCACCCTAGGATAATTTCAATATTCCGAATCCAAAAATGAAGTCCATTTTGAAATATAAAATATATATGATTTCAAAAAGTAGGTATTACTATTTACAACGGCTAGTTTAATTAGTTGTGGTGTGTGTTAGAACTCGAGGTTGCGTACAACACACGCTATCGCATTATTCGAAGGGAAACATACCGTGGAAGCTTGGGGTGTTACATTTATAACCACCACATGAATCAAATAATACCATATATATAAATATAATCATGAAACTATATATCAAATTAATGAACACAGTACACCACATGAAATAAATAAGTGCTTAACAATGGAAATCTCACGGAATTAAATGTGTGATAAGAAACCCCTTACCCCGTGTCCCACTAGACTTTTTTGTTCCTTGTTCATCCTGAATAATAAACTTAAGTAAATTTATATGTCATTAAGAACCTTTATCAAGTTAACTATTAATTTTACATCACTTCTTAACATGTTATAAGCATTATGTAATCATTTAATTTAATAATGGTCATTTTGTCGATATCTGGCAGCTGAGTCAAAAATAAAGCCCTTATAATTAAAATTTGTCCATGTGGTAATGATTCCATTATATTCAAAATTATATTCATGATTTAAATATCATATATATCATATATATATAGTATATAAATATATTTATAATATTACATAACATTTATAAGTAAGAAATGAAAGGAATCGTTTTTGGAGATGGTAAGTCAAACGTACGCACGAATGCTACATTCATTTATATTTTGTATTTAATGGAATGAAAACATAATGATAAATAGGTATATTATAATTACAGTATAATAACGTATATAATTTCATTAACTCCATCTTATATATGTCCAACATATGGCATGAACAATTCATATCACTTCGAGGGGGAGGTAGTCTGCACTTCCTCAAATGAAATTATCGCGTTTACCCACAATTGAAACCATAATTGTATTACATAAATGAAAAGATACAGAATAATAAAGATAACATAAACATAATATATATATATTTCATATATAAATTCAGTTCCATCATAATTTACACCATGAGAGGCGGTATGCGATATTTGAACAATCATCATTTCGTGAGGCAGTAGTTCTCCATCCACAGAAACTGTATGTTATTTTCCAATTTAATGGAGTTGTGTGTAAGTGTAGTAGAATACTTCACATAAACACAACCCAGTATATTTTTGATATTTTTTTTGTTATAAAAGAAAAGAATAAAAAGAGGATAGGGGGTTGGATATGTAAATTAAAAAAGTCTTAAGAGAAGGCGTGACCTTTAAATTTGGTATATCCCTTTGGTTTGAACCAAAAGGTTTACCTCATGTGCCTTCTACCTAAGGTAAGGATTATAGGAGGATGATAGAGATATTGAGAGATTATTTGGGATAGTTTTATAGGAGCCAAGAGGCTTGAGAGGTGCAAGGAATGAGTTATAAGTGAGGGTTTTTTATAAGGATGAGGAGGGGCTCTTTAAAAAAGTGTGAAAATAATATTTTATTATATAATGGTTTTCTATTTAATAAGGTTCAAAACAAATTAAATTCAATGATAAGATTACTCATGGTCGAAATAAAATCATCAAATAATAATTGGACATGTTTTGGATAGTTTTTAATATTTATAATATAATTTATTTAAATATTTTATTAATGAGGTAAATAATTCATCATTATTGTGTTATAAAAAAATTATTTATTGGATGTATAAAAATTATATAAAAATACAATGAATTAGGAAATCTTATTAGATTTCAATTGAATATTTATAGTCAAATAGATAACTTATATAAACCCATGGAAAAATTAATTTATTAAAATATATTTGTTTGTGTCAATTTTTCCTTTAATTTTAGTTAATTAAAATAATGTGGCATTATCACTCTTAAGTGTCTCCTTGGGGTCCCAAAATCAACCCAACGATGAACATGGTTGTCCATGACTCATAAAATATGGTTTGGACTAGTTTTATTGTAATTTTGTTATTTTTATAATATTATTTTTAAATATAATTACATTGTTTACCATTAACCACTATAAATAAAAGTCAAAAGCTACTATCCCCAAAAAATTATTTTCTTCTTATTGAATCACATTTTACATACTAATTACAACCATGTATGTATGATTATTGAAATTAAATTAAAAGAAGTGTAAAATTTCATTTAAATGTAAAATTATGATTTTAACTACTACTTAGTGGTATCACTTTTAATAAAAAATTGACGTTTTTCAGAAAAATACAAAAAAATAGCATAAGATATAGTTGATATTACAAATTAAAAAATTGATGCCTATTTTACAAAATTAAAAACATAGAATTTGGATTAACTAATTTAAAATTATTTCCCACTATCAAAACAAAAAAGTGTGTTTTTAATAAATATTAACTATCAAAGAATTGACATTGGTTTATGTCAACTTTCCATGTGAAATTAATTCCAATGACCAACATTGGATTAAATATTAAAAATATAATCTAATTACACATTAAAACCAATTAAATTGTTAATATAACCATATAAATAAATTAGATTAAAAGGATTATTTAAATAAAATACAGTATTTTTCACTATTCATTAAAAAATGAATTTTATCAGAAAAATACCAAAAACATTACCCAAAGTAAATTTTTATGTCACGATTATACAGGAGGATTTATCATTTCAAATAAAACATATAAAAGTGTCCAAAATTATCTTTAAAGAGGGTTATCCATCCAAAGGCAGTAAATCCACCTTTTATAGTAAATTATGCTTAAAATTAGAATCATTCACATTTTAAGCCTCAAACTTTTATTGGATGAATGTAAAAATATTTATCCAACATGTTTAATAATATTGTAGTTAGTTCTTTTCATTCCCACCAATACAAGGACAGGGCGTTAAATACCTATAAAATAATATTATTTTATTATTTTTCAATATTACTCAAGGTTGTGTGCAATGTAATATTTCAAAGAAACTCGTTGTTGTGTATCGGGTATGTCATTGAAAATAGAATCCCATTTAAAAAAAATTCATAATTAATTTACAAATATTAATTAACATGAAAATGTCGTATTATTTATTTACCTAGGATGTTGAAAAAAAAGTCCCATGCATCACAAACAAGTTTCTTCCACCCTAACCTCGTTAGATACCTGAGGTTTCATGCCATCCTATGATCACTTACTGAAACCAAATCTAGATCCAATGATTCTAAAATCATGAGTGATAGGTATAAAATCCCATGCATAGAACTAGCCATGCCTCATGGTCCATCACTATCATCAGACTCAAGGCATATAAGATGTTTCCATCCAACAACCTGAAGAATCACATAACCAAGACTAACCAGATGGTAACTCATCACCCTAGGGGTCACCCTTATATCTGAAGTTTATATAATACTCCTTCACCTTGTGTCCCATCCATCCAAATTCAATATTTATTATCATATTTAATTTGATGAAATAAGAGTTTTTGGAATCTAAACGATCCTACCATTTTGAAAATGATCACAAGTCCCATAAAAATCACTCAAGATAAACACAATAGAAAATTAACCACTGCATAACCATTCCTTTTAGAAATACTCTCTGACACCCACTGTGCATAGATCCCACCTCTTAATCAGCTACTCAGGATTCACATTCTAGTGAAGCAGCAACACTGTGATAACCTCCATCTAGGTCAAAAAAGATTTCATAAAAAAATTAAATCATCCATTAATACCACTCAACCAAATCTTCACTAGGAGAGAGTCTTTATGATCATATAGAAAATGATAAAAAATTCCACAAGTTCCTTTTTCACCCGCAGTCACTCACAAGGTGATCAAACCCTCTAATGAATTACCATTCAAGGTCAAAAGATATAAAATCTCTAAAATATATTCATGACTAGAAAAATAAACTATATCTCCATATAATCCATGCACATAGAACCTCAAATAAGTCACAAATCAACGATGATACTCCTACACCATTTCCAAAACACATGGCATCTAACGCACCAAGGGGACTAATTTCCCAATGTCTCACACCCAAACTCACAAAACCACTATTGATGGTACCACAACCACGAATACCTATAATTTTCACATCAAAACTAATGAAATCATTACTAAACATAACCTGATGTATCAAAACCAAGGAACACTCAATCGCAATACACCTATACACATGACTATAAGAAAAACACAAGGGCTACTCATTTCCAACATCACAAGGTTTCACCATTTCATGTTTACAATTTAATTTTCACTTTTCCAATTCATACCCCACGGATTTACACATTCAAAAACCTTTTTAATATGTTTTTTTAATTCTTATATTTATTTAATTTCACTATTATATCCTTTTGTTAAAACATCATGTCATTAAAAATTCAATCAACAGAAACCAATAGAAGGACAATAAATCATATGTGCCAAGCATGCTGCATAGACCCACATCTCCTCTCTATCCATAATGGGTAAAGAGGTAAAACCTCATAAATAAATATCATAAAATACATGTGTATAGGTTATGGTGGAAATATAAATCAATGGTAATAGAATGAAATTGAAAATAATTTCCTACCGCTAGATTCCTGGGTCTTCCCTCATATGTAGGGATGTAGGAGCCCATGAATAAGAAAATTACAAAGATCTAACAGGGTCATGGTATCTTATATATCATGTAAAAATAGTATGATAAATTAAAACACCCCTTTGATACATCTATCTAATATTTGGGACTCAGATCCACAAAACGGGTTCCTTGAGTTAGTGTGCCACATGAAATTGGCCACACCTCCTCATATGCGAGAGGTTTCAAACTAGAAGTGTCGGTCTATGTAGGCAGAATGGGAAGAGTATAACCATTAATTATAGTGAAATAATAATATAAAATATTATCAAAAAAATAAAAACAATTATAAATATAATATGTAACAATATAGAGAAAATGAAAATTATAACCCATGTGAAATAAGTTACATTTTACACTTTATGTTTTTATGAATTAATTTTTATTTCAAAAAAATCATTTCTTTTATTTCATACATTACCTACAACACTGACTTTTATCACATCGTGATATATTATTATTATTATTTTTTTTGAACATGACTATTATAATGTAGTGGTTAATACTAGAGTTATAAATAGTAAAATATACTTTTCATATTTAACACCTAAATTTTTAATAAATTTTTTATTTTTTTAATTAATTAAACTTATTTGATATCTCATTATATGTAGAAAACTTAGTTTATCTCACGTTCTGTGAAACACTGAGTTCTATCGAATCATAAAAATCTATTAATATTATTATACAAATAAGATTTTTGTTACCTAGGTATTAAAATAAGAGGAATGAATTGGAATAATAACATTGCAAATGTTAATTATTTGGTTTTTATATAAATAAAACATTTTTATAAATAAATAATTATTTTTAGCTAAATTCATTATCTGTTTTGAAATTATTTTTTTTAATGGTTTTTTATTTCTTCCTGAGGAATTTTTTACCCTTTTAGAAAATTAATTTTAATAAATGAACATTATTTTTAAATCTTAATTTTAAAATTATATTTGGATTTTGTTTTGTGTTTTTGATAAGGTTAGTTTTTTAGTGATTAGTGTAAAATACATGTCTTTAATGAAAAGTGAATTTTTGATTAAATATTTTATAAGGATAATTTTTTCCATAAAATTTATTTGAATGTAAAATCAATAAATTATATATGAATAAATTCAATTTATTTAATTTTAATCAATTTTTACTGATTTTTTATATATATTATTTTAAGACATTGGAGAATTTTATATTTAAAAAAACACTTTCTCGTCGTATGTTGAGGTTTAATTTTAAATTTATGTTTTCCACTTTTACAAATGTAATTTTTAAAAATGGGTTATATATTTGGAATAAGTGTAATTAATAATAACTAATATGTTAAAATTTAGTTTTTCTTTCAAAAATTAATAGGAGAAATAGTAAAAAATATATTTATCACGGTTAATGTATAAATTGGTTTTTTAAGGATTGATCTAAAATGATAAATGTTAAAACTGAAACTAAAACGCTTCATAAAACCAAATTATAGAATTATTTAGAAAATATAACTTCTAGGATTAATAAAGTTCAATTTTTATTCATTCTTGGATGATTAAAACAATGGTACACCTTTTCCATTCAAAAAATTACAAATGTGCCACTCACCTCACTTATAAAATACCACCCATTCTCCTCTCCTATTTATACTTATTACACACTTTGGTTTGGCCAATAAAAACCCAAATAAAAGACTTAATTTCATTTTAAATCATTTAAGAATTTGTTCAGTCATAAATCCATCCTAATAATCCTTTTTGTGAAACAAAAAATATTTTACATGAAGAAGAGGTAACACCCCTAACCGAGCATTTTATTTAATTCCATCCTCCACCTACATAAATTCTTATTAATGAAAGATTATATAATATAATATATGTCTTCAATATACATATATATTCTCAAAATATGTAGATGACATAAATTGACCTCCAATTCCATCAATTTTGACATTGAATCATCATTCATGTGTTCGACGGACTACCCCTTCACGAACTGATGTTATTCGTTTTCCTTCACCACCTCTCACAGATAGAAATACTGACGGGTTATATGTATATATATATGATATTTATGACATTATTATACTTTTTTATTTATTATATCATATAAAACAACATGAACCGCATTAATTTGGAATATAATAGTGTTTATCATGTGCATATTAAACTACTGCCTTGTAGAGTGATGTGATTCGTTCAAACATTAATTAGAATGTAATATGGTTCGTATTGATAAATATATATGATATATATGATATAAAAATGAATTTTTAATTTCAATATATTTATTACCCTTCATTATTTTAATCAATCAAGAAACTGTAAGCAATTTTCATGCGTACGTACAACGTACCATTACCAAAAATGGTGTATTTAATTTTCAATCTATAAATATATTGGATTATTATAAAAAGAATATAAATATTGAATATATATATTATTTATATCAAGTGTAATATTTCATAGAGGGTTGAACTGGGATGAATGTAAGAGGAAAAACCTAAAAAATAAACCATAAATGAAAAAGTTATGTCATTATTACCCGAAATGTGACATTAACACAAATTATTAATAAAAAAGTAATAAAAGTTGATAAAAAATAATATATGGTATGATATAAATTATTTTTTTATTTAGTAGATATACAATAAATTATATTTTTTATAAAAAGGGTTTTAATGTGTGAAAAGGAAGTCACGACCTAAGGTGATGGATTTTGCCTCACTTTATTTTTTGGTGAGACACTTGCCATATTCACCACATATTTATTTTATGTTTTGTATATAATATGTATCAGTGCATTATAATATAATTACCCTAAAAAATTGGCATTTACATAACCATTTTAGGATCTCTTTTCAGGGGTTTTATGTGTAATCACCAAAACTTTTATAAATAAAATTCTCCCTCAGATTTAATTAATTGCATTGTTATATATCATGGTTATAAAAAAACACGTGATATTTTTTATTATATCCTTTCAGATCTAATAGATTATAGGAATAATTATTAGTGATAATATATCCATTATATAGTGATTATATTATTAGTATAAATATAGGGTTTTGATAAATCCAACTGATACAGATAATGGAAGTGATGACCTCAACTAGTACAATCATAAACTATGAAACCCATATATCCGAGATTTCATGGTAGATAAAATCATTTTTCTTTGAACATGACAAAGAACATGATGAGATTATACCATTAAATTATAAGTGAAACTATTTATTTTAGAAGTTTAAGATCATCTAGATCATTTCCCAAACAATGTATGTTGAACCAGCCCAATAAAGCCTCCCCATTACACACCATAACTGCGAACAGTATGATGTTGTATTAAATATATATGTATCAAGTCCATAGTAATATGAATATATATATATTACTTTAAATAAACTAATTTTCACATTTTCTAGTTTTTATTACATTATATTTTTTTTATGCCATAATACAAAAATTGTATTGTTAATTAGTATTCAATTTCAATTAAGACATTTATTTTGTTGAATTAATGGATTATAAAGTAAATAATTATTTTAGAAATTAATTTTTAAAAAATAATTTTTATTAAATATAAATAATCATATAATATATCATATGTCAAATGTAATTTCTATAAGTGTTCGAAAAATATTATTATAAAAAATCCCAACATTTTTCAGTAAATTTTTATTCTTATGTTAGAAGAAAAAATACACATATATTGAAAATTATTATGATATAGTTAATATTAATTTTATAATCCTAAATTCAAAATTTTCCAATAGTGAAATTTTCAGAAATATTCTAAGATTGTTGAATTTGGATGAAAAATGTACATATCGTATAAATATTCGGCGTGTATTATGACATCATAATGACCTGAATGTGATGTAATAAATACTATAAACTATATACATGGACAAATATCTGTTTTAAATTTAAAATAACGTAATTTTAAGTTTATTTTATTAATTTTATAATGTGTTTAAGAATCCTTGAAAACTATTAATATATTTTAAGGTTTTAAAATCATTTCATTAAGAGTATGAATCACTACCACATTAGAAAGGGTATTTTTTTAAATTATTCCCTTTGTAATATAAAATAATTTAATTTACTCTTATTTGGATGAAACCGTTGTAAAAATATATTGTAAGGTTTCTGGTTTTTGTAATTTTTTTATATAGAGTCCAAAAAATGATTTTCCGAAATAATAATGAATTCCCATTTTTTCCCTATATAAAACCTCCCATGCTCCCTATTATATTCACTCAAAATCCTTGTATCTTTTCGATACTCAACCATATCGTCTCTATAGTTTTCCAAGATTCCCTCAAGTACTCAGGAAGCTCCTACCAACCTTTTTGAGTCACACTCTCATGTTCGGTGTTCTTTTTTTCTCCTATTTATTCAAGTATCTTCATTATCTTAAGAGCTTTTTCTCCATATTCATAATGTTGGGATATGTTCTTCCATATATTTTTACGAACCCTACAATTAATAAATGTTTATATACCACTTACAAACTCATTAATCCCTCCCATAAACATTTATATTCCCTCGTTATGTAGCCAAAATGTCATCATGATTTTCTATTCCCCAAAAACTGTATAGTGAATACCAATACCCAATTCCAGGTTGTCATTCAAAACTATTTTCCATTTAATATTAAATAATTTCATGATACTTGTACTTTATTTGGGATAGTATCCAAGGATATTATTCTTACTATTTTTCTATTTAATTTATCTTTATGACGAAAAGATGTTTAGAAACACATTTATGTTCTCGGTATTATGAAATGAAAAATGTATTATAAAAATAACTTATTTTCATGGTATATGAAACAGAGAAATGATGATATGATTACAAATCAGGCCTATTTTCCATAGAATAAATAAGAATAAAATTTTATGAAAACAATTTCCTTTAAGGGGTTATTATATAATGAAGGTTTTATAATATTATTTCATAGATATGTATAATTTTTTATTTGATGGTTGATACCTATATCTCTCTACAATTCATTGGGTAATTATTTATATCTCACGATATATAAATGAATATAATGGGGATTGAACCCATTTTATTAAGAGACTATTTCCACTATTATTTGCTATGAAGTGAACCTTGACTAATATGCTGGTTTGGGGAGTGAACCCAGTCCAATGTGATAGCATTGTAAATGTTCCTCCACTTCTATAGAAATGATTCTATATGCTTATGTGAATATCATAATTCCATGTCTTGTGTCAATGTTATTATATCATGGATTATGTTCTTTAATTACCATATTATTCCTTTCTTATTAACTACCAATGTCTGTGTCATGAATTATGATTTTCATCATTGATATGTAAGATATGGGTTTGATATGTTATTACTGCATTATCATATTCCTATTCCCATGTTATGTTTATATATATTTCATTCTATTTGACCTTATAGATCAAATGGGATCAATATTTATTATATTTCTTTTCTACATGTTATGAAGAATTTTTTTATGTAGGGTATGTATATTAATATTAATCAATAGAAAAATGATTTCTGAAAAATTAATGATCCTTCACTAAATAATAATATTATATACCCAGTTTCTAAAAGAGATTAACCTCTATGATAATCAAACTTCTATTTTTATGATATAATAATTTTTCATCTAAAATTATGAAATATCTATATATGAGACTCCTATCTCACTAAGGTTGGTATTAGTGTAATGTTTTAGTCAATCTATGGAACATAGGATGAGAGAAATCTATTAAGATCTCAAATTTCATGTCTTAGGATAACTCTAATGATTTTTCAATGTACAAGAAAATGTATTGGAATAGTGTTAAATTATATAAAATGTGGTTTCTTAGAAAATATATCCCCACCTAGAATTTACATCTGGATGTTCCTATATAATTGATATATATAGTGGTAAAAACTCTCAATGGGTTCTTTGAGCTATACTCGATCATCATCAGGTCTATGAAAATAGATCTTGATACAATCCTAGTTCGACACCCTCAGAGGATATGTTTTGTAAATTAAAAAACTCTTTATGAACCATCATGATGGATTAAAATATATGATGACTATGAATGAATAAATAGAAACTTGTGGTTTTATATATTAAAAATATGTTGTCATGATTTATACATCCTAAATGTTATTTCTCATTATAATGTGGTTTCCCACTTGGTTTATTATTTATCACACTCTGAAATTTGGTTTTAGTAAATGATGGGAAATATAAGTAACAAGATTAATATTTAATTAATATATAATGTTTTAATGATTAAAAAAATGGACGATGATCATAGATAATGATATTGTGGTTATGTGTAATCCACTATTTCTATATACGACTAATTGTATGAACTTTGGTGAGACTAATAAAGAATAAAATAAGATGAAGATTAAATTTTATGGTTTTTCAAGAGTTCAGGATCATATATGAATGTGATTTGGACTCATACAAATCATTAATGTGGTAAGACGAAACTGAAATAACATCTAAAATAAATGGGAAGATGTTTTCTATATGAAATTGATCATTCAAGAGTAATTATATTCTTCACATAAAAAATGGTTCTAGCCAGAGGCATCCAGAACAAAGCTTCTTCACGCAGTGGAAGAGTCTCCAGAGGTAGCAGACATAGGTCTTGCAACTATGATAGGTACCATTACTATAGTTTCATATTTAGTGAACGATCTATTTGATACTAGTGCATCCCACTAATTTATTTCAGCCCATATTGTAAATATTATTATTATAACAATATAGATTTTACCTTGTGTAATGGATATTACTTCACCCCTTGGTATAAAGAGATAGAAGGGTCTCCATTGTCCTACTTATGTCTTCTCTCTATCATATGCGAAATTTATATGAGTTTTTTGGTTCCTGACATGAAATATTTTAAGGTCATATTCAAGATGGATTGTATCATTGAAAATAAATCCAGGATCGATTATTATCTTCGATAGGTCTACTTTACTACACCCAGTGGTGAGACTCTTGTCTTTCAAGGGGAGTGGAACCCAAGGTCAAGTAGAGTAGGATCCTCTTATCCAGAGTTGGGGAATGTTATATAAGTGTTTCCTTTTGATATAGAGAGGTATTCAACCTGTGGTGATCTTCCTTCAGTCATTGCTGAGTTTCCCAACATGCTTCCTTCTGACCACTCTGGTTTTCCACCAGTAAGGGAGGTTTATTTTTTAATTGACGTAATGCCTGGTACTCAACTGATTTCTATTCCCTCTTAACGAATTAATCGAGCTGAACTAAAAGAACTAAAGTCCCAGTTAGATGATCTTCTTGAGAAAGGATTTATACGCCTGAGTGTGTCACATTCGGTAGTGCCTGTTCTCTTCGCTAGTGTGTTGACTATCAAAATCATAATTGGGGTATAATAAAGAACTAATATATGTAACAACAAATTGATTATTTTTTTGATCAATTTAATGGGGTGATGTGGTTTTCAAATATTGATCATCGATCTAGTTACCATTAGTTGAGGATTAATGAATTTGACATTCAGAAGATCGCTTTTTAGTGTTATTATGTCCATTATGAGTACCTTGTTATGCCCTTTGGCCTATCAAATTCTCCTAAAATTTTCATGGATTTGATGAAAAATAATTTCCATTAGAATCTGGATACCATTGTGTTAGTATTTTTGGATGAAATTATTTTCTACTCCACGAACTTGGAGGATCATGTACATCATCTGAGAATAGTTTTGAGTCTACTTAGGAATCACCGACTTTATGCCAAGATTTCAAAGTGCAATTTCAGGATTTAGGAAGTGATATTCATGGGGCATGTGGTGTTAGAACAAGTAATATAAGTTGAACCTGAGAAGTTGAAGGATGTTATGAATTAGGAACAACCACAAAATATTTTTTGATATTTAGAGCTTCTTGGGTTTAGCCGTATATTATCACCAATTTGTTAAGGATATTTCAAAGATAGCTTATCTGATGACTACTATGACTTGAAAGGGAGTGTTTTTTTCTGGAATGATAATTGTTAGAGTTTTTTTGTTGAGATAAAGCTTCTTTTAACTGACATTCCATTGTTAACTCTTCTTGAGTCTAGAAAAGGTAAAGTGGTCTTCTATGATGCATCGAGTGCAGGTTTGCGATGTGTCCTTATGCAAGGTAATAAAGTAGTTTCCTGTGGATATTGTCATCTTAAGACTTATTTGAAGAATTATCCTACCAATGACCTTGAACATGCAGCTGTAATTAACACACTTAAGTGTTAGCGACAATACCTTTATGGATAAAGGATTACTGTGTATTCAGATCAGCATAGCTTGAGTTATATCTTCCCAAAAAAAAGATTTGAATCTATGCCAAAGGCATTGGGAAGAGTACATAATCTCTTACGAATTTTACATTTACTATACCTTGGGGAATGGAAATGTCATTGTAGAGGATTTAAGAAGGAAAATTCCAACATTGGATGTGAATGAATCTTCATAAGAGTGGAGTTTGAGGGAACTTTTTGGTCAGTTGTATATTGGAGTTCAATGGAAGGGGGATGAAGTTTATTTTACTAGTGTACAGTTGACATCTGATCTTCTCAAAGTTGATTATTTAGGAACAAAATATTGATGAAAAGTTCCAGAGAATTAGGTACTCTCTTTATGGGTAGAGACTGATACCCAGTGATCATTCTCCAAAGAGGGTGTTCGGTTTTATCTAAACAGTTATGTTGTGTCATTATCCGTAAGGAAGGATGTGATGGGAGATTTCCATAACTACCAGTGGGGTTTTCACCCTGGTTCCATGAATATGTTCTACGATATGTTGCGTTGGTTTCGGTGGCCAGATATAAGATTATAATTTGATGAGTTTGTATCTCATTCCTATACATGAAAACTCGTGAAAGCCGAGCACTAGATAAATTTGGTGTCTCTTTAAGAACATTCAGTCCCTACATGGAATTGGGGTGAAATCTCTATGGACATTGTGGTTCGGTTACCTCAAACCCAGAGGAAGAAGAATGCGATATGGTTTTTCAAAAACAAGCTGACCAAGTCAGCTAAATTTATACCTATTCAAGATACAACCAATGTTGTGGAGTTGGGAAATCTCTTTGTGAATGTAATTGTTTGTTTTCATAGAATTACATCTGTTATAGTCTATGATAGGGATTCTAAGTTTACATCTCGCTTTTGGAGAGACCTTAATGAGGCACTGGGAATTAAGGTCCATTTGAGCATGGCCTACTGTAACACCCCGAGATTTTATGAAAAATATTCATTTAATTTCATTAATGTCTTCTGATGTATGCTACACTAAGATTACCTTGTGCTATACACAACACCGTATTATCTTGAAATATTCACAACACTATTCTTGGATCGTGTTACACACAATTTTGATAATAGTTATTCTACACTACATTGAATATATATATATATATATTCAATATATAAATTAAATATAGTTGTATTCTGTTATATGAAACAACAAAGGAATCTTGCACAACACGCAACCCTGACTTGGCTTGCATTACACGCAATCGCGAGCTTCCTCGATAGCGTGTGTTGTACGCAATACCAGGTATTACTAAACAACGATATATTATTATAATATTATTATGAATTAGACATTATGAATAGTATTAACTATATTTTGAATTTTATAACATTATTATTCATCTTACCCATTTTCTAGAACATGGTATAAGAACAAAATAAATTTTTAGGGTAAAATAAGTATTTTTAAAAAAATGCAGTTTTGCTGCCTTTTTATGGAGCACCCAAATTAAATATAGTTTTTGAAATATTTATAAGTTCAATTTGACAAAGTAAAATTCTTCTTTGGAATAAAGAAATAAAAATTTACATTGGATAAATATTTGATATTTTTCTGATAACTTTCATATTTTAATGAATAGTAAAAACACGCTATATTTTAATTAAAAACAACTTTTTTCATCATAATATTTTCTATGGTTAAATTATAATATTGAGTGGTTTTAAAGTATAAAAATAATATATTTTTACCATTTAATATAATTTATTTCATTAGCATTGATTTTACATTGAATCCGTATGTTAAATCAATTCAATCTTTTGCAATGTTTTAAACAAAAACCTGTTTCCATTCGACAACGGGATTAATTTTAATTTAATTTCTGCAACTTCTTTGTATTGAATTTAAAAAAATAGATTCCATATTTTGAATCAGTGGGTACAAATTTTGTTAATAGGATACTTTTTATTTTTGGGAATTATGAATAGTAACTATGGTAAATTTTATTTACCATAGTTAAAGGTAAATCAGGTAATTAAGGGTAAATATAATATTATAAAATTACCCTAACACATGTCAAAATTATATTGAATGGATAAAAGTATACCCATATCACCTAAGGGTTGTATTAGATTCATTTTATGGACTTTTGACCATGAAAATAATTTAATTATTATTAAAACCAAAGAAAGTGACAACATGTCACTCTCTTAAATCTTATAAGTATAACAATTTTAATTTACTGATAAACATCATAAAACTTCAAACATGAATAGTATCCAGAATGATAATAAAATTAGATACATCATGATAATTTATTTATAATTTTTTGGGATCAAATAATTGTCATTAATAATGATACATTAATGATGCAGAAACTATTTATTTAGTGAAAAATCAATAATATAGTTTTTATTTAAATAGTAATACATATCAAAAGGCCAAAAAATCGGCAAAAAACTTATTATTAGTGTATATATAAACCTTAATCATCCACTGGATGAATCGTTGGCCAGTTGGATCCTTATTAAGGCAATCATGACACTTATATTATTTTATTTTAAATGATGCCAAAGTTGTCACCTTCATAATTTAATAAATATAAAAATTTAAATATTGTTATTTTAAGATGTAAATTCGAGTAAATGTATTATTGGGAAATTTAATAGATTTATCTTTATCATAGGATTTTATTTTTAATTTTTATGCAACAAATAAGTATATTAAATAATTATACAAAAATGTTGTAGTAATTATTTTATTAAGAGATAAACCAAATAAAAGGATTTTAAAAATAATAAAATAACTATTATATGAACTATTTAATGTTCTCAAATAATTTTATAGATACCTATGACCTTTTATGAATCTATTAAAGATTTTATTTCAAACATATCTTCTGTATATATTTTATTTAAATTCATATAAATGAATAGTTTCAAAATTGACACTATTGTTATTTTATAAATATAACATATTATAAAATTGTATAAAAATCACAAAAATATTTAAAAATTATAAATTTAATTTTATATGGTAGAACATTTTTTAAAGTATCCAATTATAGACAATTCACAAAAAATAAGTAATTGTTTGTTATAATTAAAAATTTAGAATGTTATTACCATAAATAAAATAAAATTGATTAAATAAGGATAAATCAAATTGATAATGTTTAAAATAAATTCCTAACATGTATCAATTTGATTGGTTGATGAGATTACAACACTATCCAATATAATCTTCGGATATGAGTCATTTTTGGTGGTTTTTAAGTGGAGTTCTATTTATTATAAATTAATATTTTTATGAATTCCAAAGGTGCCCCTCTCCTCCCTTATAAAAGGGAACCTTCTCCCTCTCCTCCTCACACCAATTTGAGCCTTCATGATCGGCCAACCCCTGCCCATTTCACTTACCCACTTCCCTATAAAATCATAGAGGTCCTGGTCTTCATCAAAGACCAATTTTAGTGCCCTAAGAGGAGGTCTCAAATAGGCGCTTCAAAGAAGAGATAATGTCCGTTACCGATTCTTTCAACTTTATTTCTTCTTCCACTTCTTCATCTTAGGTTGTTTCATTATGAAGTAATAACATAAGTATCACTAATTTAATGATATGTTATTATATGTATGAAAAAACCCTATTTCACCATCTATCCATCCTACGGAAAAAGAAATCACCGCGCATGCGTACGTACGGAATATCGTCTCCACGCTGTGGTGTAATCTATTTTCCACCACCACCTTACTTGGATTGGTATAATTGTGTAAATAATAACTATATATGATTATTATAAAGTGATATTGATTCTGTAATAGTATACATACACTCCAATAAAATTCCACGATCATGGGAACGATATCATCGCTCGTGCGTACGTACGGAATACCATGTCCACAACGCGATGAGATTCATTCTCAATGATTAACCATTCATAAATGATTATAAATTATATATAATAAGTAATCATTAAATATATGACATAATAATTATACAGGATTTATTTATATGTATATATGTATGTCATCCAATTAATTCCATTCAATTCTATGAGGAAACGAAAACAACATTCATGCATACGTACAGCCTACCGTCTCCATGAACGGTGTATTTATTTCCATTTATCGATCTATTATATATATGTATATTCTGAATATATATTATATATAAATCATGTTTTATATTCTGGATGTAAGTAATCATGATCTAAGTAATCATATGAATAATTACAAGTCAAAACAGGGACGACAAATGAAATGATTTTACCCAAAACACTCTTCAACATGGAATTTACAAAAGAACGAATAATATAAAGTCATAAGTGAACCATATATGATATCATAACAATTAATATGATTTTTGAATAAGTCAATAACATTATTTAAATCATTATAGAGGAGGTTCGGACACTTATGAAGAAAATCAGACCTAAGGTAAGGGATAATTTCGGAAATCTCATTTTTATCCGAGATTGCTTATACGTAAGTATTTACTGGGGTTATTGTTATCATCCATGTAAATGTTTTCTAAAAGTTTATTTGTGTATGTATAAGGTCCTATTTACCAATTTTTGACTTTCACTACATGGTATGTATGAAATCTTTCTTTTACGAGGTACTTTTTGACTTTTCTGGAAAAAGAACGAGAAGAATGTTTTTTTAACTTATACGGCATGAATGGATTTTTACAGTTTTATAAAGCCATATTTTCATGAAGCTTCCTCAAAACGATATCATGACTATTTTCAACAAAATCCTTTTCTTTTAAAAATTAATGACATTTTTTGGAAAGAATATGATTTTAAAGAAGAAAGGATATTTTTCTCAAGAATTCATTTCAAGTGTTTTATGAAAACCATTTTCCATCTAAAATGAAATTATTTCATATGTGTATGTTTTAAGTATAATTTCTCTATGATTTACATGGTTTAAATTTTCTTAATATGAAATGATATCCATTTGTTTTATATGGATTATGTTATTATGGGATGATGCTTATGAAACCCATTTTATTCGTTGGGTTATTATGAATGTTGTATGTTTATTTTGTGGCACAAGTAAAAATGATTTCATTATGAGATGGGTGGGACCTATATCTCCCTCCAATGCATTGGGTAATGATTTATATCTCCTGAGATTGACATGGCTGGAATGGTAAGTTAATCCGGTTCAGTATTACAGGACTTGAATGAGGAGTAAACTCGATTCAGAAAGGGACTTTGTCCACTAAGATGGTCTTTGTAGTAATGTCGTGGCTACTATAGAAATCATTACATGTGCATAATGGATGCCACAATTACATGTTTTATTCCCATGCTATTTTATCATGATTTATGTTCCATTATGATCTATGCCTTATGTACTTACATGTTTTATGTCGTCGCTCAATATTTTTAATGATCATGTTTTTTTAAAGTTCAAATATATATGGTATGTTTTATTTTATACATGCTTACCCTTACTGAGCATTTGAGCTCACCCTTTTTTTGATTTCTTTTCCCCCAGGATTAAAAGAACGATTTTAGGTAAGGAAACAAAAATGGGAAGATCTTTATAGGAGATGTTGAAGATCACTCACCACGATTAGAAGATTACGTTCCATGTTTCCAAAGACACTAAACTATTACGGTCCTTGTGTGTCTGTTTTTGTTATGTACTAAGTATTCCACAAAAGTAATGTAATGTCTATGTACGTCAAGATTCGGGTCTCTACAGTTTGTATCAGAGGAAAGGTTTAGTCAACCTTTGGAAACTAAGATGCGAAAACATTAGTGAGATCCCTAGAGATATTTCTAAGGTATGTCTAGGGATATCCATAAGGATAAGTATACGTATAGGATATAGTCCTAGAACTATGGTAACGATCTTAGAATTTAACCTAAGGTGTTAGATATTCAGGGTGCTTCCCCTTTACTATGTTATTTTCCCAAGCATGATTTTTGCCTCACACACTATTCTTTTTGGGTTTTATAAAATGGCTGGAAACATGAAGATTCATGATAATGGAGGATATGATAGACAATGGAATTATTTTCTTCATGAGAAACGAAATGAAATGGGATATATAAGTCCAAACATTGTTATTATTCCTAATCAGAAATCTCATAATATGATCAATAATCTCAACTTTGGTAAGTTTCCCGACTCAAATAATAAGAGAAATATGGAGTTTCATGATGATCATAGAGGAAAGAAAGTTCCATTTCCCTCATGTAAATCATGTGGGAAGAGGCATTAGGGAGATTGTTTCAAGGGAACTAGAAGATGCTTTGGGTGTGGAAAAGAAGGACACAAATCTAGTAAGTGCAAAGGAAAAGGTTCAGTTAACACCATGGATGAGGATAATGGTATTGCTACGACATCAACAATGGTTAAATGTTTTAAATGTGGAATGTACAGGCATTATGAAAACCAAATACCTAAGGGAATGTCTCATGAAGAGAATCAGTAAGGTCGTATGGGTAGTATTTATGTTGATGATGATGAAGAGACTACAAATGATATGTTAGATGAAAGAATTGTTGAAACTCGGTCAATGGTTTAAGAAGGTAGTGGAATGATTACACGTTTATCAAGTGTAATGTTGTATATGTAATCTCATGGTATATGGAATAAAGAGACATCTAAGGATTGTTACACTGTTGCCTTTCCTTAAGTTTTGAAAGTGTATGATTAATGGTACCAGTAACCATGAAAGGTTATTCAGATATTTTTGGAAAGTAGATGATATGCACATAATGAAGGGATAAGGTGAAAATTAAATGTTTGTTAGTATTCATGAGCTCATGACTGATATAAGGAGAAGGTTATATCATGGATTGAGTATATAGAATTTTTGGATTTTGGTATGGCGAAAGAGTTAACATTTGACAGCATTAATTTTTTTACTAAGGTTTAATGGGTATTCATTTTTCAAGAGAATACATGATTAAGGTATCCACATGATTGGAATGTGACCAACATGATATATGGGGGATAAATTATGGTATTCACATGCTTAGTTGATGATATTTTAAGTAATCGTTTTCTTTAAACTATGATCTTGGACCAAAGTATTGTAGATAAGACTAAAGATTGGTATGGATTATGTTGGACATAAGTTAATATTGTTTAAGGATAGAACTTTTTTCAATATTATTGATCGGATGTTATAGTAATGTAGTTTTAGAAAAAGGACAACCTGCATGACGGGCGACAACCCATCGCGTCAGACAAGGCTATGGGAATCGAACCCACAACCGATGTGTGACTGGCCTTTATCGCCTACCACTGGCCTATAAGAAGTCCATGTTTAGTATAAACTAGTTTTATTATATTAAGTTGTATGATATATGAAGTATAAGTCCATTTTAGGAACCATATATGATTAATCGCACTATAGATGGACTTATATATTTTTGATAACTTTTAAAACTTTTTCTGACATAGATGGAATGACCCACCATTCAATCACATGATCTGCTAACAATTCACGGATGACAAATTCAACTTCATTTCTTTAAAAGATGAAGTTGAAATTGTCCAAAGAATGACCAACGGTGAGACTGTACCAAAATCACGAAATTATTTCTTCTAATTATAATTTCATCAACTTTAGGGAAATGATCTTCAAAACCAAAAATGTTTTCCTAGTGCCCTTATATCCGATAAATCATATGGTACCTTAGATCATCACAAATCTATGGCTTTGTGATCGATGGCTTTTTCATATCCATGTTCTCTACCACTCTCCATCGTAACTTGATGATTAGATTTTTCTTCCATATCCATATTTTCACCTATATTCTCCTACGTGGAAACCCAGTGATGAGTTACATTGGGTAATCGTTACATTTCATACTTTAGTTTTTAAAATTAAGTTTCAGTATTCCATTTTACGATGGGGTTTTCTCTTAAACAAACTTTCGAGTAGTAAACCATTTATAACCCCGATGAATTTCGAGGGCGAAATTCATTTTAAGGGGGGTAGAATGTAACACCTCAAGAATTTATGAAAAATATTCTTTTATTTTCATTAATGTCTTCTGTTGTATGCTACACAACGATTACCTTGCGCTATACGCAACACCATATTAGCTTTCAGTATACGCAACACTATTTTTGGATCGTGTTACACACAATTTTGATAATAGTTATTCTACGCAACGTTGAGTATATATATATATATATTCAATGTATAAATGAAATATGGTTGGATTCTGTTAAATGAAACAACGGAGGATTCTTTCACAACACATAACCCCGACTTGGCTTCCATTACACTCAATCGTGACCTTCCTCGATAGCGTGTGTTGTACGCAATACGGGGTTTTACTAAACAACGATATATTATTATAATATTATTATGAACTAGCCATTATTAATAGTATTAACTAAATTTTGAATTTTATAACATTATTATTCATCTTACACATTTTCTAGAACATGGTATAATAGCAAAATAAATTTTTAGGGTAAAATAAGTATTTTTCAAAGAATGAAATTTTGCCGCCTTTTGATGGCGCACCCACTTTAAATCATGTTTTTGACATGTTTATAAGTTCAATTTTACAAAATAAAATTCTTCTTTGGAATAAAGAAATAAAAATTTACTTTGGATAAATTTTTGATATTTTTCTGATAACTTTTATATTGTAATGAATAGTAAAAACACACAATATTGTAATTAAAAAAAACTTTTTTCATCGTAATAATTTATATGGTTAAATTATAATATTGAGTGGTTTTAAAGTATAAATAGAATATATTTTTACTATTTAATATAATTTATTTAATTAGCATTGATTTTACATTGAATTCGTTGGTTAAATCAATTCAATCTTTTGCAATGTTTTGAACAAAAACCAGTTTTCTTTCGACAACGGGATTAATTTTAATTTAATTTTGGAAACTTCTGTGTATTGAATTTAAAAAAATACATTCCATATTTGGAATCAGTGGGTCCAAATTATGTTAATAGGCTGCTTTTTATTTTTGGAAATTATGAATAGTAACTACGGTAAATTTTATTTACCATAGTTTAAGGTAAATCGGGTAATTAAGGGTAAATATAATATTATAAAATTACCCTAACACATGTCAAAATTATATTGGATGGCTAAAGGTATACCCGTATCACCTCAGGGTCTGATTAGATTCATTTAATGGACTTTTTACCATGAAAATAATTTAATTATTATTAAAACCAAAGAAAGTGACAACATGTCACTCTCTTAAATCTTATAAGTATAATAATTATAATTTAGTGATAAACATCATCAAACATCAAACATGAATAGTCTCTAGAAATACAATATAATTATCTACATCATGATAATTTATTTAGAATTTTTTGGGATTAATAATTGACATTAATAGTGATACATTAATGATGTAAAAATTATTAATTTTGTTAAAAATCAATAATATAGTTTTTATTGAAATAGTAATACATATCAAAAGGCACAAAAATCTACAAAAAACTTATTATTAGTGTATATATAAACCCTAATCATCCAATGGCCGAATTTTTGACCAGTTGGATATTTATTAAGGCAATCATGACACTTATATTATTTTATCTTAAATGATGCCAAAGTTGTCACCTTTATAATTTAATAAATATAAAAATTTAAATATTGTGATTTTAAGATGATAAACTCAAGTAAAAGTATTATTGTGAATGGAAATATATTTAGCTTTATAATAGGATTTTATTTTTAATTTTTGTGCAACAAATAAGTATATTAAATAAATATACAAAAATGTTGTAGTAATTATTTTATTAAGAGATAAACCAAATAAATGGTTTTTAAAAATAATAAAATAACTATTATATGAACTATTTAATGTGATCCACTAATTTTATAGATACATATGACCTTTTATGAATCTATTAATGATTTTATTTCGAACATATCTTATGTATATATTTTATTTAAATTCAAATAAATTAATAGTGTCAAAATTGACACTATTGTTATTTTATAAAAATAACATATTATAAAATTGTTTATATATCACAAAAATATTTAAAAATTATAAATTTAAATTTATATGGTATAAAATGTTCTAAAGAATCCAATTATGGACAATTCACAACAAATAAGTAATTGTTTTGTTATAATTTAAAATTTAGAATTTTATTACCATAAATAAAATTAAATTGATTAAATAAGGATAAATCAAGTTGATAATGTTTAAAATAAATTCCTAACATGTCTAAATTTGATTGGTTGATGATATTACAACCTTATACCATCTAATATTCGGATATGAGTCATTTTTGGAGGTTTTTAAGTGGGGTTAGATTTATTATAAATTAATATTTTTATGAAGTTCAAAGGTGCCCCTCTCCTCCCTTATAAAAGGGAACCTCCTCCCTCTCCTCCTGACACCAATTTGAGCCTTCATGCTCGGCCAAACCCTGCCCATTTCACTTACACACTTCCGTATAAATATCCAAGAGGTCCTGGTATTCTTTAAAGACCAATTTTACTACCCTAAGTGGAGGTCTCAAAGAGGATCTTCAAAGAAGAGGTAATGTCCGTTACCAATTCTTTCAAATTTATTTCTTTTCCCACTTCTTCTTCATAGGTTGTTTCATTATGAAGTAATAAAATAAGTATCACTAATATAATGATATTTTATTATATGTCTGAAACAACCCTATTTCACCATCTATCCATCCTACGGAAAAAGAAATCACCGCTCGTGCGTACGTACAGAATACCGTCTCTACGTCGTGGTGTAATCTATTTTCCACCACCACCTTACTTGGATGGGTATAATGGTGTAAATAATAACTATATATGATTATTATAAAGTGATATTGATTCTGTATTAGTATACATACACTCCAATAAAATTCCACGATCATGGGAACAATATCATCGCTCGTGCGTACGTACGGAATACCATCTCCACGACGCGATGAGATTCATTCTCAATGATTAACCATTCATAAATGATTATAAATTATATATAATAAGTAATCATTAAATATATGACATAATAATGATACTGGATTTATGTATATATATATATATATGTATTTCATCCAATTAATTCCATTCAATTCAATGAGGAAACGAAGACAACGTTCATGCGTACGTACAACCTACCGTCCCCATGAACGGTGTATTTATTTCCATTTATCGATCTATTATATATATGTATATTCTAAATATATATTATATATAAATAATTTTTTACATTCTGGATGTATGTAATCCTGATCTATGTAATCATATGAATAATTACAAGTCAAAACACGGACGACAAATGAAACGATTTTACCCAAAACACTCTTTAACATGGAATTTATAAAAGAACGGGTAATATAAAGTCATAAGTGAACCATATATGATATCATAAAAATTAATATGATTCTATAATAAGTCAATAACATTATTTAAATCATTATACAAGAGGTTCGTACACTTACGAAGCAAATCAGACTTAAGGTAAGTGATAATTTCGCAAATCTCATTTTTATCCGAGATTTCTTATACTTATGTATTTACTGGGGTTATTGTTATCATCCATGTAAATGTTTTATAAAAGTGTATTTATGTATGTATAATGTACTATTTACCAATTTTTGACTTTTACTACATGGTATGTATGAAATCTTCCTTTTACGATTTACTTTTTGACTTTTCCAGCAAAAGTACGAGAAGAATGTTTTTTTAACTTATTCGACATGAATGGATTTTTACAGTTTTATAAAGCCTTATTTTCATGAAGCTTACTCAAAAATATTTCATGACTATTTTAAACAAAATCCTTTTCTTTTAAAAATGAATGACATTTTTTGAAAAGAAAATGATTTTAAAGAAGAAAGGATATTTTCCTCAATAATTCATTTCAAGTGTTTTATCAAAACCATTTTCCATCTAAAATGAAATTATTTCATATGTGTATGTTTTAAGTATAATGTCTATATGATTTACATGGTTTCACTTTTCTTAATAAGAAATGATATCCATTTCTATTATATGGATTATTTTATTGTGGGATGATGTTTATGAAACCCATTTTATTCATTGGGTTATTATGAATGATTTATGTATATTTTGTGGCACAAGTAAAAATGATTTCATTATGAGATGGGTGGGACATATATCTCCCTCCAATTCATTGGGTAAAGATTTATATCTCAGGAGATAGACATGGCTGGAATGGTAAGTTAATCCGGTTCAGTATTACAGGACTGGAATGAGGAGTGAACTCGATTCAGAAAGGGACTTTGTCCACTAAGATGGTCTTGGCAGCAATGCCTTGGCTACTATAGAAATCATTACATTTTCTTAATGGATGCCATAATTACATGTTTTATTCCCATTCTATTTTATCATGATTTATGTTCCATTAAGATCTATGCCTTATGTACTTTCATGATTTATGTCGTTGCTCATGATTTTTAATGTTCATGTTTTTTTTAAGTTCAAATGTATATGCTATGTTTTATTTTATCCATGCTTACCCTTACTGAGCATTTGAGCTCAACCTTTTTATGTTTTCTTTTCCCCCAGGATTAAAAGAACTATTTTAGTTACGGAAACAAAAATGGGAAGATCATTATGGGATATGTTGAAGATCATTCACCACGATTAGAAGATTTCGTTCCATGTTTCCAAAGACACTAAACTATTACGGTCCTTGTGTGTCAGTTTTTGTTATATACTAAGTATTCCAAAAAAGTAATGTAATGTCTATATACGTCAAGCTTCGGGTCTCTACACCTACCATCCACAGTCAGACGACCAGACAGATTGAACTATACAAATCATTGAGGATATGCTCTCCAATTCTGTTCTTGACATTATTGGGGCTTGGGATGATGATCTGGGGAAGGTTGAGTTTTCTAAATACAATAGTTATTATTACTTGAAAAAATGGCTCTTTTTGAGGAATTTTATTGTCATCCTTCTAAATATACATTATTTTGGTCAGAGAATGGTGAAATTTCTTTGGTTGGACCGTTTTTGGTCTAAGAGATGTCAACTAAGATCCAGTTGATTCGTTAGAGAATGCTGGCAGCACAAATTCTATAGAATCTAAACGGATTGCAGGAATGAGAGTGTATGTCACCTGCCATCAGGACAAGAATGTACATGCACAGGAATGCTTAGCCGAACATCCATGTGAAGGTGAAGAGATGATTTCATGATGAAGATGCTGTGAAGGAGCAGTTCTAAGTAATTTTTCTGGGTTGTATGTAATGTTTGAAGCCTACAGGCAATGAATTACTCTAAGGCCTACGATCCATGTAATAATTATGCCTATGGGCCTTGTAAGGGTTCCACCTCACCCCTTGAAAGGTGGATTAACAAAATCAATAAAAAATGAAGGCCTTTGGGCCATTGTAGGAGTGTACTATGGCGGCATGGTTCCTATTCTAATGGGATGTGGGAAAGGGAGGCATAGATGGGAGAGAAGTGGCCACATATTTTTGACGTGGAGCTTAGTCATAGAATTTCATAGGATAGAAAGTTCCTATGGTGGGATGATTGTAACATCTCATTAATGTTTCATGTATTCATAAACCTTTTTATGTTAAATTATTATTAGGTTATTTGTGAAAAAATGGTTTATCAGAAAAATGTTTCATTTTTTGTTAAAACATGTTGCAAAATGGTAAAATTCCCAATTAATGCTTCAGAATTTTCAATTAAATATTTTCTATGTTAGACACAATGTAAGAATTATTTTTTGATGTCTGCAAAGTCTCAAAGAGGACAGAATAAAAATATTAAATATTTTTTTTAAGAATTATCAATTTATCCAAATAATTCAATAAGTCGGAAATGGTCCGTCATATGAGAAATTGGAGACCACAGTTATATCTAAAATATGATATTTAACTTAGTAATTTTATATTATTCAAAGGTTCTAGACATCTAGATGTCTCAATCATGATATAGGGTTATTAAAAAATAATTAATATATTATTTATTAAAATAATTTAAATATCATTCAAATAGTGAGACGAATGTGAAATGTGTTACCACCAATGGCTCCAAAATGGGGGGTTTACCATAAACAATGTATAACATTTGTTCGCATTGTGTGTTTGGATGGATCGCTCGCAAAATAACAGATTTTGTTTTAATTAATTAATTATTCAAAGTTTTCATTAATAAATCAATAATATCTCACAAAGTGTTTATTGTTTGAGAAATCCAAGACCACCGTTGGGTCAGGAACGAGGTGTTTACCCTTGGAAGAGTATAAAGGTTATTCACAATATACGTTTGATATTATATAATATTTATGTTAAATAATTAATGGATTATATTAATTAAAATAATTGATAAATTCGTTTCTTTTATATGAATCACCTTCTCTAGTGGAGAACCCACCATTGTTAACACCCGAAGAAACCAAAAGCTTTGAAATCATCCATTTTTTTAATTATAAAATCATGAACAAAATAGTTAGATGATTTAAAAGCTTCTGTAATAAAATTAATTTTTAATCGAATAATTAAATGGGGTGTTGAAACGACCCATCTTGAAAAGCGACGAGGGTTACATAAGAGCCTATTTTCTTCTGTTTTGTGGGATCCTTTCATGATCAGACTATCCTGAAAATATTATTCTCGTGATTGGTAATCTTTGTTGATTCATTACGAATCCCTTATCTGATTTCAAGTGCTCCAGCCACCCCTTTTGCTTGAATCCTCTTTTACACTGCATCCATACACCTAGTTTTCTTCATGTTTATTATTGTTATTTTTATTTATTTATTTTAATCCTTTCCTATATTCTCAAATCCTGAAAATTTTCTGTTTTATTTTTTAAAATATAAACTGAAAAACATAGATTTATCAAAATAATCCAAAATCAAATAATAAGGTTCAAATACACAAATTATCTATGACATGTTGACCAGAAAATAATTTATTGAAATATACATACTAAAAATGTGTGGATTAAAAAAAAGAATTATTATTATCAAATGATATTTTCTTAAAATTATCAAATAATAGTTATTAAAGAATTTATCGTTAGATAAAAGTATAATTTTATTTAAATGATTATTTCTTTATCAATGGTTTTATATTTACATATATATACATATATATATATATAAGAATTATTATGCGGAATACCACCTCTTTACTCAAAATAATTTTGAGAATATAATCTTGTTAAATGAATGTATAATCACAAATAATTATCAAGATATTGAATGTATAAATTTTTAAAATTATCAAGAAATAATTATTTGGATTATAAAATATAATGAATTATCAAAAGATATATATATATATATATATATAAATTTTGATATTTAATTTGGATGTTAAGGATAAATTTATCAACATGTAATTGAATGGAATATTGATTTATATTTTCAAACACATGCGTTGACATAAAATGATAATCCATAGATTATACAGGAGAGATAAAATGTAATCGCATGTGATTTTTTATTTTGTTGTGAAATAAAATTGAGGGATATAATTATCAAATGATGTTTATAATTATTCCTAAGGATATTTATTACAATTTCATGCACTAACATAAAACTACAATACATAGATTATCCAGGGGAGAGAAAATGTAACCGCATGTAATATTTATTCGTTTAGAAATAAGATAGATGTTTTGTTTCTAGGAACCCTTGATGAACGTTGGCCATTGGTGTGTCGACGCTTATGACATTAAGGTTACGAGGATTTGAATTGGACCATGTTGGGTGGATTATCATTTTCATTGATATCAAAGACCTTGATGTTAGGTGGTTCCGTCCTGATTTAAAAAAAATGAATAACCTTGAATTATTTAATTTATTTCAATTAATGATTGTTGGATTTAAATTGAAGTTTTTATAGAAATTTTTTCAATTTAATTTTTGAATTTAATTGTTTGAATGAATTGTGAAATGATGGACTTGGTTTGGGATGGATTTAAAACTTGTGAACATGGCTTAAAATGTTTTAATAAAAACCCCTTGGTTTTAACTTTTAAAAGATGCATTTTTTAATTAAAATTTGTTTAGATATAAATAAAAACTTGTCATTAGAATGAATGAATGGGATCCATTTTTCAAGGATATCTTAAAATAAATTACCCATCATTAATTATGTAAGAGAACATGAAAGCCTTGGGTAGTTAGTGAGTTATGTAGACACACTCTACGCTATTACAAAATTCTAAAACATACATGCAGTGGGTCACATCCCTAATGGGTAGGTGATGAGTCACATTTTTCCAGTGTTATCAAGATGTGTGTAAACACATTTTGCTAAGTTCACATAGAGAGTACATAATCCTATAGCTTGTTAATACTATCTTACCATTTGGAAGATGGCCATATTGCTCGATTATATATTTATATTTGAGATATAATTGTATTCCAATGTTTTTTAACTGTATAACATTACTTCTGAATTTATATAAACTATTTTATCAAAATATTTTAATTCAGACATTATTTTAGAAATTTTCCATCATTTTTTAATGTATTTTCTTAATGTATTTTTCCATCATTTGAACGGTATAACATGATTTGTTTAATTATGTTTTAAAATGTCAACCCTCTTTATATTTAATATTGAATGAGTTTATTTGGTTAATCAATTGTTGGAAACACTTATGGAATCTATGATGAGACCCTACTAGGTTTTTTAGCTCACACCTTAATCCATCCTTGAAGAGTTTGTAGACTTCCTTCTTCCAGGTTCGAGCAAGGGAAAAGGATCACTTGGAGGTGGATCCAGGTGTTAACCCTATGTGTTGGTGAGTTGTGTCCTTCGGGACTTCGGTTTTATTTTCCTTATTTTTGAAATTGGGTTGTAATGCTTTGTGATTTTTATGCCTTATTATATTATGGTACTTTAATCCCATTGGAGTTTCTTTTTATTATGTATATTGTCTCGTTTATTTTCTTCCACCTTTTTTGGGGAATAATTGTTCCCACTTGCTTGTTGTGTGATGAAAGGTTCTTATCGCCGACCCATGGGGGTCGAGAATGCCTTTCAGGCTATGTGAGGGTTGGATGGGTTATCAGGGTACTAGGGTACTCGGGTTGGTTCGTGAAAAAATAGAATAAATCGAAGGTTGAGTATCTTGTCATGATGTCAATATGAATTTGAGTATTATTGTCGGGACATAGGAGGATGTTGTGATTATGGTCCTAGCCAACTCTCACCGCAATGAACATTAAGTCACCAGGGTTGGTTAGGGAAACACAATATGTGTATTAGTTCTATTATTTTCCCTCTTTTGATTTGGATAGCATGGAAACGAAATCTTGTTTATCCCTTCTCTTAAAAATAGGTTTCCTTGTTACTCAATTTGAGTGTTAATATAATTTCTTTTTATTTTAATTTTCTGATGTTTTGTTGAATAATGCCTCTAAGAGGACGTGGGAATTAAATACAAAAAAGGATGATGCTGAATTTCCAAAAATGAGTACTATTGTGGATCTGTGTCTGGTTGAGGTGATTGTTCGCACTATCCAAGGTTTAGTATACGTACCACCTTCAGTTCTTGTTCTAGCTCAAGATATAGATCCTCATAGTGATATTCTATGAAATCATTCAAAATATTTCCTATTTTAGAATCTTCTAGTTTTCAAAGGATCCAATAACTATCAATATGATGGGGAATGGTTTAGTAATATTGAACATCTGTTTGGGTTCATGGAGGCACTTGATGCGATCAAGGTGAAATGTTCCACCTTCTTGTTGGAGGGATTGAGCCAGAGATGGTTAGACATGATGGTGATGGGTGGGAAATATGACTGTTTAGGGTTGAAAGACTTCACAGTTATTTTCACTAACCTGGTTTATCTAGAATGAACGGTGCTAGCTAAGGCTATAGAGTTTTTCAAGCTTGAGCAGGCCAGCAAAACCGTGACTGAGTACTCAAATATCATTGCTGAGTTGGTACAGTTTTCTCCTGAGATTGTATATAATGAGATGAGGACGGCTCGACGATTTGAGTTTGTACATCGGTCAGATATTCGTTCTCAGTATTTCTTACTGAAGAAACCCACTTATGATGATGTACTAGATAGGGTGATGATGGTTTAGAAGGACCTGGCAGGAAAGTCTGGGTTAATGAAAGTTCATTTTCATCCTAGAAGCAGCATTGGTTCCTTTAAAGGAAAACAAATGTGTGACATTTATAATGGTATTTCACGACAACAATGTCATTCCAGACCACATTTAGCACCAATGGGGGATTGATAGACGTTATATCATAGTGGAAATACATCAAATTCTATGATGGTTTGCACTATGGAACCCATGAACTGTAGCTCATGCGGACGTGTATGTCACATACAGAAATTCAGACATCACTTCTCTACTCCATATACTAGAACAGAATCATCATCACCTCCAAAAACTGCATAGAAATCAAATGCTTCACGTACAGAAGGGTTTCAACCACCGGAATCTGGAATTAATCTTTTTCACATAGTGGAAGAGTCACCAGAGGTAGTAGACACAGGTCCTGCAACTATGAGAGGTACCATTACTATAACATCATCTTTAGTGACCACTCTATTTGATACTAGTGAATCTCACTCTTTTATTTGAACCTATATTTATAATATTATTAATCTACCTATGAATATTTTATCTTATGTGATTGATATTACTACACCCCTTTGAAAAAAGAGAGATAAGGGTCTTTGTAGTCCTTCTTGTGTCTTCTCTCTATCGGATGTCAATCTTGTTTGGAGTTTTTTTGTTCTTGACAGGAAATGTTTTGACATCATATTCAGGATGGATTGTCTCATTGCCAATAATGCCTGGATTGATTATTATCTTTGATGGGTCTACCTTACTACACCTAGTGGTGTGATTCTTGTCATTCAAGAAGAATGGGACCCAATTTAAAGTAGAGTTGGAACCTCTTATCTTGAGTGGGGGAATGTTATATATGTGTTTTCTTTTTTTTCTAGTGAGGAATTCAATGTGGGGTGATATTCCTTCAGTCTTCGCTGAGTTTCCCAATGTGCTTCGTTTATACTTTTCTGGTTTTCCACATGTATTGGAGGTTAATTTTTCAATTGACATAATTCTTGGTACTCAACCAGTTTCTATTCCCGCTTTTCAAATGGATCTAGAAAAACATAAAGAACTAAAGTCTTAGTTAGAAGATCTTATTGAGAAAGGATTTATATGCCCGAGTGTGTCACCCTGTGCAGTGACAGTCCTCTTCACCAAGAAGGCTGATGGTTCCCTTCACATATGTGTTTATTATCAAAAGATCAATTGAGTTACGATAAAGAAAAAATATTTGTTACCAGAAATTGGAGATTTGTTTGATCAATCGAAAGGGGAGAAGTGGTTTTCAAAGATTGATCTTCAATATGGTTACCATCAGTTGAAGATAAAATAATTTGACATTCAGAAGACCTCTTCTTGGAGTGGGTATTCCCATTATGATAACCTTTTTATGCCATTCGAACTGACAAATACTTCTATAGTTTTAATAGATTTGATGATCAAGGAATTTGATGAGTATTTGGATACCTTTTTTGTAGTCTTTTTGGATGAGATTCTTGAATAATCCAAGTTCGGGGAAGATCATGTGCATCATATGAGAATAGTTATGAGTCTACTAAAGAATCACCGACATTACACCATGCTTTAAAAGGGAGATTTATGGATTTAGGAAATGAAATTCTTGGGGCATGTGGAGTTAGAACAAGGAATATCAGTTGATCTTGAGAAGGTGAAGGATGTTAGGAATTGGTAACAACCACAAAATGTTTTTGAGATTCATACCATCTTAAGATTAGTAGGATATTATCATTATTTTGTAAGGGCTTCTCAAAGCTAGATTCTTCGATGAATGCTCTGACTTGAAAGGGAGTGATGTTTTCCTAGAATGATAAATGCCAAAGTTATTTTGTTGAGTGAATGAATTTTGTGAATAATGTGACGCTGTTAACTCATCCTGAGGTAGGGAAATGCTACATGGCCTTTTGTGATGCATCATGTTCAGGTTTGGAATGTATCCTTATACAAGGTAATCATGTTGTTGCCTATAGATCTCTACAACTTATGCCTCTTGAGAAGAACTATCCTACCCACGACCTTGAAATTGCGGCAGTATTGCATGCACTAAAGTGTTTGTGACATTACCTTTATGGAGAATGATTTTCGGTTTATTCATACCCCAATATCTTGAGTTATATCTTCTCTAATAAATATTATAATCTTCTCCAAAGAAGATGGGTGGAGTATCTGAAATCATTCAACATTGATATTGCCTATACCTCGGAAAACTGGAAGGACATTGCATATTCATTAAGAAGGAAACGTCCAACATAAGCTGTGAAAGAATATTTGGAAGATTGGATTTTGATGGATATTTTTTCTCAGTTGCATATTGATGTTCAGTGGAAGGGGATGGAGTTTCATTAACAAGTGTTAAATTGACTTATTCTCCTATCAAGTTGATTCTTCAATAACAGCAGTTTGATGAAGAGTTACAAAGAATTAGGTAGTCTCTTTATGTCAATAGACTGATACCCAGTGGACATTCACCAAAGAGGATGTTATGGGTTATCAAAAATGTTACGTTCTGTCATCAGCAGCATGGAAGGATGTGATGGGGGATTTCCATAACTCCTAGTGGGTTGCGCACCCAAGAATCAAAAATATGTTCAATGATATGAAGAGACTGTTCTGATGGCTAGTTATGAGACCATACATTGTTGAGTTTGTATCACATTGTTATACATGCCAGCAGGTGAATGCTGAGCACCAGAAACCATCGGGTTTTCTTCATCCACTTCTACTCCCAACATGGAAGTGGGGTGAAATCTCTATGAAATTTTTGGGGGGTTACCTCCAACCCCTAGGAAGATGAATTCGATGAATTATGATCGAAATACAGACCATGTTAGATCACATTATACCTATTAGAGGTACTACCAATGATGAAGATGTGAGAAATCACTAAGTGAAAGAAATTGTTTGTTTTCACAGATATGAATCAGTTATATTCTATGATAGGGATCCTCAGTCTACATCTCTCTTTTTGAAAGGCCTTCAGGAGGCACTGGGATCTCAGGTCCATTTGAGCATGGCCTACCATCCATAGTCAAACAGCTAGATAAATAGAACTGTATAGATCCTTGAGGATGTGAAGCACACCAGTGTTCTTGACTTTGGTGGGGCATGGGATGATCATATAGGGATGGTTGGGTTTTCTTATAACTATAGTTATTATTATACGATCAAAATGGATCTTTTTGAGGTATTTTATTATGGTCCTTGTAAATATCTTGTATGTTGGTCTGATATTGGTGAATGTTCTTTGGTAGGATGGATTTTGGTCCAAGAGACGACATCTATGATCCAGTTTATTCGTTATAGAATGATGATAGCACAAAGAAGGTACAAGTATTTTACTAATCATCACTACAAACCTTCAGATTTCACTGTTGGTGAAAAGGTGTTCTTGATGTTTTTTACCATGGTTAGGTAGTCAAAAACTTGGTATTCAAGGGAATATTTCTCATCGTTTTGTGGGACATTTCAAGGTTTTTGGTCTAGTCGGTAAATTTTCATACCATCTATCTCTACCACCACAGCTGACGTTGACACATAACATGTTCAATTTTTTGAAGTTTCGAATGTATCTCTCTTATCAATCTCACATTTTCTAATTGAGTGATCTTAAGATTGAACAAGATTTTTCAATAACTGACTGACCAGTCAGGGTTGTTGGTTCTGAGACCAAGGTACTTCATGGAAGGATGATACCTATTGTCTGCGTACTATGGTTGTATGGTTCTGATTTTCATGAGATGTGGCAAAGGGATGCACTGATGAGAGAGTAGTGGTCTAATATTTTTGATAAAGATGATTCTTCGTCGGCTTTCTGGGGACAAAAAGATCAAATGGTGTGGAGGTTTTAACATCACCTTAATGTTTTAGGTATTCCTAAACCTTCATATGTTAAATGGTTATTATGTTTTTTTGAGAAAAAATGGTTTAAAAGTATAAATATTCTTTTTAGTAAAAACACATCACAGAATGGTAAAACATCCAATTAATGCTCCAGAATATTCAGTTAAATATTTTCTACGCTAAACACTTAGTATGTATGAGTTTTTGAAGTCTGAAAATTCTTGATGAGGAAGGAATAATAATATTAAATATATATATTTTTAATCATGAGAAATTTACTCCAAATTACTTAATAAATCTGAAATAGTCCATTGTATAAGAAATTTGAGACCACGGTTATGTCCGAAATATATTATTTACCTTAGGAAGTCTATAACATTCAAAGGCACCATATATTTAGATGTATTGCTCGTGAGATAAGTTTATTAAATAATATTTAATATATTATTTATTAAAGATAGTTAAATATCATTCAAATGTGGAAATTCATGGGAAATCAAAGAACACAATTGGGTCCGGAATGTGGGGTTTACCCTAAAAAAGGTTCAACATTTTTTCGCATCGGGTGTTTGGACACCTCGTTTGCAAAAATAACATGTTTTATTTTAATTAATTAATTATTTCAATTTTTTATTAATAATTAATTGTTATCTCTCAAACCATTCATCGTTTGAGAAATCCGAGACCATTATTGGGTCTGGAGTAGGGTGTTTACCCTAGAAAAAGTATAAAATTTATTCTTAGTGAATGTTTGATATTTTTTAATGGTTATGTTAAATAATTAATGGATTATATTAATCAAAATAATTGAAAAATTCATTTCTTTTATTTTATTTCTCTTCTACAATGATGGACCAACCATTGTTAAATCCTGATGAAACCAAAATGTTGGAAATAATCCATGTTTTTCATTTTAAAATCATACACTCAATAGTCAGATAAATTAAAACCATCCGTAAAACAGTTCAAGTGGAATCAGATCATTAAACGGGGTATTGAACATAAAATTATTTAAATGCGGCGAGGGTTACATATGATCTGATTGGATTTTATTTTTTGGCATTCTATCATGACCAGACTATCCTGAAACTATTTCTCACATGACTAGTAAACTCTGTTGACTCATTACGAATCCCTTTTCTAATTTCAAGCGTTGTAGCCACCCGTTCCGCTTGAATCCTCTTTTACACTGCATCCATACAACCAGGATACTACTTGTTATTATTATTATTTATTTATTTTAATCCTTTTTTATCTTCTCAAAATTTGAAAAATATTTGTTTTATTTAAAAAAAATAAACAGATAAACATATACCTATCAAAATAATCTAGAAGTAAATTATAAGGTTTAAATACACAAATTATCTATGATATGTAGACGCGAAAATAATTTATTGAAATTAATATACAATAATTTAATGGTTTAAAAACAATTATTATTATAAAATGATTATTTCATAAAATTATCAAAAAGTTGTAATTGAGGAATTTATCGTTATATAATTGAAAAGTTATATTTAAATGATTATTTCTTTATCAAAGGTTATATATATATATATATTTATATATATATATAAGAATAATTATGTTGAATACCTCCTCTTTAATAAAATTAATTTTGAGAATATACTCTTGTTAATAGAACAGATAATCACAAATAATTTTCATGCTATTGAATGTATAAATGTTCAAAATTATCAAGAAATAATTATTTGGATTATAAATAGATAATGAATTATGTAAATATATATAAATATATAGTTAGATATATATATATATATATATAATTTTTTATAATTAATTTTGGATGTTAAGGATAATTTTATCAACATGTTATTGTATGAAATATTTTTGTATATTTTAAAACACATGTTTTGACATAAAAGGATAATCCACAGATTATCCAGGTGAGTTAAAATGTATTTTCATGTAATATTTTATTTCCATGTGAAATAAAATATAACGATATAATTATCGAAGGAGGTTTATTATTATTCGTATGGATATTTATTATGATTGAATGCATTAACATAAAATGATAATCCTGAGATTGTCGATGAGAGAGAAAATATAACCACATGTAATATTTTTTTCCTTGTGAAATAAAATAGATGTTTTGGTTCTAGGAACCATTGATGAACATAGTCCATTGGTGCGTCGACACTTATTATATTATGTTCATTAGGAGGTGTATTGAACCACATATGGTGGTTTATCATTGTCGATGACATCGACGACCTTGAGGTTAGGTGGTTCTGACCTGATTTTCCAAAAAAATGATTAACCTTGAATTGTTTTATATATTTCAATTGATGATTATTCGATTGAAATTGGAGTTTTTATCTAAATGTTTTCAATTAAATTGTAGAATTTAATTGTTATAATTAATTGTGAAATGAGGGAGTTAGATTTGGATGAATTTAAAACACGTGAACATGGTTTAAATTTTTTTTATAAAAATCCATCGGTTTTATCTTGAAAAAGAGGCATGTTTTTTTATTAAAAGCCATTTTGGTTTTAAATGTAAAAATGGCATGTAAATGAATGAATGTGATTCAATTGTTTTTTTTTGTGCAGTCTTAAAATGAATTACCCATCGTTGATTATGTAAGATCACTTGGAATCCTTTGGTAGTTAGTGGGTTATGTGGGCACACTCTATGTTATTACAACGATATAAAACGTACATGCAGCAGGTCACATACTAAATGGGTTGGTGACGAGTAACCTTTTTCCAGTGTCATCAGGATGTGTGTACACATTTTTCTGAGTCCACAAAGTGAGTGTGGAATTTTATAGCTGGTTAATATTATTGTACCTTTTGGAAGATAACCATGTTCCTCACTTGTTTATTTATATTTGAGATTTAAATATATGCCAATGCTTTTGAACTACTTAACATGAATATTGAATTCATATAAATTATTTTATATAAATGTTTTAATTAAGCCACTATTTTAGAAATATTCCCTCATTTTGTAACATCTTTTCATAATGTAATTTTTAATCATCTGAACTATATAACATGATTTTTTTAATTATGTTTTCGAATTTAAAACATGTTTATCTTTAGTACTGAAATCATTCCATTGGTTAATAAATTTTTGGAAACTGTTATGGAACCTGGGGTGATACTCTAAAGGGTTTTTTTATCTCAAACCCTACTTTTTCCTTCAAGTGTTTGTAAACCTCATTCTTCTAGGTTTGAGAATGTTAAAAGGATCACTTGGAGCTGGATCCAGCTGTTAACCCTTGTTCTTGTTGAGTTCTGTCCTATGGGACTTGGGTTGTATTTTCCCAATTTGTGTACTTGGGTTGTAATGCATTGGGTTTTTTATGCCTTGTTTTGTTATGGTACATTACTCCCATTGGAGTTTCTTTTTGTTATTCATATTTTCTTGGTTATTTTATTATACATTGTTGGTGGAAAAATAATTCCCACTTGCATGTTGTGTGATGGCAGGTGCTAGTCGCCGACCCTTGGAGATCAGGAAAACCCTTCGTTCTATGTTTGGGAATACTCAGTTATCGGGTTACAAGGGTACCCGTGTTGACACGTGATATATATTTCTTCTATGAAGTTGAGGTATATATTGGTTATTTAAATTTGGGTATTATATTAATTTAGTTTTGGGAAAATATAATCTAAAAATCAGGTGAAAACCTATCGTATCTAGCAAGCCCATAGGGCTTGAACCTACTACTATTAGGAGACAAGGGTATAACATCTACCAATTGAATTTGTGAAGTTGTATTTCTAGTTCTAAAACAAGAACAGATATATTTTTGGGTATGTATAATGGTACATGATATTTTAGTAAGATAAGGAAAATAGATGAATGTTTAATTGGATTCAACAACCATTATCCATACAATAATAGAAATGGAAAAAAATCATCATATATTTTTTCATTATAATCCCAAAAATAAATAAATGGGAAAATTTTATATGGGATTTAGTTGATATACTTACAATGTTAGTGTACTTTATTTATAACAAAGAATATTTCTCTCTGGATCATCTTTCAATGATATAATTTAATTACGTGTTATGGTTATTTTGGAGTACCAAAATCCATTGCATTTATTCGAGATCCAAGATTTACCTTGATGTTCCGGAGATGTCATTAAACATATTTGGATATTAACTAATTTTTTAAAGTATTATATCTTCTTCAAAGAGATGGTTAGTCTGATATAACAATTAAAATTATAGATTATATGACCATATCTTGTTATATAGAATTTAAATGTTGTAGGGATCAACACCTTCTTCTATTTGAGTTTTCATACAACAACATACTTCAATCGATCTTTCATATGGATCCTTATGAATGCCTCTCTAGAATGATGTTTCCAGAACAAACCTGTTATAATGAAGATGGATAGTGAAATATATTGGGACCTGATATAGATGAAGAAATTTTAAATAATGTTATATCCATTTAAAAACACGTTAAGGAAACTCAATTTCGGTAGAAATTTTATGCTAACGATCATCAACCTCACTTGAAATCTGAAATTGGTAATAAGTTAATTCAAATCATTTATCCATAGAATAAGGTAATGAGATTTAAAAATAAGGGAAAATTAATACCTATGTATATTGGTCCCATTGAAATACTTGATTATATCTGAACTCTAGCCTATGAATTACTACTTTCACTGAACCTCTCTCATGTTCATGATGTCTTCTCTATATCTCACCTAAGGAAATAAATACCAAGTACTTGACATATAATGGACACATAGGTTTTACCACAATTGTAGGATCATTTTTATCAAGAACAACCATTGGAGATTCGGTATCAATGAGAGAAATTTCTTTGAAATAAGGCCACTCGAATCATTAATGTTTTCTGGTGAAACCGCCATATTGAAGAAGCAATGTCAGAACATAAAGAAATGTTGTGGTTGAAGTGTCCTAATTTGTTTATATCTGATTGAAGAAGTTAGAGGGTGAAATTTATTTTAGGGGGGTAGAATTTAACACCCCATGTTATTATAAATTATAAATTATATTTCATTAATTCAATTTCATTTACATCTTGCATAACATAAAACCCCTTGTTTAAAAAAATGATATTGTATTTATATTATTATTTAAATATAACCATTATAAAATAATAATTAAAAATTTAGATATGAGTAGTAATAAAAAAATTTTAAATATAAAACTATGTGTTTTTATCAATTTTTGTTAATTTTGATAAATTATATTTCCTTGATAGCTTGTGTTACATGGAACACTGAACTTATATTTCTTTAGACTCAACATCGAATTTTAACGTACCCTGACCAACTATTTATATTCTTATTTAAATAATATTTTCATTACCTTTCCATTAAACATGGTGGAATTTATTTTAATAACCGCATTTTCAATATTATACATAATTATTTTATTATAAAGAAAACATATTGATAAAAAATAATTATTTTTTGATAATGTCATTACATGTTTCAAAAATACTAATTTCATAAAAATTGTTTTTATATATTTTAGTGGAAAAAATAATATTGTTTTTAAAAACATTTATTAAATTAAATTGGTAAAATAAAATTCAATCTTGAAATCATCATTTTTAAAGTCTTTTATGATCAGTTTTTGTTACTTTTCGGAAAATATAAATTGTTCAGTGAATACCAAAAAATACTAGAAGTTATTAAAAACCTCCTATTTAATTAAAAACTCTAAAATGTTAATATTTTTTTAAAATGGCCTTTAAAGTGAAATTACAACAATTATATATCAAATATTCATATTTATTCCATTGGAATAATTTTTATACTGAATTTTTATTTGAATAATTTTTAAATAAGAACATTTTATATCTAGAAAACCACTTTTTTATTGAGTTTGTGGGTTTAATTTTAAATTAAAATGTTAATATTATGTTAATGGAATTGTAAAAAATAGATTCCAAATTTGGATCAAAATAATTTAAAATATATAATATGGTAAAAGTAATTTTCAATGAAAATGAATATTATAAAATTGGAAATAATTATTGTATGTGGTAATGGTAAAAATGGTTCTCTATCGTGTTAAAATAAAATTATAAGGTTTATAAATGAACCACAAACGATTCCAACATCCATTTTCCATCACTATTTAGAAATTATATCTTAAATTATGGAAAACGGTCCATTCTAGAGTCTTTAGGCATGAGAAAAATGCGGGTATACCCTTTTCTTTTCAAAAAATTACTAGAGTTCCACTCACCTCACTTATAAAAAGACACAAACGCTCCTATCCTCTTCCCACTTGAAAGACTCTTTGATTATGAAAATACATTCAAAATTAACTTCCCTAAATTCCTCCTCAAATTTTATATACCATATTTGGGATATAAATCCACCCCCTAAATAGTTTTAGTTCAAAACAAAAGTTGTTTTTCAAAGAAGATTTAACACCCTTAACCGATCATTTTATTTTATATCTTCCACAAGATCCTTAAATAATAATTAAATAATTATAATTTGATAAATATTTTATATTAAATAAAAATAATTTTTTTATATTTATTTAATATCCCCCAAACATTTCCTCTTCCATCAAATGGGATGCAAAATCATCTTTCTTCTGTACGGTGGACTACCGACTTGTGAAATGATGTTATGTATTTTCCATCACCACATAATGTAATGATGAATTAAATGTGTATATATTATATTATTGATATTAATGTACTAAGTTAATTATTAAATAAAATATACCTTTATAAATTCCATTTTTTGGGAATATGATAATGTTTCCTGTGTTTACGGTGGAATACTGCCTCGTCAAGTGATGTGTTTCATTCACTCATTACATATAAGGTAATAAGGATGAGTAAAATATAAATATGTGATATATATATATATGAAAAATTCATTATTGGTAATATATTATTTATATTTCTTTCTTTCCATACGTCAAAAAATTGAAATAATGTTCATGCATATGTAGAACCTAGCATCTCCATAATCAGTTTAATTCATATTCTATCTCTAAATATTATGGATTATTATAAAAAAATAAATAATGAATACATAGATTATTTATATATTTGTTAACATTTTATATACGATCAAAACATGATCACTTTAAGATGAACAAAAATAAAAAAAACAATACTTACATGAAAAAAAGATATTATTGCTCGAAACGTGACTTTAACATGGAATGGTTAGTAAATTGGTAATAAAATGCACTAATAAAATAATCTATTGTCTCATATATATACTAGTATGGTATATAATTATGAATAATAAAATTATATTTTTTATAAAATAGGTTTTAATGTGTACAATGGATGTCTGGACACAAGGCAAGGGTTATTCGTCTAATTTTTTTGAGACTCATGACATACTAATTGCTTAATTTTTTATGTTGTGAATATAATATCCATGAATGTGTTTTTTGAGAATTATCAAGATAAATAGGTGGATATATATATATATATCGTTTTTTGTATCTTTCATGCATGGAGTTTATAATTCCAAATATACCAACCTAGTAAATGATATTTCTCTCAATTTTCCTACATTAGGATGTATGTTATGTTATGAAAATATATTATTCTATGAGGTGTATATACTAAAAAATTTACATGATATATCATGAAATAAATTCTTCTAAATGTATTAAAATTTTAATTTTATTTTATAATTTAATGGGGACTGTGATTCAATAAATACTAATTTGGTAGTGTTTTGATGTTACAATCTCAATATTTGTTGGGATTATTTATTTTTATGAATCATATGATGATATATAATGATAAATTTCTCATTAAACTTCTTAATTTTATTATTATAGAGTTATTTTATGAGAATTATTATTTTCATGCATCCTCCTCTCATTATATGCGATAGTGTTCAATATAATATAGTTAATAAAAATTATATTTATTTATTTATTGAGTTAAAAAAGAATCACCCTCAAAATTTATGGTACCCTTTTTAATAAATTTAATCTCTTTTTCATCATACATTACATGAAACAATCATCTTAAAAGGAGGGTGGTATACAGTTAAAAAAATTTATATTAACACTTCCATTAAAAAATAGTTGTTAAATTGGAGAATGTGAATAGGAATAAATGTATTATAAAATATAGGTGAATTTCATACACAATATAAATATATTTATTATTTTGAATAACAAATAATTTTTTTTAATTTAATTTAATTTTTCAACTATATGTTTTCTTAAAAAAGATATTTTTATTTCTTTCGATGATAATTTAAGTATTTTTTATTTTTCAAAATTTTAGAAAATATATTTTGTAAAATTAACTTCATATTATACATAAAAATAGAAAATTCTCACAAGGGTTTATTTTTTTTTATTTTTTAATATGATTGATTTTCAAGGAATTTTGAAAAATAATTCTTTTTATTTAAAACTATTTTTTGTTTTAACAATTTTCAAAAAACATCATTTTTTAAAAATGGATTGAATTAAATTTAGTTTATATTTTTTTTATTTAAAATTAAATTATGTTCATTAGAATCAATTTTGTCGTATAATTTTCTATAGAAACACTTTTACACATAAAGTGTAGTTTTTCTAAAAAAGTTCATTCTAATGAATTTTTTTGGTTTAATTTTATATTAAATTATTCCACTTATATTTATTTATTTTCAATAAATATATCCATATTTTTAATTAAAATTTCTATTTTTAGTAAATAATTCATATTTAGTTTTTTTCCAAATAAATAGAAACCTTGGAAAATTGGTTACAATGGTAAAGGGATAATTAGGTAATGAAGGGTATAAATATAATTATTATGACAATAAAATGACCCAAACACTAGCCCATATTTAATTTGATAACTAATTTTAATCCATAATCATTCATGTTTCTGTTATAGTTCCATTTGATTCCATTTAGATATTGTTATAACCATTATAATATTTTTTTTAAAGAAAATTCAAGGATTTCACACTATTATTATTAATAATTATAAAATTTTTAATATGCTGATATATAGAATATGTAATATAATAAAAATATTTTTTCAAATAAATTATTTATGTTTATCAAGGTAATTTATTTTTAATTTTTTGTTATGGAATAATTACCTTAATTTATTTATCACTAATGGTGTAGTAATTATTTAATTAATGGAAATATCAAATAAATGATATTAAAAATATTTTAATAAATATTATTTAAAATTATCCATGAATTTTATATTTTACCTTTAAATATGTTGGATGTAATAAAATATTTGGTTGGAATTTCAGTTGTTTTCATGATGAATTTAATATCAATGTAATGAATACAATAAAAATTTAAAATAATGATATTTTATGGAATTAATATTCATTTAAATTATTTAAAAATAATTAAAAATTAAAATAACAACAAATGAGATAATTTAGGGTCAAAATTCCATCAGCTGTTGATTTGTAGTCTATTTTGACTCTTTTTTTTCTATACTAACATTATTATATTTTAATATTTTGAGAAGATTCAAAAGTAACCCACTTCAATTATAAAACGGAATGCTTTCCATTATTTCTTTACACCCACATTAATCCATATTGATTGGCCAAAATCATACCATTTCTCTTATTAGAATGTATGTTAAATTTTAGTAGGTCTTGTTCCTTCAAAAATTATAAGGACCTAGCCTTAAACATTACATAATTTTGAATTAAGTCAATAATTAAGATGTAGTATCTTTTAGGTTTATATTTATAGAGAATTAGGTCGTAAACATTTTATTACATATCAAAAATTACAAAATAGACACTTCTATTGTATCCAATTTTTTCACAAAAACAAAAACTCCTTAAATAAAAAAAGAGTTATTTATTGATATAAATCTTCTTGAATACTTCAATTTTCATACCCTTCCATATACCCTATGAAAAAATCTTCAAAAACATGGTATGAGAATAAAATCTCAATAAGGGATATGAAATAAGTAAATAACAAATTACCCCCTAAATAAATACAAATCAAAGAAACCATTTTTTTTAATCATGAATTGCCTCATTAGATCATAATATTTATTAATAACACACCGAAATCATAAATCATAAAGGTAACTTATGGCATACATATCATAAATACATTGCATCTTTCATAGCTTCATAGGGAGTTATGTTTGGAATAATAATCCGAGTATATTACCTAAATATATTAGGATAAACATTAACGTTTACCTTCTTCACGTTACCCAATTTATTAGAGAGCTATCTTGAGCTCACCTGCAATATGTTTATCACAGAATGACACATATATGTAAATAGTTACCAATAACCATAACATACTCGTAACACATAACACTAGAGTAAAGGAAAAATAACATTTCCACATTACAATCACAATATATCATTTCAATATATAGATATAAGAATCTATTATAAAAACAATTTTCAATACCAAAAAATGAAAAAATAGTGTACAGTATTTATTTTCCATTTAAAAATATTTTGGATTTTTGAGCAAGCCGAATAGAAAATAATTCGTGTGGAGGTAGAAATTTTATTATCACCACATACGTTAAAAAGAAACATTATTTTTTTTCTTTTATTATAACTCTATGTAGAAAAAGAAACATTGTGAAAACCATTTAAAACATTTAATAAAGTAATTTTTATAAAAAATTGACCATATAGCTTTGAATCTTTCATAGGAATTAACATTTTAAAAAATTATTTCCCATATAAATAAATCATTAAAAAACATTTAAAATATTTAAATTAAGAAGACATATTTATAAGATTAAATCTTTAAAACATTTAAAACAAGGTTTTAGTTAAAGAGTCCCTTACCACATGAGAAAATAATTGAATAAAAATAGTTAATGAATCTCATTAAACAAAAAATATAATATCATGATAATATATAGATTCCTAATATTATATGTCAATGGATAGTATATACTCCTTATAGGATAAGAAAGGTGCACAATATCTATATATTCCTTAATGAAAGGAGTTTAAGACACAGTCCCTTACAAAAATTTGGCAACCTAACAGTGTCACATAAAAATTTGTAAAATAAAGTGATAAGAGAACAAAGGGTTTCTAATCACATTCACATAAAATTTATAGAAATAATTATATTTAAGAACATATCCCAACATAAAAAATTGGAAATTAAAAGACATAACATAAAAGAAGTCTTTGACTAAAAATAGAGGGTGAAATGTTCCCTTACAAATATCATACCACTACGTGAAAGATAAATCCATGACATAATAATGTGTGAAAAATATAAATAAACCCAATATAATTGGATATTATGTGTAAAACATTCAGAGGTCATTCACACATATTCATAGTGTGAAATAATAAAGATGTAGATGTTTATCACTATAAATAGAAAATGGGTTAAGATTTTCTCTTACCTCGTGTCTAACTTGTATTTATGTTTGTTATTCTTCCTGAATAACATAATTAAGTAAATTTAAACATGTTTAAGAACCTTTTTCTTGTTTATTATTCTTCCTATATCAATTTTTCCCTTGAAATAACAATTAAATAATTATTTGAGTTCATATCAAATATTTTCTCAATGTTCAGATATTGAATTGAAAATGAATTTGTTATAATTTCAAATTGTCCAACTAGTAAAAATTTCCATTATATGTAGATTTATATTCATCATTTAGATATAATATATATCATATATATCGGTTATGTATATGTATTTTTCATATTCCATATCATTTGGATAAATGAAATGAAATACACAGTTCATGGATACAGTAAGCCGTATGTATGCATGAACAATACATTCATTTCTTTTTTATATTTAATGAAATGAATACTTAATGATACATATATATATATATTATAACATCATATTTTATAAATGATACATAATTTCATTAAAAACATCATTTTTATGTTCCATGTATCATATGAACGAGTCGTATCAGTTTGCGGGGGCGGTACTCCGCACTTCCCCATATGAAAATATCATTTTTATACAACATGAAAAGTTAAAAGGTATGTTCTAAATGATATTTACAAAATCATATAGATAAAATAAATATCATAAATATCATATGTAATTACAGTTCCATCATAATGTCCACCATGTGAGTTTATTGGTGATAATTGAAAAATAATCATTTCATGAGGCAGTAGTTCGTCGTCTAGAGAAACAGTATGTTATATACCTATTAAATGTAGGTGTGTGGATGTTTAGTTTCAATATTGATCATACAAAATATATATTATTTTGATGATATAGGCTTTGATATAATATAATGGAACAAAAAGAGTGGAGGGGTTGGAGAAAGAAAATAAAAGAAAATAACTTGAGAGATGATTTTACCTATAAATCAGTCAACTCCCTTTGGTTTGAACCAAAAAGGCTTCATTAATTTTCCTTATTCCTAGGGGAAGGATTCTAGAAGGAATATAGGGATTTTGGGAGCTTCTTGGGGTATAGTTTGGATGAGAAAAGGGGCTTGAGAGGTGTGTGTAATGGGATAGGGGTGGTGGCCTTTTATAAGAGGGAGGATGGTCTCTTTAGGAATGTTTGATTGTATTATTTTATTATAAAATTATTTTCTATTTCAAAAGGTAAAAAAAATAAATTAATTTGAATAAAAGTTTCATGTAAGTCTAATTAAATTATCCAAGAAGAATTGGATTGGTTTTGGATATTTTTTAATCCTTATCTTTTTTATTTAACCCTTTGTTAACTTATTTAATGTTTACCATGTCCTCTTATATATTCATAATATATGGTTGATATATTTACACTAAAACTCCAAGAGACCAAAAATGGATCATTAATTACATTATTAACAACATATATGTCAGTTGGACTAATATTCTATTTTTAGTAATGTCTTATCATTTAATAAAATATTAATTGTTTTAAAAACTCATTTTTGTCTATTTATAAAATATTCATATCACGACTTTAAAAAAAATACATAACTACTTTATTATTTGAAAAAACCTTCATTAATTCATATATAAAAAGTAATAATAATATATAAAATTAGTTAATGGCATAAAAAGTTTAAAAATAAATTCATTTTAATATTTATAATATCATTTATTTGAATCCTTAATTAATGAAGCAATTATTGCATCATCATTGTGTCATCATTAATTTTTTTTTATTTCATGTCTAAAAATGATAAATAAAATAAAAAAACCGATGAATTTTTTTTGATTTCTAATTACTATTTAGAGTCAAAAATTTAACATATATAACACTATATAAATTTTTTTTACTAAGAAATATGTGTTTAGGTTACATATTTCTTATCATTAAATTAATTTTTATAATGTGTTATTTTCACATACAAGTGGCTCCATGGGGTCCCCAAATCGACCCAAATATTCCCATGGTGGGACATGTTTTAAAAAATGTGCTAATGACACATGTTAGAGTTATTTATTATTATTATAATATTATGTTTTACCCTTATTTACTAGATTTACCTTTTTACGATGGTAAATAAAATATTTACTGAAATTAATATTCATAATGTCTAAAAATAAAAGTTACCCATTTACAAAATTTGGACCTCATGATTCCAAATATAGAATTCATTTTTCTAAATTAAAAACACAGATATTTTAGATATTAATTTAAAATTAATTACCTTAGTCAAAAGAAAAAGTGTTTTTTAATAATAACTATCAAAAGATTGACACTTGTTTATGTCCAATTTCAATGTGTAATTATGTAAAATGACCAAAATTGTATTAAATGGTTAAAAACTAATCTTATTATACTTTAAAACCAATTAAAAATATAATCTATACGTATTAATAAAATAGAATAAAATGTAGATTTGAATAAAATTTCAGTATTTTTTTATCTTCATAAAAAAAATAAACTTTGTGAGAGAAATTCCAAATTTTTACCCAAAGTATATTTTTATATCATGATTATAAATAAGAATTTTATTTTGTCAAATAGCACATATAAAAGTGAAAAAAATAGATTTAAAAAGGGATCACCTTCAAAAGGCGGTAAATCGACGTATTAAATAATATTAGAGCATCTATGCTTAAAATTTGATTCATTCACATTTTAAGTATCTAACATTTATTGAAAAAATGTAAAACATTTAATAAACAAGTGTAATTATATTTTAGTTATTTCTGTTCATTCATTTCAATACAACAGCAAGGCCTTAACTTCCATTTAATATAATAATATTATTATATTATTTTTCAGAATAACTCAATGTTGTATGCAACATAAGATTTCAAAGAAACCAGTTGTTACATTTTGAGTAAGATATCAGTCATAGAATACCCTTGAATGTAAAATAAATATTTAATTCAAAAATATTAATAAATATGAAAATTTCATATTCGTTATTTACATGGTTTGTAACATCCTTCTGCCATTTTTGGAAATTTCATACTATGAATTTTAAAATTAGGCTTGAAAACATCATTAAAAGTCTCACATTAGAAATAGAGTTAATAATACTATCACTTTAAAATAAATAAATAGATGTAAAAAGGTCACTCGAGATAACCCATACTAGGATTCCATATAGATAAACAAGGATATAGAATAAAAACTAACCATCATGTTTTGATAGATAGTGATAGAAAACATGACCAAGAGAATTTTACCAACTATAATACCACAATATTATGATAGGTCAAATGGTATTTGATTCCCCTGTAGGAAAAGTAAATGAATTTTTTTTGTTTTAAGATTTCTATAATAATTCTAGAGGATTTTATTTATGAGATTGACTAAGAACATAAGGAAATATGCATAAAGATCAAGTAAATTTTCATCCTTTAATATGTTTCAATAAAAAAAATAATATATTCATCAAATGATGAGTATTCAAGAATACATGGTCACACCTGAAGTGCTAGAATCCACTTCTAGGGAATCACATGATCCAAAATAGATGAACCATATATTTCTTATGTCTTTAGTTATTAACCAAAACTAAAATGGTTGGTACAAGATTAGATATTCCCCAAAAATTATAATCTTTTATAAAAAATAAATACTACTCTTAATATTGAAAATAGAATAAACAATACCCAAAGCTCAACAAAGACCATTCAATACACAAATGTTCTCAAAATTCATTAAATGAAAAAAACTAAGTCTTAAAGCCAAAATACATAAGGATTTCACCACATAGTCTTCCATAGTAAATTTTAACAATTATATACAAATAACATATACTACTCTTGAAGTATCATACTAATGTGTAATTAACCAAATCACATATTCTCTATTATATGTTAATCAATTCCATCAATACCCCAAATATCCATATATCCACAATAAACACATAGATTCTTCCAAAATAAAATTCCACCCTTACTCCTCAAATAAAATCACATAATATTATATTTTCCATAGGCACATAGTGTTTCCCCAAATGAGATAAAATCTTCGAAACATAACTGTATCACTTAATCACCCAATCATTTTCTGACAAAAATGATATCCATTTGATAAAAAATAAGTTCCCAAAATCAACTTATTCTTGATCCATAAAATCATTTATCTAAAAATAATAAGTCATACAAACCAAGGACAATAAATAGTCCAGTGTTAGGTGATAAATATGAATCAAACTTTGGTTCTAGGTTCGATTACCTCATATTTGTCCAATGAAACATGTTGTTACACAGTCTTCGTGTTGTCCTTTTTCAAAAGCACAAAAACAAACCTAACATGTTTTAACCTCAAAGGATGTCTTATACCTATCCTTTTCATCCTAACCCATTAAGTCCTCTACATCATAATTCATGAAGTCCTATATATATTTCAATTTCTTACCTCCATAAAATAACACTACTCTCAAATAAAGGAAGTCATACCATGATCATGGTGTCCTCCTGGTTTCATCATCATCTTGTTCACATAGGTAGAAGATCCATGCAATACAAAAATTATTTAGATATCCTTAAAAATATATTTCTTCCTTTATCCAAATACTCTTCATACAACTTGGGTCATATGGGTGTTCATATAAAATTTCATCATAAAAAAATCATGTATGACATATAATTTCAATACATATGATAAAAAATGATTTCTATAAAATAGTCGGACTGAGTATGAGTTGAAAAATTCAATAAATTGTTATTTTAAAATTACATAAGTATTTTTTGATATAATATAATTTAAAAGAAAATATAAATAGGTTGCACATGGGTCTCTTTCTTCAGAATCTTTTTCAAAATCCTAATATACTTCAAAATCTTGTGATAAGGTAAAATATTTGAAAATGCCTTGATAATATTTACATTTCATAAAAATATGAGAATATTAAGAAAATAGGATTAGATAAAATACAACCCATGATAAATGATCATATCGAGGTATAGTGGATGTGTTTGATTTCTCAAACAATTGATTGGAAGTGAGTTTTATGATAGAAAATGTTTTATAATTTTCTGGACATAACATTACAATAATTATTACAAGAAAGTCATCAAGAATAGATAGGAATTTCAGTAGAGATCCTCCTCCATCCATTAGTAACTGAAATTCCATTATCTAGAAAAGTTATAAAACAATGATTTAACTAAAAAATAGACATAGGGACTAACCATGTGAAAAAGAAACTCATAATACCTAAATTTGTCTAAACCGACCTCTAATACCATATATAAGGACCCGAAATTAAACAATACATAATCTTGAATTAACTTAATAATTCACATTAATGATATTTTTAGGGATAGACTTTTCACGAATTAATCCATAACTACTATATTATATCCTGAAAATTACAATTTTGACAATTCTACTCTATCAATTTTTTTCTAAAAAAATAAAAATAATTAAATAAAACAATAGTTCTTTTCTTGATATAATTATTCTTTAATACTTCTTTAAATCTTACTCTTCATTATACCCTATGAATAACATTAAAAAACATGGTATGATAATAAAAATCATAGTAACGGTTATAAAATAAGGAAAGAAAACATTATCCCATCAATAAATACAAATCAAGGAAACCATTCATTTCAATCATAACATACCTCATGAAATTATAATATTTATGAATAACACACAGAAATCATAAATCATAAAGGTAACATGTTGGATACATATCATACTTACATTTTATCTTTTACAACTACATAGGGAGTTACATTTGGAATTCTCATCATAGTATATTCCAAAAATGTCATAAGAGAACCATTAACATTTACCTCCATCATGTAACCTAATGCATTGGAGATCTATCTCACGATCACCCGCCCTAGTTTTATCATGGAACAAACCATATATATAAATAGTTCCCAAGAAGAATAACATAATAATAACACATAACTCAAGAATAAAGGAAAAATAATGTATCCACAATGAAATCACAATATATCATTTCAAAATATAGATATTTTCAATCCATTCTGAAAACTGTTTTCAATACAAAAATACGTAAAAAGAGTATATGGTATTTATTTTCTGTTTAAAAACATTACAGCTTATTGAGGAAGAAAAATATAAAATAATTATCATAGCAGTGTAAAATGCCGTTATCACCTCATACATTAAAAAGAAACATTCTTTTTTTCATTTAGTAAAACACTATGTAGAAAAAGATTCCATGTGAAAACCATTTAAAACATTTAATAAAGTGATTTTTGAATCAACGTGTCCCATACCACATGGAAGAATTTCAAGGAATTATCATTTTAAAAAAATAATGTCCATATAAATAAATCCTTAAAAACATTTTGAAAACATGGACATTAATAAGAATTATTTATAAGATTACATCTTTAAAACATTTAAAATAAAGTTTTAGTTAAAGAGTACTTTACCACTGGAGAAAATGCTTGAATAAAAATAGTTAAAGAATCAGATTAAAAAAACATTTAATGTCACAAGTATATAGAGATTCAGGATATAATATGTCAAAGGATAGTATATAAACCTTATAAGATAAAAATAAGTGCACAATATCAAGATATTACTCAATGAAATGATATTGAGACATAGTCCCATACAAAAAATAGGTTGCCAAAAAACGTCACATTAAGATTTAGAAAATAATTTGATGAGAGAGAAAAAATGGGTTCTCATCCCTTGGACAAAAAATGTAATGAAATGAGTATATATAAGAATATATCCCAACATAAGATAATGAAAATTAAAAGATATAACATAAAATAAGTGTTTGACTAAAAGAGGAGGGTGAAAGGTTCCCTTACAAGAATCATATCATTACATTAAGGATAAATAAGTGACATAATTATTTGGAAAAAAATATAAATACACCAAATATATGTGGATTTTACATGTAAAACAATCAGATATCATTCACACATATTCATATCACTACATAGTCATGAAGTAGATGTTTATCCCAATGAATGGAAATTGGGTTATGATGTTCCCTAAACTCATGTCGAAATTGTCTTGTATATTCCTTATTATTATTGAATAATAAACTTAAGTTAATTTCTACTTGATTAAGAACCTTTTTAAGTTTAATTATTCCCTTTATATCTCTTATTTACTTGAAATAAAAAAGAGTTAATTATTTTATTTCTTATCGAACATTTTTTTCAATGTTTAGAATTTGAGTTAAAATGAACTTGTTATAATTTTGATTTGTCTATGTGGTCAAAAGACCATTATCTCTATAATTATATTCCTTATTTAGATATAAAATATATCAAATATATCCCTTATATATATGAATTTATAATAGTCCATATCATTAGGATAAAAGAAATGAAATGCATCGTTCATGGAGACGGTAAGCCGTACATACGCATGAACACTACTTTCATTTTTTTTAATATTTAATGGAATGAAAACATAATTATAAATATATATATCATAATTACAGAATAATATAATATTTTATATATTCTACATATGTTAATTAAAATCAACATTCATACATTCCATGTATGGTATGAACGAGTCATATCACTTGGAGGTGGTGGTAGTCAGCACTTCCTCCAATGAAATTATCATATTTATACAACATGAAAGTCATAAATTTATGTTATAAATGAGATTTATAGAATCATATAGATAAAATAAATATCAAATATAGTTACAATTCCATTATAATGGCCACTATGAGAGACAATAGGAGATAATTGAACCATCATCTTTTTGTGAAGTAGTAGTTCATCGCCCCCAAAAAGAGTATGTTTTCTATAAAAAAGATAGAGGTGTGTGATTGTGTAGTTTTAATAAAAATAATAACTAAATCATTTTATAATTAAGATACTGGTTGTTTTATAAAATAATTGAATAAAGTGATTTTAGGGGGTCATAGATGGAAAATAAAAGAAAAGAACTTGAGAGACGGCGTAAGCTTTTAAATCGGAAACTCTCTTTGGTTGGAACCATAATGGATTCATTGAATTTCCTTCTTCCTATGGTAAGGCTTATAGGAGTATTATAATGATGTTGTGAGATTTTAGGGTTAGATTTTCGATGATCTAAGGGGCTTAAGAGGTGTGTGTAATGGGTTAGATGTGGTGTCCTTTTTTAATAGGGTGGATGGGTTCTTTTGTAATGTTTGAAAGTATTATGTTATTATAAAATGATTTTCCATATAAACTGATCCAAAACTTATTTAACTCAAATATAATGTGCATATATGTAAAAATAAAATTATCCAATAAGAATTGTACAGGTTTTGGAAATTTTGTAATCTTTATCTTTTTCCTTTAACCCTTTGTTAACTTATTTAATGTTTACCATGTCCTCTTTTATATTCATACTCTATCATTAATATTTATATTATATAATGACAAGATACCCAAAATGGATCATAAATGACATTTATAACATCATATATGTCATATTTATGAATATTAGGTTTTTAGTATTATTTTAACATTTAATAAAATATTAATTGTTTTAAAAACACATTTATGTTAATTTATAAACTATTAATATAAAGACTTTTAAAAATATAAATATCAACTTTATTATTTTGAAAAACATTAATTAATTAAAATATAACAAGTCATAATAATATATAAAATTAGTGGATATCACAAAAAATATCATAATGTATTTATTTCAATATTTATAATATCATATATTTGAATCCTTAATTAATGAAGCAATGATTGCATGACCATTGGGTCATCATTAAATTTATTTATTTAAGGGTATAAAAATTATAAATAGAATACCAAGATTAATGAAATATTTTTAGGTTTCTAATTAATATTTATAGTCTAAAATAAAACTTATATAACACCATATAAAAATTGTTTTACTAAGACATATATGTTTATGTTACATTTTCCTTAACATTAAATTAATTTTTGTAAAGTTTCATTTTCAATTACATGTGGCTACATGGGGTCCCCAAATCGACCCATGGATGACCATGGTAATAAATGTATTAGAAAATTGGAATAAGACACATGTTAGGGTAATTTAGTTTTATTATAATATTAATTTTTACCCTTAATTATTAGATTTTCCTTTTAACCATGGTAAATAAAATATTTACTGAAGTTACAATTCATAATGTCTAAAATTAAAAGATAACTATTTAAAAAATTTAGACCTCTTAATTCCACATATGGAACCCATTTTTCCAAATTTAGAACACAACATTTTCAGAAATTAATTTAAAATTAATTCCTGTTTTCAAAACAAAAAGCATGTTTTTTAGAAATAATAACTCTCAAAAGATTGACAGTTTTTTATGTCGAATTTCAATGTGAAATTAAATAAAATGAACAAAACTGTATTAAATGTTAAAAACAGAATCAAATTAGACTTTGAACCCAATTAAAAATATAATATAACCATATTAATAAATTAGATTAAAAGGCTGTTTGGAATAAAAAAGCTGTATTTTTACTATTCATCAAAAAATGCACTTTATCAGAAAAATACCAAAATTTTACCCAAAGTAAATTTTGATGTCCAGTTTCTAAATAATATGTTTATTTTTTCAAATAAAACATATAAATATGACAAAAAATATATTTAAAAACGGTTCACCATCGAAAGGAAATAAATTGACCTTTTAAAGAATATTAGAGTATCGATGCTGAAAATTGGATTCATTCACATTTTAAGTCACTATCATTTATTGGAATAATGTAAAAAAATATAAAAAACATGTTTTTTATAATTTAGTTTTTTCCTTTCATTCCCGCCAATAAAAATGGTGATGCATTAACTTCTAATTAAAATAATAATTATATTATATTATTTTTCGGAATAACTCAATGTTCTCTGAAATGTAAGATTTTAAAGAAACTAGTAATTGCATGTTGAGTACGCTATCATTCATAGAATCCCATTGAAGGTAAAATTAATATTTACTTCAAAAATATAAATAAATATGAAAATTTCATATTCTTTATTTACCTGGGATTTTTCCAAAATACTGGCCCAATATCACATATGCGAAGTTATAAAGGAGCTTCTTCATAGAAGAGGTATTCATCTTTACCGATCATTTCATAATTTTTTTCTTCTACATTAACTTAATATGTTCTTTAAATCATAAATTAATTACTCAATTATAATATCTATAAACTGATGTTATAATTTTTATGGTACAACCGTGTTCCGCCATTTTTCCATCCATGAAAAAATGAAAACACCATGTGTGTGTGTGGCTTACTATCTACAACCATTAATTGAATTTGTTTTTCAACACTATTTAAATTGGATTTTTATAATTACAAAAATAAGGGATATATAAGATAATTATGGAATTATTTTGATTATTAAAAATTAATAACATCAATTTCATTACCCATTCACAATCGATGGAATGATACCATCGCTCATGCGTAGGTACAACAAACATTCTCTATGATGAGATGTGATCAATTCCATGTAAAAAATATAGAATCGTTAAAAACAATATTTAATTATTAAATATTTTATTTATAACATTAATATCATTATGGTGACTATTTATCACTATTTAATAAAAAATAACTGGGGAATTCTTGAAAACATGTGCATAGGAAAAGATAGCAGTTAACACCAGAAACATTGAAAATAATGAAATATTATTTGTGAACTGGTGGTAGGATGTTATAAATATCTAATATAAGGTTTTATATATATTATTATGATTATGGAATAAATTAATAACACTATTTCAACCATTATACATGAGGATGATGTTTGAATCACTAAGTGGATTTGTGAAGAATGTGATTTCTTAACTCAATTTATATGCATTGGTTTAAACGTCATCTTCATTAATTATTTCAAGATAATAGTATGTGAGAAACATTTTTTATATATTATGTTGTATTTACAATTTTATGGGTATAAATATTTTATTTAAATAATTGATTAATTTTATTATTTCTCACTTAAATTTTTTAATATTTGTAAGGGAATTCATCCCCATTTTCTTTCATTGAGGAATATTTTTATGATATGCACCAATATTTTCTTATAAGGATTTTAAAACACATTTTTTATAGTTATATCCAGAATATTTTTTATTACCATGATAATTACTGTTTTGTTAGATGTTATTGTTTCAAGGGGAATCATATATTAATGATTAAAAAGTGTTAAGGGAATTCGTAAAAATTTCACTTCATTGAGGTATATTTTATTATTATGAAACTAATTTATTATTAGTGGTATATATGATTTCATATTTATTTATTTATTATCATCATTCATTGAAAAATATATTTTTCTTAAATATCCATATTTCTGGAATCATGGATATGATTATCTCCTAAACAGTATACCAATGTTTACATTAGGTGATTACATTGAAATATATTTTAATAATTAGGTAAATAATGTTACATTAATATATTTTAATCAATATGTATATTTATGGATATGTAATATTGAATAATGAATTAAATATATGATTTCAATATATAAGGAATGTTTTGGAAAAACAAGACATGAGTGGGGCCTGGTTATAGATAGCCTCTTGATGCATCGGTAGGTCTCATGTGACAATTAAGTTTTCCATATTAAATGGATTTTTAATTAACCATTATAATTATACTATATTTTTAATTGCCATTAAAGTAGAGTTACCCTAATTGCTGAGATAATAGATTCTAATAACTAATAATTTCCTTTATAACTATTTCTCATAATACTATCCATGATATTTTTTGTGGATTCAGATTGGGCACAAGTTATTGATTAAATTTAATTTGATTTCAATTATTTACACTGCCATAATGATTATGTCATGTCTTCTCATGATAGAATTTTTTTTTAAAATGGAATTGTTTGTTCAATTATTTACCTTTCCATATTTATTATATTTCATTCAATATATCTTTCACTATATACATATCTTTACATAGAATTTTAGAGCACCATTTAACATCATTTCTTTTCCCAATGATATGAAGATGAAATATTTGAATATGTACACGAATAAATATTAATTTATTTTTTTATGATTGAAGTTTGTTTATCAATGTAATAACGGTAACATATATGTATCATGTTTTATAATATTAATAGGCTATTTGATAATTTAGGTGTGTTTATTAATTTCTTATGCTAAGTTAATAATGTAACTACCGAATACATGATACTAGGGTTTGAGTCTTTACAGTTAGAATCAATGGATGTTTTATAGAAACCCTGGAAACATTATTTTTAAAAAATCATAGCTAACATGAGATATACAATAATCGCTTATAATATTTCATAATTTTTCATACATTATTTATCACAATTTAGAGCTAACTACGTATGTTCCATTATTTATTGATGGATTATTATAGAAGAAAGTGATTAAATTCACGTGGTTAATATATGAATCTCCCCATTGAATGAGACAAAATAGTTAACATTAGGATTGAGAAGATCATGACCATATTTGGTCAAATGAACCATGTTATGTCTACTGACATGGCACATATGAAGTAACACGATGTTCCATGACATGATATAACTATATTGGACTGTTTTATGCAACAAAATCCTCCACCATTATATGGAAATGCTATTCTAGTTTTATCTTAGATCTTAATCAATACTATTGAGAAGATATTTCATTCATTGGGACACAATGAAAGGGAAAAGATTATGATAGAAGTGTATTATCATAGAGACGATGATGATCAATGGTGTTCATTAATCCAGAATACTAAGTAATAAGATGAAACATGACATATATAGTAGGGTTCTTATATAGTAATATTTTTTGATAAGTATTAAACTCTTGAAAAATTAAAATTAAATGAATAGATCATTCCTAAATGTGAAGAAAAAAGGTAAATAAAGTTTTGTTGAGAATACAGATACCTTATAAATACTATCATGTTTTGAAACGGATTATATACATAATCAATAAAGTAGTATTATTCATTTCATTGAATGACTTAATCTAAACCTCTGAATTGTACTTTTCTCTTAAAAATTTTAATCGTATGATGAAACAGTTTTATGTTTCATAAAAATGGAAATGAGATTTTCTATATTCTATATATTCAATGGAAATCAAGAGAATAAGATACTTGTTGAAAACCAAGAGAAATGTAAATAATTTAAGAATAAAAAGGGAATAAATAAATTTCAATCTTGTGATAATTTTGGGAAGAATCATCTAGAGAAACTCATAAAGGCCACCAGAGTGTCACAAGTGTGGATACATGAGTAATTTGTCTCATTAATTCATGGTGAATAAACTAACCAATAATATATGGTGATTCAACTAAAATTAATGTGGAATTGTTCAATTATATATCTAAACCTCCATGGGAATCTACGACGTAAGTGGCCGGTGGAGAAGGCCATGCATATGAAATCACTACGGCTGAAGTAGAAGTTCCAAACAATGTTGTGGAATATACTTTAATCATGTCCTCGAATGTTATCAATGAATTATTGGATTATACATCCATGAATTATTTTATATATTCAATGTTTTCTAAGATAATTATAAATTCCCCTTTCACCTTAATAATTGATATTCCAGTCAAAACTCCTCATAGAAGTCTAACTTCATCAATGATGTGTTAGGGAGTTACAATTACGAAAAATAAAAGTGATCTATTTTTTTACCTTTTTGTCATACCTTTGATTAAATTGGGTATAATTATTTGTATTAATTGGATTTAAATATATTATGAAATAATTTACAATAAGGAAAATGAAATCATATTTAGTGAGGATAGAGTTGAACTCTTTATCTTTAGAGTAGATACTTTATTACTGAGACATGTCAAAATCCAACACTAATAGCTTTTATGAATGAGATTCTTAGGGAGTAAGAGCATATTTAAGGAAAATTTAATATGCTAATTGAGTACAAACCTATTGTATAGGTATATAATGATGTATATCCTTAGGGATTACCTAGAAACCCACCATAGCGGGAGGATGAATTTTACATTGATTTAATCCCCAATGAATGACCTATGTCAATTACACCCTATATAATGTCCACTATGGAATTAGTGTATTTAATGAAACAATTGTAGGAGTTGAGTAGTAAGGGGTTTATTCACCATAGTTTATTACAATGGGGAGCCCATGTTCCATAAATTATGAAGAATGATGGATCCATGTAACTATGTATTTATTATAGGTAAATCAATGCTATTATGATAGAGAACAAGAATCCTTTACATCACATTGACGATTTAATTGATCAACATCACAGAGCTCAACATTCCCGAAATTTTTTTTTGATTGAGGTACCATAAATTATGAGTAAAAAAGAATATATTCCAAAGAAAACATTTTTAATTAGGTATTGACATTACAAGTTTAAAATAAATTAATTTGGACTCACTAATGTACCATATATTTTTATAGATATAATGAAAATAATATTAAATTTATTTATTTATAATTATCTGTGGTAATTTTTGATGATATATTATTGTATAATGAAATATTTTAAGCTCATGGTAATCACATGTGGATAATTATTGAGACTCTTATAGTGAATGATCTATATGATAAATTTAGCAAGTGTGAATTCTAGCATTAGGGAATTTCTTTTCAGGGACATATTTTCTCTAAGGATATAATATCAGTTGATACTAGGATGTAAAAGGTATCCCATGAATGGCCTAAACCAATGAACATAACCATGGTACATTGAATTATTGTTTTTGGAAGATATATATTGTTGTTTAGTTCAAAATTTTATCCAATAGGATAACCCATTAACCAAGCTCACATGTAAAGGGATTAAATTCAAATGAAAAAAATAATGTGAATAATGTTTTGAACAATTGAAAATTAGATTGGTCAATGATAATTTTTTTGAATATACCATCTATAAATTATGTGCTTGTGATGTATATTGATGAGTTGATGAATCGACATTCTTGTTTCCCTTGGAAAAATGATATATTTATTACATATTCTTGAATATTCTTGAAGACTTTGGAAAACTATTATCTAACTCATGATATTGAGGTATCGTTTGTATTATTTTTTCTAAATATATGTAGACACTATATATATGGTATGACATAATGGGGGACCATTATCTATGGTTTCTAATTAGGATCCTCATTTTATATAAAAAATATAGAAGAGTCATTATAAGGATATATATATTTTGTTTGTTATGGCAACACAAGAAACTATTTTTTAGGATATTATTCATCAATGGTTTCATGTTGTTAGGAATAAACCCCATGGGAAAATGGTTCCATAAATCTATTTGTAGTTAGCTGATGGTGTAAAGAATATGAGATATTTTTATATTCATGGTCATCATATCCTGATTCTTGTGCTAATTGTAATAAATATGTGTCCAAAGGTGATTTTAATCACCCTGGTAAAAAGACAGGACCAAGAACACTATCTTATGCCCATCATAGAGAATATAATGTTCAAATGTCACACATTTATAATTATACCTCATGGTCGGTGGATTTAATTACACACTCCTCAAAAAGTATTCACACATAAGGTTGATGGATTATGTTTTTTAGGAATCAAGCGCGGTGGAAGTATTATATATGATATAGGATGTTTTGTTTTCCAAGCCTTTATGGATTCCTTCAGGATATTACACACACTCATGCTGAAGGCTTAGACTATGATTAAGGGCATCATTTTTTTCAGTATAAAGGGTATTGAGTTGTTGGTTGCTGAAAAGGACTCTCAAGTCATCCATGAGTATTTGATTGGCCACACTTCTATCCCACAATCTATTACATATCACATTTAATGGTGATATAATTTTCTCACTGATCAGATGAAGATTCATCATTTGATACATGAGGGGAACCAGGAAGCAGACTTTCTTTAATCATGTATTTCCCATGATCATGAATTTATCCCCTTTGACAGTATAAAATCCTTTTCAATGGAGTTTATGAATATCATTAGAGGGGATTACCTTAATATTTATTATTTCAAACTCCAATTATTGTACCTATTCACTTGATTCTTTTTTTTGTTCAATTTCATTTTTTTAAAAAATCTTATTATTATGGTATGTGAAGAAGAAATTAGAATTTGTCATCATATAAAAAAATGATATTCATTTTGATCATGATCTATATAATTAATTTCATTTGAGTACCACCTAACATCCTCAAAATGATTAATAGTAAAAAAGGACTATTCAGACATAATTAGACATGTTGAGATAATTCCATCTTTATTTTCAGGGTATGTCAGGTCAGTATTTACCATTGGTAGATTTTTCCAGCAGTAATAGTTTCTATTAAGATATTCAAATTGCATCGTATGAAGTATTATATTGATGAAAATGTTGTGTTAAATATTTTTTTGGGAAGATGTTTGTCAAAGTAAAATTATAGTCCCATGAATTCATAATGTTAAAATGAAAACGGTAAAGACTATTCTGGATCGTCTTAAAACATCTCAATGTATGAAAAATAGTTGTGCTGATAACCAAAAAAGTATTCTGCATTTTGAGTGGGTGATCATGTATTTCTTAATTTATCTCCATGGAATGTTTTTATATTTATTATTAATAAAGTAAATCTATGCCCCTAGTACATTAGATTATTCGAAATCCTAGAAATAATTGTAGCCATAGAATACCCTATAGAAATGCCACCAATTCTTCCCAAAGTTCATTACGTCTTCCATATATCATTGTTACAGAAGTAAATTCCCAACCTAACACATGTAATCAACTATAAAAATATAACTATAACATTATCTAACATACTATTAAGATAATATAATGATTCGTGACACTGGTGATTAATTTTTGAGGTATCAAATGACTCGACTAGTAAAACTGATATACAAAAACAATAAAATTTATCAATAAACATTGAAACATGAGGATGTTATGAAGAAGAGACACCGTCATATTTTTTGAATCCAATATTCATGAAAATTTCATGGATGATAATTTTTTTGAGGGGATATTGTAAACCCCAATCTTTTATATGAATTTTTTTAAATTATATTTAATCTCTTTGATAGATTTTGTTTCGTGCAACATTGAGCTTAAATGAACCATGACATAAAATTAAATAATATTTTTTAGCACTATAGTAAATATAATTATATACATTATGAAATACATATGATGTTCATATTTGGTAACAATTTATTTATGATTTGGAAATAAACACATATTATTTCCTAAATTCATCTTATTCTTAAAATATATTTTTTCAATTTATAATAGAAAATGAATATTAATATTTTTTAAAACATTTATAAATTTTATTTCATAAAAATAACTTCATTTTTTAAATCATCATATAAAATTTTTCATAGGGTTTATTTTTGGTATTTTTTCAGAAATGAATGATTTTTTTATGGAATTGTACAAATACCGCTTTTTATTCAAAACTCACTTTCCCCAACCATTTGGAAAAAACAATTTATTTTAAATTGGATTTATTTAAAATTACATATCTTATGTTATAAAAATCATACTATTTTCTATGAATTAAATTTTCTGGTTTAACATTGAATTGAATCATTTTTAATCTTAAAGAGGCATTTTTCAAAAAATCATTATCCATTTGCATTATGTTGGATTAATTTTAAATTTACTCCATCCACTTATTTATTTTGATATTTTAGAAATTAATTCCATATTTTTATTTAGAAGGTCAAAATTTAGTAAATAAATCCCTTATAATTTTTATCAACATTAATAGTATCCATTGTTATTTTGTTACCAAGATGAAGGGTAAATGAGATAATTTATGGTTATAATACATTGTTAAAGACTAGAAAATGACACTAAAACTTAGCATAATTTAATTGGATGATTTTTTTAATCCCTAATCATTTATGTATAATTTATATAACCATTTGGTTCATTCTGGATATGATTAAATCCTTTATGATATATTATTCATAGAAAAATCAATTATATCGCACCAGTGTTTTTAATAGGTATAACGTTTCTTAATATGTGGTTATCCAAAAAATATGTATAACTAAAAATATTATTTTTAATTCTAATGGATTTATATTAATCCTGATAATATATTTTTAATTTTTAGGAAATAAATAATTACCTTCATTTCATACACAACACAGATGTAGTGATTAGATCATTATTGAAAAAAATGATATTAAAAATATTAAAATAAATATAACATAATTTTATCGATAAAATTTCTAGATAAAATTGTAATTTTTACAATATAATAAATTATGTTCCCCATATCAATTTTTTATTTATGATTTAAAAGACAAAGGGATGAATAATATCAAATTTTGAAAATAATGATATTTTAGAGAAATAATAATTTATTAAATTATTTTAAAACATAAAAATATTAAATAATCACAAAGTGTATAATATATGGTCGGAAAGTTCTTATCATAGTCATTTATAGTCCATTTTGAAGTCTTTGGTTGTAAAATTGCATTAATATGTTTTAATATTTTGATTAATTATGAAAGTTCCCCTAAAAATAATTATATACAATCACCATTTCCTTCACATGTTTACACCACCTTTGTAATGCCCTGACCCTAGCTACCTCGAGTCGGTGCATTATTACATATCATTTCCATGATCACAAAAGATAAAGTATCAAAAGACCAATTAGTTTAGTAGCCTTGGAAGTACTAGATACATTCATAAGGTTTACATTACATCATACAATGAAAAACTACAACAAAATTGCTTCTATGTAAAACAATAAGATCCCATAGAATATCCATGCAGGTCAGTAATAAAATACATCTTCACATCTATGAAAAAATAAAACCCAGAAAGGGGTGAGCTGAGATGCTCAGTAAGGATAACAATATAGTGGAAACTTTCATAAATAATCGTAAACATTTTAGACAATGTATAAAACTAAAACAAAATCCATTTAAACTTTAACTTCAGAATAATATGGAAAAAATAAAATGAAGTAATTCCATTTACCTATTCACTAGGATATTATTCTAGTCGAATAATCACATGTAATTTCAATAACCACTTTCATAATGATGGAATGCCTAATGCCGGACTTCATAACCACATAGTTAAGGCCTTGTTCCAAGACTAAAAATAGGATATTTTCAAGGCCTTATGCCAAGACACTAGTTTGTTTCATGAGACCTACCTATGCATCGAGAAGCTATAGTTGGATCCACTCGTCACTTACTAAGTCTAATTCATTCCTCATATGAACAGGTTTATATATAACATAAACATTCGTATTAAAACTAGCATAAGAAATGTCAATGCATTATCCCTAAACCATGAATGGTATAAAAATAACACATCCACAGTCAAACATATCACAAAACCTTCAATCCTATATGGAATTTTTTAATCATAATAAATCAACATCAAATAAGATTAAAATCTATCAAAGGATGTTGACATAGATGAGATCAAAAATATTTGAGAGAAATATCTCTTTTTTTGAAATCAGTTTAAAGTCACATAATTATAAAATAAAACCTTTACATTGAAAATATTCTTATAATCTTGTAAGGGATTCTTCGACAATTTTATATTGGCGGAAAATAGCTACACCTTCCGTATAAGTTAAAAAAGACATTCTTACCTTAATTTTGTCGAAAAGGTAAAAAAGGACCGTGTTTGGAAAACAAAGGAAAGAGTCCTTTACAAACATCTTATAAAAAGTAAAAAAGGGTATAAATGATGTTATCCCATAGTATATAAAATATTAAGAATGTTTTGAAATACATTTTTAAGAAACATGGATGTGGATGATAAAGATGTCCGAGTAGATAATATAAACAGCCTTGGATAATGATGAGATTGTTTAATTAACCCTTACCTTGTAATTTTACTTTGTTGAGGGTATGTTAAACTCCGGTATAATGGTGAAAAAATTGTTATTAAATTATACAAGAATCATATACATTAATATAATATCATATTTTATCTTTTAATATTGTTATGTCAATAATATCTTAGTATTATTGTTGTTTCGGGTATCAACAGATTCGTTTTCCTTCATATTATTTGTTATGTGAGTCTTATTTGTTATGTATGGGAGTTATTTTATTCATATCCATAATTATATCAAGTATTTAACCATTATTTTTAATCATCTAATGAAAATTAGTCTTGAATGGATACGATGGGGAATGAATCTAATCTCGTTCGTGGAGACGGTAATCCGTACGTAGGCACAAGCGAAAATATCATTCTTTTGATATTAAAATAATATATAATTGGATGGAATATCATATATAAATAATAATTATCATGTTATATTTATTATTTAAATAAATTACATCATTATTATACCTATCTAAATAATAATGTATTGAATAACAATTACACCATGGCGTGGGCATGGTAAGCCATACGTACGCGTGTATGGTGAAATGTCATTACAAAGATGGATAGAATAATGAATTTGGTTGTACCATATTTATAATAACATCAAATTATATAGAATATATTAGAGTTATTATTTTATAATGGAATCACCAAAAAAGGATGTGGAAGAAGAAAGGAACTTGAAAGAGCTGATGAAATATTTACCTCTTCTTCTTGTTCTTCCTTTTGATTTGATAAAAAGGGATCCCTAGGTTGGATATATGACTAAAGGAAGGCCTCTAAAATTAAGGTAGGATAGTTGAGATGGAATTTGGGTAGAGTTTGGCCTAGAGAAATGGCATTGAAGGTGTGAATTAGCGAGAAGGGGGACTTCCCTTTTTTAGGAGGGGTGAGGGGCACATTAGGAAAAGCTAGAAATATTAGTTTATAATAAATTAATTTTCGGTTTCTAATGGCTCCAAAATGAATTATTTTAAGGATAATGTGGGTATGGGTTTCAAACCACTCATCCAATAGGTTTTAGACAGGTTTGGGTCACTATATTAACTTTATCTTCTAGATTTAACTCTTAGTTAAATAGTTTTGACATTTACCATGTTTCTTTGTATTTTTATAAAATATGGTTAATAAACTTACTATATAAATCCAAGAGAACTCCAATTGGTTCATTAATGACACAAATACCATTATATAAGTCTTTTTTCATATTCTTATATTTTTAGGAATATAATATCAATTAATAATATAATATTTGTTTTAAAAACTCTTTTATGTCAATTTTGACACTATTTGGTATTTTATTTTTTCTAAATTCATTAAAGTATTATTAAATAGAAAACAAATGATATAACTAACCCTAATAGGTCATATTAACCTATAAAATTAGTTTAATTCATAAAATATTTCAAATTACATTTATTTGGATATTTATAATATCAATTATTTTAATATTTCATTAATTAAGTCATTACTGCATCATCATTGTGTCATAAATAAATTAAATTATTTAATGTATAAAACATATAAATAAAACACAATTATGTAGGAAATAATTTTATCTTTATAATGAATATTTATAGTCTAATTTAACTTATGTTTAACCCTATGTTAAAAATGTTTTAGTTATTAAACATTGGTTTTAACTCTTTTAAATCTTCTTGGAATTAAATAATAATAAATGACCTAATCTAAACAAAGTGGACCAAAGAGATTCATAAATTATTAATCAGGTTTTTTTGGTCGAATTATTCTTATACAATAGAATTAGGACATGTGTTAGGGTAATAATAATATCATTTTTACCCATAATTACCCTATTTATATTTAACCGTGTTAAATATAAGTAAAAAGATACTATTCACCAAAAATTATTTTTATCTGATTGAACCAAATTTTACATACTAATATCAACCATGTCTCTCGGATTTCCGAAATTTCACTCACAGAAGCATTAAAATTATGTTTTATGTGAATTTGCAAATTCTCCTAGGTGGTGGGTAAAAGATGGTGAAAAGTTCAATAAAATTTTTATATATCTAAAATTATTATAAACTGAATCCAATGAATTAAATTGAACATATATTGGTATTATGTATCTATTTTGACCTAAAATAAATATAAATAAAATAAATAATTATTTAAATAAAAATTTGGTTTTATACTATAACTTAGTGTTTTTCACTATTCATCAAAAATTAAAAGTTTTCATAAAAATACCAAAAATTCACCCTAAGCTAATTTCGATATTCCAAATCAAAAATTAAAAACCATTTTGAAAGATAACATTTATAAAATTTCAAAAATTTGTTATTATTATTCATAACAGCTAGCTTGATTGGTTGTGGTTTGTTAGAACTCTAAGTTGCATACAACACACGCTACTGTATCATTCAAAGAGAAGCATACCATGGAAGCTATGGTGTTACATTCTTCCCTCCATAAAATAATTTCATCCTAAATTTTTTTGATTATTACTGCATAAAAAGACTCGGGTGGTTATTCATCATAATTTCCTCAGGTTCCAACATTGCCTCTTCCCACTTATGGTTTCCCCATAGTACTTTTACCTGATGAGTCGTCTGGTTTATCAACAAATGTCCTCCTGTATCAAGAACCTTGATAGGCTATTCTCAATAAGATAGACCGGGTTCCAGTTCTAATTCCTCATAGGTGAGTACATGCATTTGGTTAGGCATGTATTTTCTCAACAGTGATACGTGGAACACATCGTGAACATTGGAGAGACTTGGCGGCATTGCCAAACGGTAAGCTACAATCCCAATTCGTTCAAGAATTTACAATGGTCTGATGTAACTGGGACAAAATTTATCCTTATTACTAAAACGTATAACACCTTTCCATGGGGACACCTCCCAGAAAATATGATCTCCTACCTGAAATTCCAAATATTTCCACCGATTGTCAGTATATCCCTTTTTCCTACTTTGAGATGCCTTGATGTGGTTTTCGATTACCTTCACATTTTCCATCTTTTCCTCCACATGTTCTGGGGCTACAAGTTTTCATTCAGAAAAATCATCCCAATAGGTTGGTGTGTGACATCGCATTCCATATAACGCTTCATATGGTTCCATCTGAATACTTGAATGGAAGCTACTATTATCAGAAAATTCTACCAACTTTAAATATTGATCCCACATACCTTGAAATTCAAGTGAGCATGATCTCAACATGTCTTCTATGGTATTAATTTTCTGTTCTGATTGTCCATCAGTTTGGGGGTTGTAGGCAGTTCTAAAATAATGTTCAGTATCTAGGAATCTTTGGTAGTCCAATGGAAAAGTCCATCGTAATATTATCCCATTTCCACTCTATTATAGGAAGAGGTTGCCTGACTCTTCTAGGATGTTGCCTTCCAGCTTTCACTTGTTGACAAACTAAAAATCATGACACAAAATCAAAAAACTCCCTTATCATGTGTCCCACAAAAAATTTTCCTTCAAATCACTATACATTTTGGTTCTCCATGGGTGTATAGTGAAATTGTCACTATGATCATCATACAATAATTCTCTTTTTAGATTAGGTATATTGGGAACACAAATACTCTTACCAAATTTCAAAATTCCATTTTCATACACAAAGTCACTCAATCTCCCATCATTCATAGCTTTAATATTCTTTTAATACTCTTCATCATTGTTTTGAGAAATGTTTATCCTTTCTATTAAATATGGTTTTGCAACCATTTTAAAAATTATTGATGTTTCCCCTTCCATGGAAATTTCCATATCCATCTTTACTAGATCCATGAAAATAGGATCACTTCCAACTATTATCTTATTCAAAACTATATGATCCTTTCTACTCAAAGAATATTCCACCTTATTTGACTTCCCTAGTTGGTAGTGTATCATAAAATCATAATCCTTGAGTAGTTATAGCCATCTCTTCAGCCTCATGTTGAGTTCTTTCTGTGAGAAAATATACTTCAAACTCTTGTGATCAGTATAAATTTCCCATTTTTCACTATAGAGATAGTTCCTCCAGATCATCAAAGTAACGATTAAGATACTAACTCAAGATCATGATTAGGATAGTTTTGCTCATGAATTTTCAGCAGTCATGATGAATAGTAAATAACCCAATCATTCTGCATAAGGACACAACTAAGTCCTTTCATCGATACATCACTATAAATAATGAACCCATCATTCCCCAATGCTAGAGTCAATATAAGAGCATTGACTAATATTCAATTCAGTTCTTTAAAAAATTGTTCATAATCTTTTTTTTTCATCCAAATTTAACCCCTTTATGTGTGATATTTGTTATTGGGTTAGCCAAATAGGCAAAAATCTGGATGAAACGTCGATATTAACATGCTAAACCAATAAAACTGCGTACCTCAGTTATACTTGTCAGTGCTAACCATTCTTGGATTGCCTAGGTCTTTGAAGTATCAACATAAATTCCATCATTAGAGACAATATGGCCATGAAAAGAAATCTCCTTGAGACAGAATTCACACTTGCTAAACTTCCCATATAATTCATGTCTTCTAAGAGACTTCAGGATAATGCGCAAGTGATTTTCATGATCTTCGTATCTTATGGAGTATACCCATATATCATCAATAAATACCAATAAAAAATCATCGAGATATTCCATGAAAACATTTTTCATTAGATCAATGAAGACAGATGGTGCATTAGTCAATCCAAAATGTATTACTATGAACTCGTAATGCTTATACCTACTTCGAAATTCTCTCTTCATATTGTCTTCCTTCTTCACACACAACTGATGGTATCTAGATAATAGGTCAATCTTTGCAAAGTATTGATCTCCATGAAGTTGGTCAAATAAATCATCAATGTGAGGTAGGGTATACTTGTTCTCTATTGTTATAGCATTTATTTCCCTATAGTCAATACAAAACATCATAGATCCATCATTCTTCTTAACAAAAATAACAGGGGCTCTCCATGGAGAAACACTAGAGAGAATAAATCCCTTATTACTCAATTACTCAATTTTTTCTTTAGTTACACTAATTCCACAATGGCCATTTTATAAGGGGTATTAGATATGGGACTTGAACTAGGAATTAAGTCAATGGAAAACTAAATTTCTCATTCTGGAGGTTGTCCAGGTAAATCTTCTTGAAACACATCAACATTTTCTTTTACAATATGTACATCTTATATTTGAACATTCCTTTCCTCACCCATAGTTATTTCATTCTCTTCCTCCCCAATAACTGAATTTAGTTGATCTAGAGGGGTAGATCTAGATAAAAATTAGGTGGGGATGATTCTGCTCAAAAGATAAGGTGTTCATTGCCATCATCATCAAAAATCGTAACCTCCTTCTTATTATAATAAATTTTCACATCATGGTCATAAATCCAATCCATACCAAGGATTATATCAAATTCAATCATGGGTATGATGATTAGATCAGTAGATAAAGAACATTTGTTTTCTCTAATAGGAACTGATTCAAAAAACATTGTTGCGATGATACTTCCCTTAGGAGTTTTGACTGAAAACTCCCTCGGTAATTAAAATTGTAAATATCTAAATTTCATAGAAAACTGGGAAGTATGAAACAATGCGATGATCCAGAATCAAATAAAGAATTTTTTAAACATGAGGAAACCACTAAATTACCTGCCACAACGTCTCTTAGAGCTTTTACCTCAGTAGTAGTGATAGCATAAGCTTGTCCTTGATCCCTTGGGCTTTTCTAATGTATGTTCCCCTGGAACTTGGGAAATTCATTTTCATAATGTCCCATCTCCCTGGAAATGTAGCATTGAATATCGGTCGCTTCTTTCTTCCCCTTGAAATCAAAAGCTTGGTGGCCTTTCTCAACACACTTGTAACAGACTCTCATTCCCTTCAAGCAAGTACCAGGGTGTTTCTTCCTACATTTACTATGGGATGAATATTCATCTTTTCCCATCTTCCCCTTATTTCCATTTCCAGAGTGATCAGTGGATCTATTCCTCTCTTTCTTTGCTTTAAAGTCGTATGATTTAGAGAATTATTTTTCTATCCTAATAGTAGATGAGACAATATCTTCGTACGACGAGAGGGATTGTGATACTAATGATCATAGGAGACATGGTTTTAATCAATTAAAGAAATGATAAATCTTACTTCTTGGGTTACGTATATAATCTTTAACATGCCTCACTAAACTTGTAAAGTTATCCTCATACTTTGCAACATTGTCATCCTCCTTTTTCCTCAGAATCAGAAATTTCCTTTCCATATCAGCTCGATGGTCACGAGGAAATTATTTTTCTATTAAAATCTCATTAAACTCCCTCCATTAAATATTTGATACTTCATAATCATCCTTTTTTCTTTGAATCAATGACCACCGTTGATCAGCATCTCCAGTGAGGCGGTAAACAACAATGATAACTTTTTCTTTCACTACTCCCCAAGGCATGGAATAATTTCTCTAAAGAATTTATCCATTTTCAGCTACTAATGGATCGTTACTCCGATTGAATGTTTGTGGTTTTTACCTCATGAAGTGACCTATCATTGATCCTCCATGCTGTGGATCATGGTGCTCTATACAGGTAAGGTTATTATTCATATCCTGAGTGTGTTGTCCCAGTATGGAGATAAGCTGATCAGCACCAGTTGTATCACCAACTCTACTATAATTATCTTGAGACTGAGTGAAATACCTACATAGAGTATGTGCAATGATACATTTTCTATTCCATCCACTAGGCACCATTTCTAAAAAATGGCATAAACTAGATTAGATTATGAATCGAAATACATAATTCCAAACTTGTAAAACACATAACATGAATTGTACAATTTATGAATATAATCCATAATCATAAAAATGTCTTCGTTGAGGAAGTATATACTCATAATCCCTTTATAATGGTTTGTAATGAAAATTATAATTATCATAATCATATCCCCCAGGAGTGTCGTAACCAAGAGTGCAGCAAAGCCAATTGTCGTGCACTAGTTCGTGTTCGAGTCTAGCTCAAAGTTGTGTTTTTGGGTTTTACCCCTAGGTACATGAGTGCCAGAGCTGCCTCTACTTGCTCGTATCCAGACAAGGATGTATGTAATGGCCCGGACCACTCCGGTCAATTACTTTGTAAAAACGTTTTTTTATGAGGTCAATGCGGCAAACATCAAAAATATTAATCATTATTAATAATAAATAGTGACGTGTTAATAATTTTTTTGGGTTTTTGTTATAAGTGTTATACTAAATAATTATAATAATAATGTTGGTTTTTTTGATAGATCTGGTAATAATGATTTAATGAGAATTATGTTTTGAATTAAATGCAATGAGATTTGAGATATGAGAATAAATTAAAGATGTTATGATAATTGTGTAAAAATAAATAAATAAAGGTTTAAAATAAATTTGGGGCGTACCACAAGGAGAGAGAAGATGAAAAATATAATAATATGAAATGAAAGGGGAGGCGCACCAACAAAATAAAGATTGGAGAGAGAAAATAAAATTTATTGAAAAATAAATATAAGAGAGAGGCGCCACTTTTTGTGGGAGAGAATCTTGGGAGAAAGAATTAATAAAGATTGGAGAGAGGGAGGAGTTATAAGATATTAGTGGGAATAAAATTAAGTGTGAAATAAATAGTAAAGGAGATAATTGGTGATGAATTTCCAGCGTGAAAAATGACAAATGTTGACGGATTGGAGTTAGAGAAATAAATAAATAATCAATTAATAAAATATTGTTATCAATTTTTTTTATAATAAAACACTTTTTCCACAATAACTTCTTCGTGCGACCTCGGTTTCACGAACCGTCAGTGGCAGTGCGAACCTGACTACGAGACGAAAATTATGAGTCCAATATTTGATGTCTTTTTCGGGTTTTCGGATTGGGTACCCGAAACGCTCATGAATTAATAGATTTAATATTGTTATTATTACGGGATCTTGTATCCAACGTATCTCCCTCATACGGTATCGGATTGACGATCCATCAGCGACAGCGTAACCCTGAAATTATGACGGTCATTTTAAGACCACTAATGCGCTTATTTTATGATTCATGCCATGGGTCAACGAAACACCACATATTGATAGAATTATCATTATTATTAAAACGCGTGGAAACCACGTGACGTGTTGTGTGTTAACCAATCAAAAAATGTAACGTGTGTACGGTCACATCGTGTATTCATTAATTCACGCTGAATACGAATTTACCTATTCGTTGCCTATATAAGAACGAGGTCATGTTTTATCTTCCATATCGATCGCTTCTTTGTCGCACGACGACGCTCTTGGACGATCGAGAAGTATTCCTCCTCTAACTTCTTTGTCCGAGCTCCGAATTACGATCCGTCAGCGGCCACAGGATCGTAGCGACGAGACAAAGCTTCTAAGCCCAGACTTGTCACCTTTCCTTCCTTCCTTCCTTCTCCAGATTCCATCCTAGGAGGTGTTTGTCGGGTTTGGCGAAGGCAGAGGACACCGAAGGACGTCGTCGGAAGCGACGTGATCGAGACCTTTTGAGGTAGGGGTTTACCTTAGTCTCTCTTTTTGGTGCAACATGCGGGGTGGGATATTTTTCTTTTGTTCCATGGGATGCAGTTGAACTTTAGATAAAGATAATAACCGGATAAAGAAGGGTTTGGGGTTTTGTGCTGTTTGTTTTGCCTTCCAGTTTCTTTATCTTCTGATTGTGATTTTGGATTGAAAGGCCTTTGCCTACGGAAAATCAAGGCCGTTGGTGGCCCTTGCGTGCACAATTGATATCTGAATTGTTTGTGGTTGTTTTTGTTAAAACATGGAAAATGGATAAGCACGTAAAGACTGGCTGATTAAATGAGAATGAAAACCTTGTGTGATCACCCCGATTGAACAAAGATGGAATAATGAACATGTTGGTGGTTTGGTTGTTTTGTGGAAAATGCCTTTATTTATGAAATGTGTTTTGATTATGAAAAGTGTTTTGAAGTAAAATGTGTTTTCAAATGCAGAAATGTTTTGTGTGTGGAAAGGGTTTTATGTGTGGAACTTTGAAATAAATGAATGATGGAATGTTGTATGGTTGTGATAATCTCTTGTAAATGAAATGGAATGTGGTTGCTTGCGTTTTACCTAACCTTGGTTGTGGATGGCAGGGATATGTTTGTGAAAGGTTTTGTCTGGATGTTAGTTGCCCAGTAATAATAATTTGTTAAACCATTGCATGAAACATGAAAACCTAAATGGGGTTTGGGGATGATTGTTTGGTTGTTGATGCATGCTTCGTGGTAGAAGTGCTGAGGCACATGCTCAGTTTCTCTTTTTAAGAAGGAATATGTTGGGATGTGTGTTTGGTATATGTATATATATATATTTGTATCTTCGTGTTTTGTCGCACCACACCCATGTCAAGCACCTAGTGCCGAACACTCCCATTTTATGGGAGAGGGTGTTCCCCCTTAGTTACTAGCTCCTTCCTGCTCCTTATTCCATATGCTATGATGGCTTGAGGTGACCTTACACCCAAGAATCTTCGGGCAGGCTTACCGTTCCCAAGAACCTTCAGGATGAGGCCCAGGTGTCTACGGGCGGGTTAGTGGTTGTGGCCCAGGTGTGTGCGTGCGGGATGCGTGGTTTGGCCCAGGTGTGTGTGGGCGGGAAGAGTGTGGTAGCGTCAGGACGTTTGCCGTTAGGAAGAGCAGCATCTAATTAAGTGGGAAATGGTGCGGGGTACCCAATACTTTTGTTCTATATATATATACTAAACTTGTTTGTGTTACTTGGTGAGTGTGACCAGTGAGGCTGGGTGGATAGTTTTTCCTTGTTAGTTTCTGGTTCTTCTGTTTTCTCATGGGACCTTAGGGTGTCTCCCCACTTATGCACGAGAGCTTTAGGTTCTCTACTGAGTATACTTGTATGCTCACCCTACGTTGTTTCAGGTTTTCAGGAGGACTACCAGGGCCGTGCGGGACCCTACTAGTCAGGTAGTGGGAGTTGTGCAGTTGCTGTTTTCTTTTTTTTCTTTTGGTACTGTACTCACTTGTACTTTGAGCTTATTTTTACTTGTACCTGTTTCAGTTTATTTATACATGCATATGGGACTGGTTTGGGTTTCTTTTCATCACCTTTGTTCTTTTTCCTTTTTGGTGGTTGACTTGTCCTATTTCCGATCCTAACTATAAAAAGGGTAATGCCTCCCATGATTGAAAAAAAAATAAACTCATACCCTTGGTTCTAGTCACCACCCCGGGGCCTACTGGAGGCGGGACTCGGGCGTCATTATCTCCCTTTCACCATTTCCAGCTCAGGAGGGGCATCTTTGATGAAAGGGGGTCGTGACAGAATGGTATCAAAGGAATAGTTGAGAGATAGGATGGAGTTTGGAGTTAGGCACAGTGAGGATTGCATGGGATGGTAGGGAAACAGTGTTAGCTGATCTTGGTGTGTGACATAGGCCAGGGAAGACCGGCTAGGGCATGGGATTTTAGGGCCCCCCGTGATCCGATGCAAGGAATCTGAGCCTACCGAACAACCAAGTGAGGCTACATTGATTTTAGGGTAGAAACCCTAGGAAAGGTACATGCATCATCATGTTTGTGTTTTACTTGATTTGGGGCGTTCTGGGAATAAAGTAAAATGATAAAATGAACCCTTGAGAAATCTCCTTACTACTCGGGCTTAGGTTTTCCTTGTTTACCGTACAGCTATGGCACCTGGACGGCATTCCCAGGTGGCTCAGGCGGCCGAGGCCTAGTAGGTTCAGGTGATCGATCAACTGAGGATCGATCAAGAGGAGGAAGATAGCCAGTGGCAGAAGACCCTCCGTTCTTTCCAGCATCAGACTCTCAAGAAGTACGAGGGAAGTAATTCGGACCTGGAGACAGAGGGTGGCTTGAAGAGCTAGGGATCTCTTTTACCTTGATCTATGCTCCGGTGGAGTACTGAGTCCCCCTAGCGGTCAGTCAGCTGAGAGGCGCGGCGCGCCAATGGTGGATGCTCTACCTCGGGTAGAGGAAGGAGGCAGAGATTCCATGGGCTGACTTCGAAAAGTAGTTCCGAGAGGAATTACTTTCTTCTTTGATCAAGGCGGAAAAGCGTCAGGAGTTGCTCTCCCTTCAGCAGGGGAGTATGATTGTTCGAGAGTTGGGAATTAAGTTCAAGAATCTCCTACGCTTTGCTCCGGATCTCTTTCCGGATGAAGAGTCTCAGGCGAGACGTTTGGAAGAGGCGCTTTGTCCTTCGCTCCAGTATGCTGTGACCCCCTTCACCCTTATGACATACATAGCCGTACAGAAGAAGGAGGAAGTTGTAGAGAGGATGCACTTGTAGGGAGGTGCACCCCGAGAAGGGATCCAGGAGGGTCCGTCGAAGGGGAAGGCAGTCAGTAGCAGACCTCCTGCGACCGGACCTTCCAGGTTCAGGCCGGTGGGGAGCAGGCCCCAGCGGTTCCAGTTTAGGTCTTCAGGCCCTCGTCCTTCCTTCTCGAGTCCTGGACTAAAGTGTTTTTCTTGTGGAGGTTTCGGGCACGTCCGGAGTCAGTGCTCGACCAAAGCTCAGCATGGTGGAGGTGGTCAGGATCAGTACCCGCCTCAGCAGTAGTTGCCGTCGAGGCCCTTTCCGCAGCAGCAGGGCCCTTCGAGGGTAGACCCTGTAGGAGGAGGCCGATCTCAGGGTGCTCCTCAGGGACCTCAACCAGGGCGTGGTCGGGGAGGCGGTCGACATCAGAGAGGCAGAGGAGATGGGCGTGGACAGTTGCACGCAGCAGAGTCGGCAGCTCCAGCAGGACCAGAGGTGGTACGAGGTACGATCTGTTTGTTCAGCACTCTTGTTTCTACCTTGTTCGATTCAGGAGCTTCGCACTCTTTTGTTGCACCCTATCTAGCCCATGCTTTGGGTTTAGACGTAGAGAGACTTTCTATAACCCTGGTACTGAGTACGCCTGTTGGAGGTCAGACCCATTTGTCTTGTGTTTTTCGGGGATGCGAGCTGACGTTGGGACCACATCGGTCCATTGGAGATCTTCTTTTGCTACAGATGCAGCCATAAGACGTCATCTTAGGCATCGACTGGCTGTTCTCTGTTAGTGCTGTTATGGACTGCTTCGGGAGAAGAGTCGTGTTCTCCGATATGGATGGACAGCTTGTGACTTTTGTTGGTGAGAGGAGCTATCAGGTCGGAAGCTGGCATGTGAAGCCTCTCTTTTCTTTGTTGGGTTGGATATCAGCGGTTCCAGCTGATACAGAGATGATGAATGTTCCAGAAGTTGTTGGGGAATTAATCGATGTCTTTCCCGAGGAGGTTGTGATTCTACCCCCTCGACGTGATGTTGAGTTTGGGATAGACTTACAGCCTGGTGATCGTCTAATCTCGATGGCTCCTTATCGGATGGCACCTTCGAAGTTGCGGGAGTTGCGGATTCAGATTGACGATCTGATGGAGAAGGGTTTCGTTCGACCCAGTGTGTCGCCATGGGGTGCTCCGGTTCTGTTCGTGAAAAAGGCGGATGGTGGTCTCAGGCTATGCATAGACTACCGGAGGCTGAATCAGGTAACGGTCAAGAACCGTTACCCCCTTCCGAGAATAGATGACCTCTTCAACCAGCTGAGGGGAGCATGTTGGTTTTCTAAGATTGATCTGTGGTCGGGATATCATCAGCTGAGGGTAAAAGACAGTGACATCCCAAAGACAGCTTTCAGGTGCAGGTATGGGCACTTCGAGTTTGTAGTGATGCCGTTTGGGGTTACGAATGCACCAGTTGTGTTCATGGGTCTTATGAACTTTGTCTTCCGAGAGTTCCTGGACCAGTTCGTCGTTGTGTTCATCGATGAAATCTTGATCTACTCAAGATCAAAGGAGGAGCACGTTGAGCATCTCAGGGCCGTCTTGGAAGTCCTTCAGCACCATTAGCTTTATGGAAAGTTGTAAAAATGTAAGTTCTTGATGCAAGAAGTACACTTCCTTGGGCACGTGGTGTCTCAGCATGGATTGTCAGTGGACCCGTCGAAGGTAGAAGCAGTTGTTTCTTGGACAGCACCCAAGAGCGTGAAAGAAGTTCGTAGTTTCCTGGGGTTGGCTGGATACTATCGGAGGTTCGTCTCGGACCTCTCTAGAGTTGCTGCTCCGTTGACAGCTTTGACTAGGAAGAATCTGGTCTTCCTGTGGAATGAGCAGTGCCAGGAAGCTTTCGACTACCTGAAGGAGATGTTGGTTAGTGCTCCCATCCTTAGATTGCCAGAGGAAGGATCCTTGTATGAGGTGTTTTGTGATGCCTCTGGCCTTGGCTTGGGATGTGTGCTGATGCAGAAGAAGGGTGTGATCTGCTATCGGTCTAGGCAGTTGCGTCCTCACGAGCGGAACTATGCCACCCATGACTTGGAGCTTGTAGCAGTAGTGTTCGCATTGAAGCTGTGGTGACATTACCTCTTTGGGGAGCGCTTTGTGGTCTTCACCGATCACAAGAGCTTGCACTATATCTTCTCCCAGCGTGACTAGAACTTGCGACAGTGGAGATGGGTCGAGTTTCTCCAAGACTACGACTTTGAGATCTCGTACACTGAAGGTATGGGAAACGTTGTGGCTGATGCCCTGAGCAGGAAGCCGCATCAGGAAGTGGTTCGGGAATCTGCTGATGCTTGGAAGGCGATGGGGGAGTTGGCTGCCTTGCACTTGGATGCGAGGGTGGAAGGTGCTAGAGGCTGCTTGTTTTAGATGACGGTACAGTCCTCTTTGTTGCAGCAAGTGGAAGAGTCTCAGTGGGGAGACCCCGAGGTGGAAGTGTTGCGGGATCTTGTCGATCATGGGAACGCTCCGAAAGGATGGTCGGAGGACAGCCGACATCGGATGCTCTTTCATGGAAGGTTGTTTGTTCCAGAGGTGATGCGTGATGAAGTCCTTCGTGAGTTCCATAGCTCAGCCTTGGCAGTACATCCAGGTGTTTCGAAAATGTACCAAGGCCTGAGGGGACAGTTTTGGTGGCCCGGGGTGAAACGGGCAGTGGCAGAGTTTGTGGCTAAATTCCTGGTGTCTCAGCAGGTGAAGGCTGAACACCGCATTCCTGGTGGTTTGTTGAATCCTTTAGATGTTCCCGAGTGGAAGTGGGATGACGTCACGATGGACTTCGTCACAGGACTACCCAGAGCTCAGGGCGGGCATGATGCTATCTGGGTAGTGGTGGATCGACTGACAAAATCTGCTCACTTCTTGGCCATCAAGGAGTCAAGACCTGTGAGTACCTTAGCACAGAGGTACGTGGATGAGGTGGTGCGTTTGCATGGAGTTTCGAAGACTATCGTCTCAGATCGGGACACTCAGTTCACCTCACGAGTCTGGAAGGGGTTACAACATGATTTTGGCACCCAGCTACGCCTTAGCACTACTTTTCACCCTCAGACAGATGGACAGACAGAGCGGACTATCCAGACATTGGAGGACATGCTGCGAGCATGTGTTCTGGATTTCGAAGGATCATGGGTATGACACTTGCCTTTAGTAGAGTTTGCCTACAACAACAGCTTCCACTCTACTATCGGCATGGATCCTTTTGAGGCTTTCTATGGAAGACCATGTCGTTCACCCTTTTGTTGGGCAGAGGTTGGTGAGACTGGTACTCTTGGACCAGAAGTAGTGCAGAGCACCACGGAGAAGGTCCAGCTAGTGCGGGAGAGGATGAAAGCAGCTCAGGATCGGCAGAAGTCTTATGCTGATCGTCGGAGGAGGCCCTTGGAGTTCAAGGTGGGAGATCATGTGTTCTTGATGGTTTCCCCTCGACGGGGGCAGCAGAGGTTCGTAAAGAGGAGTAAGCTCTCCCCTAGGTTCATCGGACCTTTCGAGGTGCTGAGGCGAGTTGGCGAGGTGGCATATCAGCTGGCCCTACCACCTCAGTTGGAGAGGGTCCATGAACTCTTCCATGTCTCCCAGCTTTGTCAGTACTTACATGATGACTCTCATGTCATCAACTGGGGAGAGCTAGATGTGGGAGAAGACGCGACCTTCGAGGAACGGCCAGTAAGGATCGAGGATCGCAATGAGAAAGTGCTCCGTGGACGAACCATCGGCTTGGTTCATGTGTTGTGGAGGCATGGCGGCCTTGAGGAGAGCACTTGGGAGCGGGAGACCCAGATGCGCGCTCAGTACCCGGGGTTGTTTTGACTTGTACCTTCCTTTGTTTTTTGGTGTTACCCTGTACCTTTGATATATAAAATGTTGGCTTGTTGGATGTGAGATCTTTGTTCCTTGTTCTTGGGAAGTGTGTGGCTTGTCCGGATATATGGGAAAGGAAAAACCTGATCCTTAATCAAGACGCATTAATGAGGATGCGATTAAACCCGTGCAGGTGAGTCAGTGCCGCCTAAAGAGGATAGTATCTTGACATAGGAGGGGGAATTCCTAACTCATAGAGATGTTGGTTGGTTCCTTGTCATGACGAGAGCCCTGAGAGGTATCTTGTGGAGTGGTTATTCAGATCCTTTCCTTCTTCTGGGTCAGTTTTTAATACTCGAGGACGAGAATGTTTTGAGAGGTATCTAATGTAATGGCCCGGACCTCTCCGGTCGATTACTTTGTAAAAACGTTTTTTTTATGTGGTCAATGCGGCGAACATCAAAAATAATAATCATTATTAATAATAAATGGTGACGTGTTAATAATTTTTTTGGGGTTTTGTTATAAGTGTTATACTAAATAATTATAATAATAATGTTGGTTTTTTTTTGATAGATCTGGTAATAATGATTTAATGAGAATTATGTTTTGAATTAAATGCAATGAGATTTGAGATATGATAATAAATTAAAGATGTTATGATAATTGTGTAAAAATAAAAAAATAAAGGTTTAAAATAAATTTGGGGCGTGCCACTAGGAGAGAGAAGATCAAAAATATAATAATATGAAATAAAAGGGGAGGCGCACCAACAAAATAAAGATTGGAGAGAGAAAATAAAATTTATTGAAAAATAAATATAAGAGAGAGGCGCCACTTTTTGTGGGAGAGAATCATGGGAGAAAGAATTAATAAAGATTGGAGAGAGGGAGGAGTTATAAGATATTAATGGGAATAAAATTAAGTGTGAAATAAATAGTAAAGGAGATAATTGGTGATGAATTTCTAGCGTGAAAAATGACAAATGGTGATTGATTGGAGTTAGAGAAATAAATAAATAATCAATTAATAAAATATTGTTATCATTTTTTTGATAATAAAACAATTTTTTCACAATAACTTCTTCGTGCGACCTCAGTTTCACGAACCGTTAGTGGCAGTGAGACCCTGACTACGAGATGAAAATTATGAGTCCAATATTGGATGTCTTTTTCGGGTTTTCGGATTGGGTACCTGAAACGGTCATGAATTAATAGATTTAATATTGTTATTATTACGGGATCTTGTATCCAACGTATCTCCCTCATACGGTATCGGATTGACGATCCGTCAGCGACAGCGTAACCCTGAAATTATGACGGTCATTTTAAGACCATTAATGAGCTACTTTTATGACTCATGCCTTGGGTCAACGAAACACCACATATTGATAGAATTATCATTATTATTAAAACGTGTGGAAACCGCGTGACGTGTTGTGTGTTAACCAATCAAAACATGTAACGTATGTATGGTCACATCGTGTATTCATTAATGCACGCTGAATACGGATTTACCTATTCGTTGCCTATATAAGAACGAGGTCATGTTTTATCTTCCATATCGATCGCTTCTTTGTCGCACGACGACGCTCTTGGACGATCGAGAAGTATTCCTCCTCTAACTTCTTTGTCCGAGCTCCGAATTACGATCCGTCAGCGGCCACAGGATCGTAGAGACGAGATGAAGCTTCTAAGCCCAGACTTGTCACCTTTCCTTCCTTCCTTCCTTCTCCAGCTTCCATCCTAGGAGGCGTTTGTCGGGTTTGGCGAAGGCGGAGGACACCGAAGGACGTCGTCGGAAGCGACGTGATCGGGACCTTTTGAGGTAGGGGTTTACCTTCATCTCTCTTTTTTGTGCAACATGCGGGGTGGGATATTTTTCTTTTGTTCCATGGGATGCAGTTGAACTTTAAATAAAGATAATAACCGGATAATGAAGGGTTTGGGGTTTTGTGCTATTTCTTTTGCCTTCCAGTTTCTTTATCTTCTGATTGTGATTTTGGATTGAAAGGCCTTTGCCTACTGAAAATCAAGGCCGTTGGTGGCCTTTGCGTGCGCAATTGATATCTGAATTGTTTGTGGTCGGTTTTGTTAAAACATGGAAAATGGATAAGCACGTAAAGACTGGCTGATTAAATGAGAATGAAAACCTTGTGTGATCGCCCCGATTGAACAAAGTTGGAATAATGAACATGTTGGTGGTTTGGTTGTTTTGTGGAAAATGCCTTTATTTATGAAATGTGTTTTGATTATGAAAAGTGTTTTGAAGTAAAAGGTGTTTTCAAATGCGGAAATGTTTTGTGTGTGAATGGGTTTTATGTGTGGAACTTTGAAATAAATGAATGATGGAATGTTGTATGGTTGTGATAATCTCTTGTAAATAAAATGGAATGTGGTTGCTTGCGTTTTACCTAACCTTGGTTGTGGATGGCAGGGATATGTTTGTGAAAGGTTTTGTCTGGATGTTAGTTTCCCAGTAGTAATAATTTGTTAAACCATTGCATGAAACATTAAAACCTAAATGGGGTTGGGCGATGATTGTTTGGTTGTTGATACATGCTTCGTGGTAGCAGTGCCGAGGCACATGCTCAGTTTCTCTTTTTAAGAAGCCATAGGTTGGGATGTGTGTTTGGTATATGTATATATATAATTGTATCTTTGTGTTTTGTCGCACCACACCCATGTCAAGCACCTAGTTCCGAACACTCCCATTTTATGGGAGAGGGTGTTCCACCTTAGTTACTAGCTCCTTCCTGCTCCTTCTTCCATAGGCTATGATGGCTTGAGGTGACCTTACACCCAAGACTCTTCGGGCAGGCTTACCTTTCCCAAGAACCTTCAGGATGAGGCCCAGGTGTCTGCGGGCGGGTTAGTGGTTGTGGCCCAGGTGTGTGCGGGCGAGATGCGTGGTTTGGCCCAGGTGTGTGCGGGCGGGAAGAGTGTGGTAGCGTCAGGACGTTTGCCGTTAGGAAGAGCAACATCTAATTAAGTGGGAAATGGTGCGGGGTACCCAATACTTTTGTTATATATATATATATACTAAACTTTTTTGTGTTACTTGGTGAGTGTGACCAGTGAGGCTGGGTGGATAGTTTTTCCTTGTTACTTTCTGGTTCTTCTGTTTTCTCACGGGACCTTAGGGTGTCTCCCCACTTGTGCACGAGAGCTTTAGGTTCTCTACTGAGTATACTTGTATGCTCACCCTACGTTGTTTCAGGTTTTCAGGAGGACTACCAGGGCCGTGCGGGACCCTACTAGTCAAGCAGTGGGAGCTGTGCAGTTGCTGTTTTCTTGTTTTTCTTTTGGTACTGTACTCACTTGTACTTTGAGCTTATTTGTACTTGTACCTGTTTCAGTTTATTTATACATGCATATGGGACTGGTTTGGGTTTATTTTCAGCACCTTTGTTCTTTTTCCTTTTTGGTGGTTGACTTGTCCTATTTCCGATCCTAACTATAAAAAGGGTAATGCCTCCCATGATTGAAAAAAAATAAACTCATACCCTTGGTGCTAGTCGCCACCCCGGGGCCTACTGGAGGCGGGACTCGGGGGTCATTATCTCCCTTTCACCATTTCCAACTCAGGAGGGGCATCTTTGATGGAAGGGGGTCGTGACAATGTATTTTTTAGAAAACTAAAAAAATATCTACAATACCAAAATTCTAGGAAGTCCATCTATAAGAATCCTCAAATTCTATATTAGGGTAATGTGCTCTAATCTGGGTTTATCTAAATATAGATTCCAATGTTTGTACTAATCATCCTCTAATAAAAACTGTAACGCCCTGACCCTAGTTACCTAGAGTTGGTGCATTATTACATAACATTAGAATGATCACAAAAGATCATGTATCAATTGAACGATTAGTTTATTAGCCTTGGAAGTAATAGATACATTCATAAGGTTTACATTACATCATAAAATGAAAAGATACAACAACATTGTTTCCATGGAAAGCCCTGAGATCCCATAGACTATCCCTATAGGTCTGTCCTAAAATACTTCTTCACAACATGGGTAATGTAAAAGATATAAAGGGGTGAGCTCGGATTATCAATAAGGATAAAAATATAGCAGAAACATTCATATATAAGCATAAACATTTAAGGGAATGTATAAAACTAAAACAAAAGCCATTTAAAATTGAACTTTATCATAATATGGAAAAAATAAAATGAAATAATTCCATTTACTTATTCACATGTATATTCTACTAGTTGAATAATCACATGGAATATCAATAACAACTTTCATAATGATGGAATTCATAATGTCAGACTATCATAACCACACAGTCAAGGCGTTATTCCAAGACTAAAAAAAGAATTTTTCAAGGCCTTGTGCCAAGACACTAGTTTGTCTCATGAGACCAACATATTCATCGAGGAGCTATATCGGGCTCCCCCCTTCACTTACTAAGTCCAATGCATTACTCATGTGAACATGTTTAAACATAACATAATAATTTGAATTAAAAGAATCATACGAAATGTCAATACTTTATCCATAAACCATGAAAGGTATAAAAATAAGACATCCAATGTCAAACATACCACAAAACCTTCAATACTATATGGAAGTTTTGTATCATAACAAATTAACTTCAAATAATCTTAAAATCCATCAAAGGATGTTGACAATGATTAAATCTAAAACTATTAGAGAGAAATATCTCATTTTTTGAAATCATTTAAAAGTAACATAATTATAAATAAAAAATTTACATTGAAAATATTCTTATAATATTTTAAGGGAAGAATCCATGATTTTATAATGGCAGAAAATAGCTGCACCCTCTGTATAAGTTAAAAAAGACATTCTTACCTTAATTTTGTCGAAAAGGTTAAAGAGGACCTTGTTTGAAAAAAGACAGAAAGATTCCTATATAAACATCTTATAAAAAGTCAAACAAAGGTATAAATTACCTTAACCCGTAGTCTATAAAATTTTAAGAATGTTTTTAAATACATTTTTAGGAAACATGGATGTGGATGTTAAAAATTCCCCAGTAGATAATATAAACAACCTTAGATGACGAAGAGATTGTGAAATTAACCCTTACCTTGAACATTTACATGGTCAAGGGTAGATTAACCTCATGTATAATGGTTAAATAATTGTTATTAAATTGTAAAAGAATTACATACATTAATATGATATCATATAACATCTTTTAACATTTCTTTGTTAATAATATAATAGTATTATCGTTGTTTCGGATGTTAACCGATTCGTTCTCCTTTATATTCTTTATTATGTGAGTCAAATTTGTTATGTATGGGATTTATATTATTCCTATCAAGAATTTTATCATGTCTTTAAACATTATTTTTAATCTTCTAATGAAAATTAGTCTTGAATGGATACGATGGAGAATGAATCTCATCGCGTTTGTGGAGACGGTAATCAGTACATACACACAAGAGAAAATATCGTTCTTTTGAGATTAAAATAATATATAATTGGATGATATATCATATATAAAGAATAAATATAATGTTATAATTATTATTTAAATAAATTATACATCATTATTATACCCATCCAAATAATAATGTATTGAATAACAATTACACCACGACGTGGAGACGGTAAGCTGTATGTACGCACGTATGGTGACATGTCATTAAAAGGATGTATAGAATAATGATTTTGGTTGTACCATATTTATAATAACATCACAGAATATATAATATACTGGAGTTATTATTTTATAATGGAATAAACAATGTAAAATGAAGTGGAAGAAGAAAGGAACATCAAAGAGGTGATTAAATATTTACCTCTTTTTCGGGTTCTACCAATTTATTTGATCAAAAGGGATCCGTAAGATGGATTTATGACTAAAGGAATGCCTCTAGGATTAAGTGAGTATAGTTGAGAGGGTATTTGGACATATTTTGGCCAATAAAAATGGCTTTGATGGGGTGAATTAGAGAGAAGGTGGAGTTCCTTTTTATAAGAGGGGTGAGGGGAACCTTAGAAAAAGATAGAAATAATATTTTATAATAAAATAATTTTCGGTTTCTAATGGCTTCAAAATATATTATTTAAAGGATAATGTGTGGATAGGTCGAAAACCACTCATACAATAGGTTTTAGATATGTTTGGGTCACTATATTAACTTTAACGTTTAGATTTAACACGTAGTTAAATAGTTTTACATTTACCATGTCTCTTTGACTTTTTATTTTATATTGTTAATAAACATACTATATACTTGCAAGGGAACACCTAACGGTTCATTAATGATAAAACAATTATTATATAAGTCTTTTGGATGATACTTTTATTTTTAGGAATATAATATAAATTAATAATATAATATTTTTTTAAAAAACTCTTTTGTGTCAATTTTGACACTATTTGCTATTTAGTTTTTTCTAAATTCATAACAGCATTATTTCTTCGATAGAAATTAATATAACAAACCCTAATATGTCATATTAACATGGAAAATTAGTTTAATGCATAAAAAGTCTCAAATTAAATTTATTTGGATATTAATAATATCAATTATTTTAATATTTTTTTAATTATGTAATTACTGCATCATCATTGTGTCATAAATAAATTAAATTATTTAATGTATAAAAATTATAAATAAAATACCATTATGTAGGAAATCTTTTATTTTTCTAATTAATCTTAATATTCGAATTTATCTTATATTTAACCCTATATTAAAAACGTTTTAGTTATTAAACATTGATTTTAACTCTTTTAACTCTTTTTTGAATTAAATAATAATAAAGGTCCTAATCTAAACCAAGTGGACCAAAGAGGTTCATATTTTAATCCTATGTTTGTTTTTGGAAGAATTATACTTATCCAATAGAATTAAGACATGTTTTATTGTAATAATAATACCATTTTTACCCTTAATTACCCTTTTTACTTTTAACCGTGTTAAATAAAAGTAAAAAGTTATTATTCCCCCAAAAATTATTTTTATGTTATTGAATCTCATTTTAATTATTTATATCAACCGTGTATCTTGTATTTTTTAAATTCCACTCATAGAAGATGTAAAATTATGTTTTATGTTAATTTCGAATTTATCCTAGGAGGTGGGTAAAAGACGGTGAAAAGTTCAATAAAATGTTTATATATCTAAAATTATTATAAACTCGATCCAATGAATTAAATTGATCTTAAATAGGTATTATGTATCTATTTTTACATAAAATAAATATAAATAAATTAAATAATTATTTAAATAAAAATTTGTTATTAAACTATAACTCAATATTTTTCATTATTCATCAAAAATTAAAAGTTTTCAGAAAAATTCCAAATATTCACCCTAAGCTAATTTGAATATTCAGAATCCAAAAATGAAGACCATTTTGAATGAAAACATTTATAAAATTTCAGAAATTTGTTATTACTATTTATAACATCTATATTGATTTGTTGTGGTGTGTTAGAACTCGAAGTTACGTACATCACATGCTACTGTATTATTCAAAGAGAGGCATACCATGGAATCTTGGGGTGTTACAACCTTGATCAATATATCATGACAAAATTATACCCATATCACTTCTCAAAATACTTCTTTATGTTATGGAGTGTATGTTCCTTCTTAAATTTGAACCTTATGTCCCATAAAAAAAGTTATAAAGGAGCTCCTTCATAGAAGAGGTAATTGTCCTTACTGAATCATTCATAATTATTTCTTCTTCTACATACTTTCCATGCGTGATTCAATAATATATTAATAAATATAGTAATATATATACATATTTGTTATTTACATTATGATACAAATATATTACACCTTTTATCTGTCCAATGAAAAATTAAAGTACCATTTGTGCGCACGTATGGCTTACCGTCTGTACACAACAATGTAATTTGTTTTTTAGCACCATTTTAATTGGATGGTTATAATAGTGGAAATAATTCATATATATGATTATAAAAGAATTATATTTATTATTTAAATTTAATATACCATCCATATTATTAACCACTACCAATTAAGGGAATGATATCATCGCTCGTGCTTATGTAGGACCTACCATCTCCATGACGTGATGTGAATAATTTTCCATATAAAATATTAAAGGTTGGTTCTAAAATTATATTTAATGATTCTATATGATATTTATAACATAAATATAAATCTTTATATGATGGATCAATTTTCAAAACAAAATTACTATGAAATTCATGAAAAAATATGCATGAGTAAAGAAGGTAATTAACACCCCAAAAAATGAGATTAATGAATTATTATTAATTAACTAGTGGTAAGATGTTATAAACGTGTCATATAAGGTATTATAAATATGGATATGATTTTTTAATAAATTAAACAACATATTTAAGATATTATATAGGAGGATAGAGTATACACAACTATGAAGAACTGTGAGGTATTGGATTTCTTAACTCAATTTCCATTCATTAGGATAAACATATACTTCATTGATTATTTCATGTTAATGTTATGTGTGAACTAAATATTGATTATTTTATGTTGTATTCCCACATTTTCCGTGTGGATATACATTTTAAAAATATAAAAAATTCCTTTTATTATTCTCACTTCAATGATTTTACATTTATAGGGAACATTGTCTCAATTTTATTTTATTGAGGTATATTTAGATGTTACAGACATATATTATTTTGGGAGGTGTATATAACACCCTTTTTACATTTATATCATGAATTTCTTTATTCTCGTGATATTTCATATTTTGTTAAATTTAATTCATTTGTGGGTTATATGATTTCACTGATTATAAAGAGGTAAGAGAATCCATCTCAATTTCACTTCATTGAGACATATTTTATTAATATACAACTAAATTATTTTCTATGGTGTATATACTTCCTCTTTTATTTTTTTATTATCATCATTTAGTAAAAATTATATTTCTCTGAAATATACATATTCCATGTATCATGGATATTATTGTTTCCTAAACTATATACAATTGTTTACATATGGTGATTATTTGAATTCTCTTTTAATAAACAAGGAAATAATTTTAAATACATATATATACCAAGTGTAGATATTCGTTGATAATTAATATTAACTAATTAATTAAATAAATAATTTTTATATATGAGGAAATTTTTTATAGGCATGACATGAGTGGTTCCCAGTTATAGAGAGACCAACGATACATCTATAGGTATCATGAGAAAAATATATAGGCCAAATTTAATGGATTTTTATTTAATCCTTATTATTAAACATTCTTTCCAAATTTCATTTCATTGGAGGTACCATGTTCCATAATTTCATATCATCCAATAATTAATCATTTCCCTCATCAATATTTTAGTTACTATTATCCCAGATATTTTCATTGGATTTAGATAATTAACAACCTATTTATTAAATAGAATTTATTTTCAATTATTTACATTTCAAAAAAAATTATACCTTTAATTTTCTTTATAGAAATATTTTGAATTGAATTTTATGTTCAGAAATTTTCCTTTCCATACATATTATGTTTCAATCATGATAGATTTCATTGTATGCATATTCAGAATGAGAAATTGAGATCACCCTTTTGTTGTTTTATTTTCCAAAGGATAAGAATATTAAATATTTGAATAAGTTCAAGATTTAAGATTACAGTCTTTTATTGTGATATATATTTATTGACAATTTTTATAAGGGTACCCTACTTGTAGTAAGTATTCAAAGATTACTAAACAATTCATTCCATTGGGACATGTTTCATTGTATCTAATGCCAATGTAATAAAGTAATCACTAACTTTGGGCTACTAGGGTGTGGTTCATTACAGAAAACCCATTTTCCCTCCAAAACCACTTCTTCTAAAAGTAATTTCATATTTTTTTAATTTATCTAAATGATTTATTAAATATATTCATACCCATATTTTTCATTTTTACAAAATATTCTTAAAGGAATCTGGATGTCATTTTCAAACCAATATCCATATTGATTATACATAAAATTTGAAATGAATCTTCATTTTAACTTTTACAATATCAACATAATTATCCACTATCATAAAGAATAATTTTTTAAAAATTTAATTAAAATATTCATTTATTATTTTCAAATAAATTAATTTTAAAAATATTTATTTTTTATCAAGTACATTTCAATGCGAAAATATATTTTACAAAAAAATAATTTAAATGATTTTTGAAACATTCTTTATAATTTTTCAATGATATTTTGAAATAAATGTGTTTTTGAAAAATATATTATGAATTTTTTGGTTTAAAAATTTATTTTGAATGATAATTTAACTTATTCGTATAATTTTTAAAATTAAATTTAATGATTCCATTATAAAATATCAATTATATTTTCAATGAAAACAATGTCAAAAATATTTAATGAAATATTTTTTTTTAAAATTGTCTTTCAAAGAAGATTTATTTTCATGAAGAAACAATCCAAGTGATATTTCATAATAAGATTACATATATGATTTTATCATTTAATGCTACTTATCATTTACTAGGGAAATGATCCAAGGATACAAGTATGATCCTTTATCTAGATATTTTATGTTCATTATGACAAGATATCTAGGATACTCATTTCTCTTCCATAGTGTATACAATAATTGATTAATTATGAGACCTGGTTCTTTTCATGATTTTTTCTTTGATTAAATGATGAAATGATTATGGATAATGTCCCTTTTTTATTTGTTATGACATGATGAAATGATTATGAAACACATTTCATTTAATGGGTAGTGATATGATTAATTTATTAGGATCCTGAGTTACACATATGTATAAATTTCACTATGTGATATGTGTGACAAATATCAATCTGCAATTAATTGGGTAATTATTTATAATGCCTGAGTTAGACTTGACTATAATGGGGTGTGAACAAAGTTATGTAAGGGAATTTTTCCACTATTATAGTCTTGGGAGTGAACCCTGACTATTATGATAACATTTGGAGTGAATCCATTCCACTCTAATATCGTTTCCAATAATCCTCGACCACTATTTAAATGATTATTTATGTTTATATGTACGCCAAAATTCCATGTATTATGTCAATGTTATTATCTCATGCTTCATGTTCTTTTATTTCCTTATGATTTATGACTTTTTAAGTACCAATCATTATTTCATAACTAATTATTATGATCTTTGAAATACATTGTATGGTTTTCTTATATTATTATCAAATTACCATACCCCGATTCTAATTTTATGTATACATACTTTCCCCTAGTTTACCCTCAATGATAATTTTATCTCACCCTTTCTTATGTTTCCTTCCCTTAAGTTATGAAGAATGGTTTTAAATATGTTATGTTAATAAATATTACTAAATATGATGATATTTGTGGAGACATTGATGATATTTCAAAAAATAACATGAATAGGTATCTAGTCTCTAAAGGTACTATACCTTCATGATCTTTATGGGCTTGTTCGTATCATATAATTATTTTTCATCAAAAAAGATGTATGATCTAAGTATTTAAATAATGGTTTTATATATATAATCTTCTCAAGTACCCATGTTCTAGGATTTCTTGAGTAGGGTGTGATTAAAACTCTGTATAACACCACCAACAATGTCAAAATTAATAACCTGCCAATGATATTGTTATAAAAAGTAAAATGAAACTAATTTTAAAAAAAATTATTTCCATGTTAAATTTTTAAAAAATATTTAACTTATCCTCTTTTCATTTGTATCCCAAGATCAACCCGTTTTCATACTTAGTCGGAAGTCAGAACCATATATCAAGTTGTTACATAATGAAATATAAGGGTCATGAATCTAAGTATCATAGACATGGTGTGGAATGAAATTACCAACACCCATTCCAAATGTGGTCATCTATGACAGAAATAATTAACTTGGTGTGGACCATCATGTACAACACTGATTCCTTGATGTGGACAGCCATGGGGAACATATTTAACTCAGTTTGGAATTGCATGACCAATACTCATTCCTCAATGTGGATATAAATGAATAGCAACCTCACTATGGTCTTGAAAGACATTACCAATACCCACAATCATTTAGTCAACAATCACCATTCACGATTCAATATACCAATCCTTTTATCACAATTGAACAAAAATGGTGAACCATTCCCATTTATCACTAATTTTGTGGTTTAACATATAAAAATTATACAAATACCCTATATCATTAACATATACCAAATAACAATTACCACCCATTGACTTTCATAATTTATTCATCTCAATTATTCATAATTAATTTAAATATTTTCTATTTTTTAGCATAACCCATAGGAAGCCATGTTTCGGTTTCAAATAATCAATAGTCCTAATTGGGTCTATATAGTTTCTCTAAAATCAACATTATGAATGAATTAAAATCTTCATACAAATACACAAAAACATATGAAGTTATAAAATTGGTATGATGGAGTACAGATATATGATATCAATACTATGGGAAAAATATTTTAGACCAAATACAGGTGATTAAAGACAACCACTCCTCCAAACATGACCTTTGATTTGAACTAAAACAGCCCCAAACACCAAGGGGGATAACCACCTGAAAATATGGTCCCTGAAATTCATAAATAATGGATGAAACTAATAAATACCCATCAAGAAATTATAAGGAAAATGGAATAAATACGTACCCAAAGCATCGATTCATGACCAAGACAACTTCAGATGCCTAGGAATCCTATGATAAACAAGAATATATGATGAGGGGGTTATTGGTTCGCACCCTAAGATGTTGGGGGTCAAATGGGGGAAACATTTAGTAGTAATGAAATAAAAACTGGACGCAAAAATGAAAAAAAAAACCCACATTTAATTGGGAGAATAGTTAGGTCGCATAGTTTTCCTAACCGTGCATTAACCGAGTGACCTCCACTGCCCAGAGATGTATGATTTACAAGGTAGTTGGCACAATATGGATAAATGTACAATATACATGCATTTAAATCTATCCAATCCCCCATGGTTTCTCCTTCTCCATTCCATCCTTTATAAATTATGCACCCTTATCATACACACTACATGGCTATGTTTCATAGTTAGTACTAACTATACGAAAACTATACATCATGCTTAGTGTGTCCTATTTTACCCATTTAACATCCTAACACCCAAAGAATCTTTCAAGTCATATAAAAACATCAAGATACATTTCATTATTGAAATTTCAAAAAAATTCAAAAATTCGAAGGGAATGAACCTCCCATGACTGTTGGTATCTTAAAATGTATTAATGATTGTATTTCATTGTGTGTGTGTGTGTGTGTGTGTGTGTGTATATATTCGTGTATGTGTGTTTATGTTTATGTGTGTTGTGTGTGTGCCTATTTTTATGTGTTTATCTGTGTTGTGGGTTTTAATATTTCTATGTGAGTAATTATTTATCTTTGTATGTATGTTTGTATGCATTTTTATGCATTTATGTATGTATGTGTGTATGTATGTGTGTGTGTAAGTGTGTGTGTGTGTGTGTGAATATATGTGTGTACGTTTTTTTGTATATTTGTGTCTGTTAGTATGTGTTTCTATATGTGTTCTTATACTCGTGTATGTATGTGTCCTTATGTGTGTAGGTAGGTACGTACACCCATACATGTGTACGTATATATGAACGTATATACGTACAATGTAATTTATATATGTATGAATGTATATATATATGTAAGAATTTATGTATATATATATATGTATGCATTTATGTATATATATATGTATTTATTTATGTGTGTATGATTTTGTGTATGTTTATATGTATGTATATATGTCTATCTATTTTATTTTTGGTTAGTTTGAATATAAGTATCATTTCATGTTTGTACAAATGCATGTGTGGATTTATATATGAATGTATATATGTATGCATGTGTGTGTGTGTGTCTACATGTATGTATGGATGGATGAATGTATGGATGTATTGATGTATATATGTATGTATGTATGTATGTATTTATGTATGAGCACATGTATGTATGTATATATGGTTATATGTATGTCAGCAAGCGTGCATTCATGTATGTAAGTATGAATGAATTTTTATATGTGTGTGTGTGTGCATGTTTGTATGTGTGTGTGTATGTATGTGTGTATATATGTATATATGTATGTATGCATGTACATAAGTATGTATAGATGTATGTATGTTTGTTTGTATGAACGTTTGTATGTATGTAGGTATGTAGGTATGTATGTATGTATGTACATATATGAGTCTGGGGGTACGTACATATGTATCCATGTACATATGTACCTGCGTACATACGTAAGTAAGTAAGTAAGTATGTAGCTATGTATGTATATATGTAGATATGTATGTATGTATGTATTTATGTATCTATATTTGAATATATTTATGTGTGTATATATGTTTTTATATAATAATGTATGTATGTATGTATGTATAGATGTATGTATGTTTGTATGTATGTTTGTATGTATGTTGGCATGTATGTATGTGTGTACGTATTTGTGTAAGAAAGTAAGTATGTGTCTATGTATTTATATATGTTTGTTTGTTTGTATGTATTCATCTGTAGACATATATACGTTCGTATCTATGTACGTATGTATGTGTGTAGGTATGGTTGTTTGTTTGTATGTCTGTATGTATGTTTGTATGTATGCATGTGTCTATTTGTGTACATATGTCTCTATGTATGTCTATGGGTTGTGTGTTTGTGTGTATGTATATATGTTTATGTCTGTGTGTGTGTGTCTATCTATATGTATGTATGTGTGTATGTGTGTATGTGTGTATGTGTTGATGTATGTATGTGTGTATGTGTGAATGTGTCCATGTGTGTATGTGTGCATGTGTGTATGTGTGTATGTGTGTATGTGTGTATGTGTGTATGTGTCCATGTGTGTATGTGTGCATGTGTGTATGTCTTTATGTGTGTATGTGTGTATGAGTGAATATATGTATATATGTATGTATGCCTGTACATAAGTATGTATATAGGTATGTATGTTTGTTTGTATGATAGTTTGTATGTATGTAGGTATGTAGGTACATATATAAGTCTGCGGGTACGTACATATGTATCCATGTACATATGTACATGCGTACATACGTAAGTAAGTAAGTAAGAATGTAGCTATGTATGAATATATATAGATATGTATGTATGTATGTATTTATGTATGTATATTTGTATATATGTATGTGTGTATATATGTTTGTATATAATAATGTATGTATGTATGTATTGATGTATGTATGTTTGTATGTTTGTAAGCATGTATGTATGTATGTACGTATGTGTGTAAGTAAGTATGTATGTGTCTATGTATTTATATATGTATGTATGTTTGTATGTATGCATCTATGTACATATATACGTTCGTATCTATGTACGTATATGTGTGTAGGTATGGTTGTTTGTTTGTATGTCTTCATGTATGTTTATATGTATGTATGTGTCTATTTGTGTACGTATGTCTCTATGTATGTCTATGGGTTGTGTGTTTGTGTGTATGTATATATGTTTATGTCTGTGTGTGTGTGTCTGTCTATATGTATGTATGTGTGTATGTGTGTATGTGTGTATGTGTGTATGTGTTGATGTATGTATGTGTGTATGTGTGAATGTGTACATGTGTGTATGTGTCCATGTGTGTATGTGTGCATGTGTGTATGTGTGTATGTGTGTATGTGTGTATGTGTGTATGTGTGTATGTGTGTATGTGTGTATGTGTGCATGTTTGTATGTGGGAATGAGTGTTTGTGTGTATGTGTGTATGTGGTCATGGGTGTATGTGTGTATGTCTACATGTCTGTATGTATGTGTGCATGTGTGTAGGTATGTAGGTATGTTTGTATCTGTGTATCTGTGTATGTGTGCATCTGTGTACGTGTGTATGTGTGTGTGTTTTTTTGTGTAAGTGTGTTTTTGGGTATGTATGTATGTCTATGGGTATGTGTGTAGGTGTGTAGGTGTGTATGTGTGTGTGTGTGTGTGTTTGAATGTGTATATGTGTGTATGCCTATATATATGTATGTCTGTATATCTATATGTAGGTATGTAGATTTGTCTGTATTTATGTATGTATGTATGGTTGTATGTATGTAGATATGTATGTATGTTTGTATGTAGGTATGTAGGTAGGTAGATACATATGAATGTATGTATGTACGTAGGTATGAATGTATGTATTTATATATGTAGGTAGGTATGTATGTAGGTAACTATGTATATATGTATGTTTGTAGGTATGTTGGTATGTATGTATGTATGTATGTATGTATGTATGTATGTATGTATGTATGTATGTATGTATGTATGTATGTATGTATGTAGGTATGTATATATGTATATAGGTATGAATGTATGCATGTATGTAGGTATGTACGAATGTATGTATGTATGTTTGTAAGTATGTATGTATGTATGTAGGTGGGTAGGTAGATACGTACATACATATGAACATATATACGTATGTATGTAGGCATGTATGTATGCATGTAAGTATATATTTATACGTATATATATATTGTTCAGCATGCATGTATATATGTACGTACGTATGTATGTATGTATATTAGTTTGTATGTATGTATGTATGTATGTATGTATGTTGTTATGTTATTATGTACGTTCGTACGTATGTTCGTATATATGTATGTATGTATGTCTCTATGTGTGTATGTGTGTGTGTGTTTATTTATGTATGTTTGTACGTATGTCTATGTGTATGTATGCATGTATGTATGCAGGCATGTATGTTCGTAGGTACGTACGTATGTAAGTACATACGTATATAAGTATATATGTATGTGTGTATGTAGGTTTGTTTGTTTGTACTTAGGTACGCATGTATGTACATATGTCTGCGTGTATGTTTGTTTGTACATATATATGTACGTAGATACGTATGTATTACGTATATAGGTACATATGTATGTGTGTATGTTTGTATGTATGTATGCAAGTACGTATGTCTCTGTGTATGTCTATATGTATGAATGTATGTATGTATGTATGTATGTTGGTAGGTATGTATGTAAGTACATATGTACGTATGTATGTATGTATGTTTGTATGTTGGTATGTATGCAGGTATGTTTGTAGGTACGTAGGTACGTATGTATGTTTTTATGTCTGTGTATATGGTTGTATGTATGTGTGTATGTATATATGTATGTATGTGTGTGTGTGTGTGTCTATATGTATGTATGTATGTACTTACGTATGTATGTTTTTCTGTGTGTGTGCGTTTGTGTGTCTGTATGTAAGTACGTAGGTTTTTGTTTATGTATGTATGTATGTATGTATGTATGTATGTTTGATAGTTTGTTTTTTTGTGTATGTTGGTAGTTTTGTGTTTAGTAATGTATGGATGTATGTATGAATGAATGTATGTGTGTATGTATGTATGTATGTAGATATGTATGCATGTAGGTAGGTATGTATGTATGTATGTATGTATGTATGTATGTATGTATGTATGTATGTTTGTGGGATACATGTATGTATGTATGTATGCTTGTAGGTAGGTGCATTGATACGTACGTATATACGTACGTACGTAAGTACGTACGTATGTTTGTATGTATGTATGTATGCATGTACGTATGTGTATCTGTGTGAACAGATGTATGGATGTATGTATATGTAAATGTTGTTTGTATGTTTATCTGTATGTATGTAGGTATGTATGTATGTATCTATGTATATATGTTTGTTTGTTTGTATGTATGTATGTGTGTATGTGAGTATATATATACATATGACAGTGTGTATGTATATATGTTTGTATGTATCTATGTATGTACGTATGTAGGTATGTATTTTTGTATGTACGTGTGTACGTCGGTATGTATATACGTATGACTATGTGTACGTATGTATGGATGTATGTATGTATGTATGTATGTATGTATTTATGTATGTATGTATGTATGTAAGTAAGTAAGTAAGTAAGTAAGTAAGTAAGTAAGTAAGTAAGTATGTATGTATGTATGTATGTATGTATGTATGTATGTATGTATGTGTCACGACCCGTCCTCGGGGCCCGTGCCGTGACTACCCCAAGCCCGCCTTCCATAGGCCAGGGGCTGGCGACTAGCACCAAAGGCGTAAAATCCCGATAACTGGGAAGGCATTGCCTATATAAAAGAAAACAAGCACCACAGAGTACAAGCGGAAGTAAAACACTAAGTACAAAAAGAAGTGCTGAAAAGTAAAAAAGGGGCCGGAAATACAAGCCCAACTGTAAAGTACAACTCGAAAGGGAAAACAGCGACTGAAAAGTAAAGCTGCTACGCCGAGTTGTCCACTGGAAATCCCACCTGAAGGGTGGGTACAGATAGCTCCTCTGCTCCTCGGGTCCCGCCGTCCGCTCCGAGTATGTCCCGCCCAGTGGTCCACCTCCGGGTACCGCCTCGTCGTATAGTCCACCTCCAGGTACCGTCCAGTCCTCGAACACTCGGCCTCTGTCAGTACTGGTCGTCGTCTGCAACCAACACAACGAGGTGCGGGCATAGCCCGTGCAGGGGTGAGTATAACGATACTCAGTAGGGACCCCGAGACCCTCAAGGTCTCACTAAAACCAACAAGGATAACCACAAGAAGATCTCAACAGATAAACTCTACTTAGGTATATGCCCATACATATACCTAAGTTATCAAGTAACCCATCTCAATCATGAGGAAACACAAGGATCATGAGATCAATGGATAACCACTACCCAGGTATATGCCCATACATATACCTAAGTTATCAAGTAACCCATCTCAATCATGAGGAAACACAAAGGTCAAATGTCTCAGCTCAAACCAGGATTTTCATTATCGAAACTGTAACTACTGAAGAGCTCCGTCTCTAGAGTGTACAGTGGTCCTGTCACGACTCCGACGTACTGCTCACTAACCTAAGACTGCTGAGGTACTCCTCCTGTCGAGTACTGCGGGTTTGCGGCCAACTACCGGGCGCTCCGTCCGCTGAGGGTCTGTCGCCAAATACCGGGCGCTCACCCAAATAGCCTACTGAGGTACTCCTCCTGTCGAGTACCGCAGGTTTGCTGCCAACTACAAGGCGCTCCGTCCGCCGTGGGTCTGCCGCCAAATACCGGGCGCTCCGTCCACTGGGCTAGTCGACTCACTCCAAGTCGAGTCGGTCAAGCAGTCGTCAGGTCTCAGTCGGCTACACGGTCTCCGTACTCTGCACGCTCGTCTCCGGGAGGGTCCGCTCCACGAGCTACTGGTCGATACTCCAAGTATCACAAAGTCCCACAAAGAAGTATCTCCAAAGACCGTCTCGTCACAGGGGTCTCAACGCAACAGACGGCGCGTCGATCGGACGCCCGGTCTGTGAGTTATTAGCCTTTTCGTCCCAGGGGCCCGGTTGGTTTCGTGTGCGAACCAATCCCGGCCGTATCACAACTGTACCCTGAACTCCCATAGGGTATACTCAAAGGGACCGTTACTCAACGTAACCACCAACGCCGCTGACGGTTCGTCAAACGGACGTCCTGTCTGAAAGATATCAGCTTTCCCGTTCCAGGGGCCCGGTTGGATTTCGGGTGCGATCCAACCCGGCCACTACTAACTGTATCCAAAACTCGGGCGAAAGATACCAAAAGTTTCGTATCGTAAACAGGAACTCAACGCAACAGACGGTGCGTCGATCGGACGCCCGGTCTGAGAGTTATTGGCATTTTCGTCCCCGGGGCCCGGTTGGTTTTTAAGGCAAAACCAACCCGACCATACTCCACCTACGTCCAAACCTCGGGCGGAGTATGTCAAAAGATCCTTCTCACTAAGAGGAACACAACACAGCTGACGACACGTCAATCGGACGCCCGTAGCTCAAGATATGAGCGTTTCCGCTCCGAAGGCCCGGTTGGTTTTGTGAACAAACCAACCCGGCCGAACTCAAAGTAATCCGAAACCTTGAGTGCGATATACCGAAACGACCGTCTCGATCCAAGGATCGCGTTGCCACAGACGGTTCGTCATTCGGAGGTCCGAGGATCAAGATATGACCAAAAGACCGAAACTGGTTCGAAACGGGGGGGTCCGGGTCCGGGCCGACCCGGCCCGACCCCCCCCCCCCCCCCCCCCCCCTGGGGCGGTCCGGCCGGCGCGGCCGCGCGGCAGTGCGGGGACGCGGCGGCGCGGGGGCCGCGGCGGCGCGGGGACGCGGCGGCGCGGCGGCGCGGGGGCCGCGGCGGCTTGGCGCCGCGGGGTAGCTGCACGCGGGGGCTAAGCCCCCGCTGATTGAAAGGTGGCGCGACCTTTGTGCCGCGCCATTTGCAAGAAACGGCCCCCGCACGTGGGGGCCGGCTGGAAATAAAACCGGGGGGCTGTTGCCCCCCCTTTATATGAAAACCGCCCCACTTTAAGAGTTGGGTTTTTTATGCGCTGGCCGGGGGATTAATTCCCCCGGTTTAACGTTATCCGGCCGGCCAGCTGGCCGGCCGGTTTTCTCCAACGGGACCGGAAATTCCGGTCCCCTCTTCGGCTTCCGACGCCGGCGGCCCGGCCGCCGATCTTCTCTTCCTGCCGCGGCCCGGAACCGGCCGCGGTCTCCTCGTCCCGCCACGGCCCGGAACCGTCCGCGGTGTTCGTCGTCCGGCGCGGTGCGACGACACCGCGCCCCCTTCGTCGTGCCTTGATTCCTTTCAACGCGGCGCGACGGCGTCGCGTTCTTGATGATTCTTCCTCGGCGTGGCGCGATGGCGCCGCGTAAAATAATTTCACGATTATCCGCGTGGTGCGACGACACCACGCCACTTTGCTTCCACCCGCAAGAAATAACAACAAGAACGATGGAGGGGGTTCGGCCGTGTTCATGCGGTCCGGCCCCCTCACGTTAAGCAATAACGCATCTTTAAATAATCAAAAGCCACACGTTAGACTTGCTAAAAATTCATGATCAAAAATAGAATAACTAAACAATAATCAACAACCCCTACCGTGGTATAAGGTTCGAAGATTTGTCAACGTTCCGCAGAAGACGACGTCGCGGAGGTCGGGCGTCGCGGTAGCTGTTCGTCAAATCCGATGACGAAGGGGTGCGTCCGAAGAGACACGTCGTTGGAGAATACTTGTACGCCGACGAAGGTTGTCCGAGGAAGAAGCGGTGTCCTCACTCGTTGACACGGAAGACGAAGAAGAGCGGAGCGGCGTTCTTCGTCGGAACATGAGCGTTCACGTCAAGTCTTGAGGAATGTCAAATAAAAATAAAACAACGAACTCAAGAACCCCTACCTCGATAGTCGCACGTTGACGTAGTCGTGGAATATCGGTGTCGATTCCTTTGACGTCGGAGGAAGAGTCGTTGTTGATGGTGTTCGTCGCGGAAAACCGTCGTGGAAGAGATGACGCCGAAGAAGTACGTCGCGTCGCGGATACGGCGTCGCGGATGGACCGTGTTCTTCGGCGGAGAAGTTCTTCGTTGAAGAACGGCGTTCTTCGCGTTCTTCGTTAAGTTTGAAGAAGCTGAAGAAGACTTCCCTACTCTCTCAAGGAGATAAAAATTCTAAAAAAATAAAATAAGACTCTTTCTTATTTTATTCACACAACCCAACCTCTTTGAATTTCAAAGGTTTGAAATTCAATAACCACACACAACTCACCTCATTAACTCATTACATTTAAGTCATAGGTTTATAACTTAAGTTAACATAATTTAAGTGGGAGTTGAGGGGGTTTTAGAGGATATGAAGGGGTGGGGTTCGTGTGGGTCCCACCACCCTCATAACCTCCCATGGGAGGTTGGGTGGTTACCCAACTTCCAACAGGAGATATCACTTAGAGTAAAATAATAAAAATTGTAGTGTAATTACAAAGTAAACATCCACAATTTTTTTATTATCAACACTCGAATGAACGCAACTCCAGAACAGGAGTTCCTAAGCGTATACCGGCGCTACGGTTCCATTGGTGCCCTCGGAATTCGATTCCGGGCACCGGTTCAAAAGTTAGAAAAACCCGCTCGTCCGTTCACTGAACGTACCCGAGCCAAAACTTCAGAAAATGATTCCGGGCACACCGGGCCTCGGAATCAGGTGCCGTCAGAAACTGCGTTCTTGTAAAATTCCAAAGAAAATTAACAAAAAAATTTCCTTGAAATTTACGGGTCTTTACATTACTCCCACCACAGGGCTTTACGTCCCCGTAAAGCTTCACCACAAACTTAGGGAAACAAAGCGGTACTGAGCACGCAACTGAGCCTTCCGCTCCCATGTGTTCACCTGGAGGTTCCCGCGCTGCCAAAGAAAGTGAACAAGAGGAATCGACCATCCTCCTAGGATCCGCTCCTGTCGATCCTCGATCCCCACAGGAACCTCCGTATAAGACACTCATCGCCACCGTCTAGCTCCTCATGGTCGATGATATGCGAAGGGGGGTCAAGCACGTACCTCCTCAGTTGGGATACGTGGAAAACGTCGTGCACCTAGTGCAACTGAAGTGGATGGGCCAAGCGGTAAACCACCTCGCCTACCCAGCTGAGGACCTAGAAAGGTCCGTTGAACCTCGGAGATAACTTGCCTCCCAGGCCACATCTCTGTAAACCTCGTCGAGATGAGTCCCGTAAGAAGACGTGGTCGTCATCTTCGAACTCCAGAGGTCTCCATTTCTATTAGAACTGAAACTCAAAACGACTGCTGCTATGAGGGTAAGGTTGACCAACTCAAGTGTGATCGGTCGCACCCCCCCTGTGCAAGAGTTACCCTGCACTGCCTGGGGTTTCCTTTTCCGCCGACCAAGGAAAACCCATCCCAACGTTTCCCTAAAACCGTGAATTTGAGTATGAACAGTTATTGCCCATTCTATAATCAAACTAACGTCGTAAGGCCTCGACGCTGCCACCAAGAGATTCCAACCAGAACTCTCACCTCGAGGGTCTGACCACACCGTCGGCATAAGTGTGATTATCGAGTCTCCTCCCAAGGTATCTCCAGACGTGAGGGTCAAGTCCACGGCTTACCGGAAACTCTAGGTCTGGAAAAAGATTTGTGGAAGCGAGGAATGATTCATATCGACTTCTGTTACTACAGCAGCTAGTAGTGGACATAGACTGTCCCTTGAATCATTTCTAGAGCCATTGGGTCACACTCCTTGACCGCATGCAGCCGCACTCTTCCTCTGCCCTCCAGCTCCCTGAGCCTGGCGGGAATAATTATGGCGGGTGGTTGTAGCATGTTAGGATGTACACCACCTCATGCTGCTCTCCTAGCTTTGCCTCCACGTCAGCCACTTCGCAGGCTCATCTCTCCTTTAAGCTTCCTCTTCTTGAAACATTTAACACGCCCGAGTCTCTAAGACTGGCACTGGTTTCTTGTTTCTTACTGCACTGTGCAGTCTTCATCCGCTCCTGGATGAACTGCACCTCCTTTGCATATGATCTGGAAGAGCTGCTAATATTTCTCCTTTGCCGAAAAGAGAAACCTGGTCTCATCCCCTCTCTAGATGAACCACGCCCATTGCCTAATACAGTCAATCCGGGCATGAAGGATGCATTCATGCCATGGATGACGTCGTAAGGCCTCAACGTAACTACTAAGAGATCCAACTGTCACTCTCGCCTCCAAGGGTCGAGTCACGCTGTCGGCATCAGTGTGAGGTCACTGGGTCTCCTCCAGTTGAAATCTCGAAAGTGAGGGTCAAGTCAACAGTTTAACCGGGACCACTCAGTAACATCACAAAAGAGGACAGGAAGGAAAACATCACAAGATAAGTGTCTTTATTTTATTGCAGCTCATGGTACAAAGACACAAAAACAATATCAACATGGAACTAGAAGTACAAGAGACGTATCCACTAGTTCCTCTTCTGTCCACCTACTCCAGGATCTCTACAGCCTTGTCCACTGCTCTACTGTTGCTCAAGCATTCGTCGCTGCCTCTGCCTCGGTGGCTCCTCAAAAGCCTATGGTTCAACTGAACGAGGAGTCGGACAGTCACGTGCCAGGTGACCCTTCCCGCGGCATGAGTAACACAGTCTGCTTCTGGCACGCCTGGCTCTGTTCCCTCTCCGGGTGCCCCGCACCACCGGTCCTAAAACCCGAGATCGCCCAACTACTGGTCTGGTCCTCCTAGACCTCTGCATCATCTGTCTACTGCCCACAGATGACTCGGCTTCTGATCGAAAAACACGCGGCAAAGGAAGCAGCTCCTGAACACGCTCGGGGTGTAGAGCTACTGGCACAAACTCCACCTTGAAGAAGGTCTCGAAGTCTTCCCATGTGAAAGCCATTCCATCGCAAAACTGGAACAAGTGGCTCCACCACCTACCTGCTGCTTCCTGAAGAAGGCTGGCAGCAAAGGTCACCATGAAGTCTGATGGCGTCCCCACTAGCCTGAAGACTCCCACCACAGCCTCCAGCCAATCCTCAGCCGCCTGCGGGTCCGTCTCTCCCCCGAACCTGGGTGGCCTCTGGCGCTGGAACTCATGCAGTGCGCGCAAGTAGCGGGCATCGCCTACTGCTGGGGCTGGTGGCATCGGTGGCCCAACGTATGGTAGTACCGCTGGCGCCTCCGCTGGTGCCTCAACTGCAAGAGGGCCCTGTACCGAAGCCTCGTCACATGACAGGCTGTCAGCACGCACATCCCTCTGGGCTCTAACTGGTCGTCCGAGAAAAGGCATCCTGAAAGAAACAACGTAACACGGTCAAACGATTATACCTGGTGAGCTGACCTGGTTTGAGCTGTTTTAAGGGGGGAAACCTTTGAAAACACACACACAATCAGTGTTTTCGTGCACAAAGTCGGAAATCAGTTGTCAGGGTCCTGGTGTATGGATACGTCGGCCGCCCGCACCAACACTGGACTCCCTGAACTGAAAACCACACTCGGTACCCTTAACACTATTGCTTCACAGAAAGAAAGATCAGAGTCTGCGGTAGAACCGAACACCTCTGATACCAATTTGTCACGACCCGTCCTCGGGGCCCGTGTCGTGACTACCCCAAGCCCGCCTTCCATAGGCCAGGGGCTGGCGACTAGCACCAAAGGCGTAAAATCCCGATAACTGGGAAGGCATTGCCTTTATAAAAGAAAACAAGCACCACAGAGTACAAGCGGAAGTAAAACACTAAGTACAAAAAGAAGTGCTGAAAAGTAAAAAAGGGGCCGGAAATACAAGCCCAACTGTAAAGTACAACTCGAAAGGGAAAACAGCGACTGAAAAGTAAAGCTGCTACGCCGAGTTGTCCACTGGAAATCCCACCTGAAGGGTGGGTACAGATAGCTCCTCTGCTCCTCGGGTCCCGCCGTCCGCTCTGAGTATGTCCCGCCCAGTGGTCCACCTCCGGGTACCGCCTCGTCATATAGTCCACCTCCAGGTACCGTCCAGTCCTCGAACACTCGGCCTCTGTCAGTACTGGTCGTCGTCTGCAACCAACACAACGAGGTGCGGGCATAGCCCGTGCAGGGGTGAGTATAACGATACTCAGTAGGGACCCCGAGACCCTCAAGGTCTCACTAAAACCAACAAGGATAACCACAAGAAGATCTCAACAGATAAAATCTACTTAGGTATATGCCCATACATATACCTAAGTTATCAAGTAACCCATCTCAATCATGAGGAAACACAAAGGTCAAATGTCTCAGCTCAAACCAGGATTTTCATTATCGAAACTGTAACTACTGAAGAGCTCCGTCTCTAGAGTGTACAGTGGTCCTGTCACGACTCCGAGATACTGCTCACTAACCTTAGACTGCTGAGGTACTCCTCCTGTCGAGTACTGCGGGTTTGCGGCCAACTACCGGGCGCTCCGTCCGCTGAGGGTCTGTCGCCAAATACCGGGCGCTCACCCAAATAGCCTACTGAGATACTCCTCCTGTCGAGTACCGCGGGTTTGCTGCCAACTACAAGGCGCTCCGTCCGTCGTGGGTCTGCCGCCAAATACCGGGCGCTCCGTCCACTGGGCTAGTCGACTCACTCCAAGTCGAGTCGGTCAAGCAGTCGTCAGGTCTCAGTCGGCTACACGGTCTCCGTACTCTGCACGCTCGTCTCCGGGAGGGTCCGCTCCACGAGCTACTGGTCGATACTCCAAGTATCACAAAGTCCCACAAAGAAGTATCTCCAAAGACCGTCTCGTCACAGGGGTCTCAACGCAACAGACGGCGCGTCGATCGGACGCCCGGTCTGTGAGTTATTAGCCTTTTCGTCCCAGGGGCCCGGTTGGTTTCGTGTGCGAACCAATCCCGGCCATATCACAACTGTACCCTGAACTCCCATAGGGTATACTCAAAGGGACCGTTACTCAACGTAACCACCAACGCCGCTGACGGTTCGTCAAACGGACGTCCTGTCTGAAAGATATCAGCTTTCCCGTTCCAGGGGCCCGGTTGGATTTCGGGTGCGATCCAACCCGGCCACTACTAACTGTATCCAAAACTCGGGCGAAGGATACCAAAAGTTCCGTATCGTAAACAGGAACTCAACGCAACAGACGGTGCGTCGATCGGACGCCCGGTCTGAGAGTTATTGGCATTTTCGTCCCCGGGGCCCGGTTGGTTTTTAAGGCAAAACCAACCCGACCGTACTCCACCTGCATCCAAACCTCGGGCGGAGTATGCCAAAAGATCCTTCTCACTAAGAGGAACACAACACAGCTGACGACACGTCAATCGGACGCCCGTAGCTCAAGATATGAGCGTTTCCGCTCCGAAGGCCCGGTTGGTTTTGTGAACAAACCAACCCGGCCGAACACAAAGTAATCCGAAACCTTGAGCGCGATATACCGAAACGACCGTCTCGATCCGAGGATCGCGTTGCCACAGACGGTTCGTCATTCGGAGGTCCGAGGCTCAAGATATGACCAAAAGACCGAAACTGGTTCGAAACGGGGGGGGTCCGGGTCCGGGCCGACCCGGCCCGACCCCCCCCCCCCCCCCCTGGGGCGGTCCGGCCGGCGCGGCTGCGCGGCGGCGCGGCGGCGCGGGGACGCGGCGGCGCAGGGGCCGCAGCGGCGTGGGGACACGGCGGCGCGGGGGCCGCGGCGGCTTGTCGCCGCGGGGTAGCTGCACGCGGGGGCTAAGCCCCCGCTGATTGAAAGGTGGCGCGACCTTTGTGCCGCGCCATTTGCAAGAAACGACCCCCGCACGTGGGGGCCGGCTGGAAATAAAACCGGGGGGCTGTTGCCCCCCCTTTATATGAAAACAGCCCCCCTTTAAGAGTTGGGATTTTTATGCGCTGGCCGGGGGATTAATTCCCCCGGTTTAACGTTATCCGGCCGGCCAGCTGGCCGGCCGGTTTTCTCAAACGGGATCGGAAATTCCGGTCCCCTCTTCGGCTTCCGACGCCGGCGGCCCGACAGCCAGTCTTCTCTTCCTGCCGCGGCCCGGAACCGGCCGCGGTCTCCTCGTCCCGCCGCGGCCCGGAACCGTCCGCGATGTTCGTCGTCCGGCGCGGTGCGACGACACCGCGCCCCCTTCGTCGTGCCTTGATTCCTTTCAACGCGGCGCGACGGCGTCGCGTTCTTGAAGATTCTTCCTCGGCGTGGCGCGACGGCGTTGCGTAAAATAATTTCATGATTATCCGCGTGGTGCGACGGCACCACACCACTTTGCTTCCACCCGCAAGAAATAACAACAAGAACGATGGAGGGGGTTCGGCCGTGTTCATGCGGTCCGGCCCCCTCACGTTAAGCAATAACGCATCTTTAAATAATCCAAAGCCACACGTTAGACTTGCTAAAAATTAATGATCAAAAATAGAATAACTAAACAATAATCAACAACCCCTACCGTGGTATAAGGTTCGAAGATTTGTCAACGTTCCGCAGAAGACGACGTCGCGGAGGTCGGGCGTCACGGTAGCTGTTCGTCAAATCCGATGATGAAGGGGTGCGTCCGAAGAGACACGTCGTTGGCGAATACTTGTACGCCGACGAAGGTTGTCCGAGGAAGAAGCGGTGTCCTCACTCGTTGACACGGAAGACGAAGAAGAGCGGAGCGGCGTTCTTCGTCGGAACATGAGCGTTCACGTCAAGTCTTGAGGAATGTCAAATAAAAATAAAACAATGAACTCAAGAACCCCTACCTCGATAGTCGCACGTTGACGTAGTCGTGGAATATCGGTGTCGATTCCTTTGACGTCGGAGGAAGAGTCGTTGTTGATGGCGTTCGTCGCGGAAAACCGTCGCGGAAGAGATGACGCGGAAGAAGTACGTCGCGTCGCGGATACGACGTCGCGGATGGACCGTGTTCTTCGGCGGAGAAGTTCTTCGTTGAAGAACGACGTTCTTCGCGTTCTTCGTTAAGTTTGAAGAAGATGAAGAAGACTTCCCTACTCTCTCAAGGAGATAAAAATTCTAAAAAAATAAAATAAGACTCTTTCTTATTTTATTCACACAACCCAACCTCTTTGAATTTCAAAGGTTTGAAATTCAATAACCACACACAACTCACCTCATTAACTCATTACATTTAAGTCATAGGTTTATAACTTAAGTTAACATAATTTAAGTGGGAGTTGAGGGGGTTTTAGAGGATATGAAGGGGTGGGGTTCGTGTGGGCCCCACCACCCTCATAACCTCCCATGGGAGGTTGGGTGGTTACCCAACATCCAACAAGAGATATCACTTAGAGTAAAATAATAAAAATTGTAGTGTAATTACAAAGTAAACATCCACAATTTTTTTATTATCAACAATCGAATGAACGCAACTCCAGAACAGGAGTTCCTAAGCGTATACCGGCGCTACGGTTCCATCGGTGCCCTCGGAATTCGATTCCGGGCACCGGTTCAAAAGTTAGAAAAACCCGCTCGTCCGTTCACTGAACGTACCCGAGCCAAAACTTCAGAAAATGATTCCGGGCACACCGGGCCTCGGAATCAGGTGCCGTCAGAAACCGCGTTCTTGTAAAATTCCAAGGAAAATTAAGAAAAAAATTTCCTTGAAATTTACGGGTCTTTACAGTATGTATGTATGTATGTATGCATGTGGGTGTGTATGTGTGTATGTGTGTATGTGTGTACCTATTTATGTGTGTATCTATATATCTGTGTATGTGTGTATGTGTGTAAATTTTTATGTTTGTACGTGTGTATCTCTGTAGGTATGAATGTTGGTATGTATGTATGTATGTATATATGTATGTATGTATGTTTGTTTGTTTGTATGCATGTATGAATGTATCTAGGTTAGTATGTATGTATGTTTGTGTGTGTGTGTGTCTGTGTATGTATGTTTGTATGTTTGTATGTATGTAGTAGTATTCTCAATTTCTAATTGATCCTTACCAACTTCTATACTTAGTATGTTAAAATTCCAATTTTCCAACAAAATTCCCCCATATGTGGGTTTTATGGCATTACGTAAGGGTAAAGTGTGTTTCAAGGATGCTGAATATAAGTAACACCCTTTTTAAGGTTTCGATAATGGAAGAGTCCCTTTCCAATGACATTCGTATTGATAATACCATGTGACATTGTGTTCTATAGGGGTACCAAGGTGCTATGTATGGGTATCCAAAACCTTGGGTAAGGGAACTTAAGGTGCTGCATAAGGGCAGTACTATGCCATGTAATGTTGACCAATGGCATGTGTAAGGGTGTGAGCTAATGTAAGGGTGCTTCATACGTGTCATATGAGATATATACATCCTTCCTAATTGTAGAATGAAGCATTCATAAAGGAGTTGGCTCACATAAGGGTACTACTGTGTTGTGTAAGGGTAACTAGAGGATTTTGATAATGTAACCACATTTTGTCAATGGTCACAAATGGATAAGTCAGCATTGTATAAATGTAAGCATAGGTTTGAGACCTATGTAAAGGTAAAACTCATTACCATTACACAAAATATAATAGGTGTGTATTACCCTTACACAATTCCAATCAATGGGAACAATTATGAATTAAATCCCTTTATGGATTTGTTTTCCCCTATGTAGCCCTATAACTCCTTTTTGATGACATTGTAAACCACAAATATTGGGATTAAATACCATTGATTATTTTTCCTTAATTAATGTTTTTATTAATATATAAATTCCAAAAAAACAAATAGAGACAAATTTAATTGCTAATTTATTTGGTGGATTAAATGCTATGGATTAGTACATGGTTGTTTTTTCTTAAATATTTGAAACCTTACATACATAATTTTATTAGTTGATCTGTTGGCATCCATGTTTCCCATAGGTTAATTTACATGGATCTGATAATTATTCTTCCACCTGACTGAGTTATTATTTTTATTTTATTGGCATGAATGAAATCCCTCTCACCTCTATCCTTGAAGGACGTATGCTAAAATGAATATATTATAGGTATATTTTCATGAGTAAATGGTAAATTTTTTCATTCAATGTATTCTCGTCAAATAAAGAAGAACTCATATAATGACAATAACCTTGTTTTATCAATGAATAATAACCCAAAATTATCACATATATACTACCCTGTAGAGATTCTAAAGTATCACTTTTGAAATTTATAATTATTCATTCAAAAATAAATCTATAAACATATACATTGTCATATTTTGATAATTCTAAAATTATATAAGGTGGATACAATTTTATCAATTATTTTTTATTAATTTTTATAATAATTTTTCTGGATTTGGTTACTTGAATCCTCAATAAACCTTGAACATTAATGTGTCGAACACTATGTTCATAAGGCGCAGGATGAGGTTTTATTGGACATAGAGGTTTCCACCATAGCATCAAAAGTAGAAAGGGGGGTTTATCATTAACATTAAAATCAATGACTGAGAGTTAGGAAGTTCCCTACATTATATGGATCGTGTATATACTTTTTTTCAAGGTTAGTTCATGTTAAAATGCTTGATTATTGTGCTTGATTTTGATCTCATGTTGGTGTGTTTGTGGCCCATGAGACCATTATGGTGAAAATTGCATGATTTTTTAAAGATTACCTAATTTAAATTGTTTATAATGATCACATGAGGTTTTTTGTTGTTACTTTAGTCTCATGTTTTTTTGGATTTCCTAGTATTCTTTTTTTGTTTTTATGTTATCAGGCCTTTGGTGGTTTCATTCTTGGTACTCAGTACAGGAGGACAATCATTACATGATTTCCCCTTTTAGGGGGAGTATGCATGACATATGATGATGAAAAAGATAGAATTGATTATAAAGTGGAAATACGATGATACCATGGATCCATCTTCAGGATGAACACATTTCACTGGTTGTCATGAACCGTCCATCGGGGCTCGTGATGTGACTACCTCAAACCCGCCTTTCATAGGCCAGGGGCAGCACCAAAGGCCTAATTCCCTAAAACTGCAAAGGAATTGCCTTTATAATCTATAAACACACACAAGAAAGCACAGAATAGGATACGAAACACCATGTAAAACTCTATATCAAAAGTGTGTTGAAAGTAAAATGGGTATGTCATAAAAGCCCAACAGTAAAGTAGAAGAAAATGAAAGTACAATTACAACGGTAGAAAAAGGACTACAACAACTAGGTCATCCTCTGAGGATCCAACTTGAAGGGTAGGTATAGATCACCTCCTTAGAACTCCTCGTCCGTCCATCTCCTCCATGTACCGACACGTTGTAAGGTCCACTTTTGGGTACCACCCAGTCCTTTAACTCTCAACCTCAGTCAGCGTTGTCTGTCATCTTCATCCAACACAACAAGGTGCAGGCATAGCTCGTGAAGGGATGAGTATAACGATACTCATTAGGGACCCTGAGACCCTGAAGTTCTCACAAAATAAAACAAGGATAAAACAAAAAGTATGAAACCAATATATATCCTTACTTAGGTATCTACCCATGAATATACCTAAGTTATCAAGTAATTTATCTCAATCATGAGGAAAACACAGAGGTTCTGACACAGCTCACACCTGGATTTATTCTAGGTGTAGTGTTATGTTACATCCCCATTCATAATGTCGAACACCTCGGAATTTGGAGAACTCCTCCTCTATCGAGTCTGCGTCACACATAGGCACTTCCCACTAACCTTGGACTGCTGGGGTACTTCTCCTGGAGAGTATCATGGGTCTGCCACGTCATAGAGAGGTTCTCCCCACTGTGGGTCTTCCGCATCACACATAGGTGCTCCCCCTCATGGCCTGCTGAGTTACTCTTCCTGTTGAGTAGCGTGGGTCTGCCGTGTCACCAAAGAGCCCCCCATCATGGGTCCACCACATCACCAAGGCACTCCCCACTTAGCATGTAATGTCACTCGGAGCCGAAACGGTCAGTAGTCATCATGTCTTAGCCCGCCATAGGGATCCCACACTATGTTTTCTCATCTCTGGGAGGATCTCCTCCACAAGAAACTAGTTGATACTCCAACTATCAAGAAGTCCCTTTAAGAATTATCACAAAGGTATGTCATGTTATTGGGGTCTCAACATAAAAGAAGGTGCTTCAATCGGATGCACGGTCTGTGAGTTATTCTTCTTTTAGTCTCGGGGGCCCTGTTGGATTCATACTCGATCCAACCTGACCATTCCCTATCTAAAAAACAAACTTGGTGGGGTATACGCAAAGGGACAGAATCATTCTATGATTTCCAGCACCGCTGACGGTTCATCAAACGGACGTCTGATGCCAAAGTTATGGCCAAAATAAAGTATATGGGTCATTGTGGGACCGGGTCCGGTCATTCCTGGTCAGACTGACCCGGCCCGGCCTGCAGTGCAGCCCGGCCCGAGGGGCCGCGAGGTCTGCAAAAGGCGTGGAGGCCGCGGGGCGGCACAGATTGTTGTGAGGCGGCTCAACGAATGGAGGCATCAGCTCGGATGACAGCGACGATGGATCGGTATATGGTGGATCGCCTAGGTAGACGGAAATGGACTGGATGATGGAAGCTCTTCTCGGTGGATGACAGCGACAGTTGGGCTCGTTTAGTTGTGGCTCGGCGGATAGCGGTGGTGGTTCAGTGGACATCGACGGTGGATCCGCGGATTACGGCAGAGGCTCGGCAGATGGTTGGTGCGGCTCGGCCTAGTCGGTGGTGGCTCGACAAATAGTGGGGGCGGCATGGCAGCTTAGAGGGGGTGGCGTGGGTGGCTCAACTCGGTGTGCAACGGAACGACAGAGGCCACGGGTGGCGACATCATTTCATTCGTTGCCTTCGTCGTCTTCATCCATTGCGAAGAACACAGAATTCAACCCAAGATTTATGGAGAGTATGGGCCATGTTATTTTGTCATGTGCTCTCTGTATTAGAGCAGTATCAAGAGGCTACTATATGTGAATCAAATTAATATTAATAATGGGTAAGGGAAAACAATTCAGACACTCTCCTTACAAGCTTCCACAATTTAATCATTCCCAATCTTACAAAAGAGAAAAAAACATTCAAGGATCAATCTAAAATAGATAGTTGATCTGCATTTATTGATTTAGTAGAGATGAACATGGTAATATAAATTCACTTATAAAAAACACCTACATGTTCAATGTTGGTTGATATTGGTACGAAAAGGTGGACGCCGATTCATTGTAGAAAAACATGTCCTACGTCGGAGGATGTTCCGAGGAAGGAAGATAAAGTCATGGTTGTTCTTCGTAGTGGAAGGTGTTCGTCATCTGAGTTCTTCATCAGGGGAGCAGTCTTCATTGGGTGCTTTCTACCAAAGATCTACCAAAATTTAAATGTACAACTGATGTGTTTCCCCTACATTAATCATTAGCAAAAATTCAAAAATAGCCTAATTAAAATCCTAGGTTGGTACATTTAATTAAGCTGGCTTGGAGTAATTAATGTGGAGGAAGCTCAAGATGCTCCTCCACATTAAAGAGGGGGGTTGAGTGGTTTCTTCTCCCCCCATTAAGAGGGGTCAGGTGGTACCAGCCACTATATTCAATTTTCCAAGTTATTGGAAACTTGGTTGGCCCCCACCACAATTAAACATGAAGAGGAGGTTTAGTTCCTATGGACCCCACCCCTAAACATCCACATGGATGGTGGTTACAAAAAAAAATATGCGCTTAATTTATTTATTATTTCCCCAAAAATCACAAATACTAACTTTCACCCTCGACCATCTGCCGTTGACGTGAAAGTCTCCTTAAGCGAATACTGGAACTGCCAGTTCGACGGTGCCCTCAGATTTGAAGTCCTAGAACCAGTTCCAATGTTAGTAAAACCCACTCACATGTGTACTAAATTTACCCGAACAAAATTTCCAAAATTCATTATGTGGGCTCTGGGTCTGAGAATCATGCGCCGTCAATTTTCACGGACTCGTAAAATTCCCATTTATTTAAAAAAAATCATCTGGGAAATCTGGGTCTTTACATTCTCCCCATCTTAGACATTATGTCTCCATAAGACATAACTCAAACTAAGGGAACAAGTGGGGGTACTGAACATGCATCTGAGCCTCCCGCTCCCATGTTCTCTCCTAGAGGTTCTCGTGATGCCAATGAATGTACACCCAAGGTATCGACCTCCACGAAGGACCTGCTCCTGTCAATCCTCAATCTCTAATGGGACCTCCGTAAAAGTTGACCCATCATCGATGTCCAGCTCACCATGTTTGATGATGTGAGAAGGTTTGAGCACGTATCTTCTCAGATGGGATACATGGAATACGTCGTGTACCCAATTAAACTAAGGTGGAAGAGCTAAGCAGTATGCTACCTTGCCAAGTCTAAACACGTACACCAAAAACATCTATAATTTGATCAAAAATTGTATCTGCATTTTCATCAGAATGCATTTTCAGATCATCAATAATTTTGTAAAAAACATGGAGTTTCCCCCCTTTCACACTATTTTATCCTTCAAATATATTTTCATGTTTTTCCAACATAAACATGGATTAACTGAAACACATCAGTTACAGATATACTTGACTTGATAAAGCTATAGTAAGGGAATTCTTTACATTTGAATCTTTATGAATCATGCTCTTATCAGTTTCCGTCCTAAGAAAAACTCTTGCATTAGTGATCCATATTCCTTGTATAATTGAAAAGAGAACATAATTTCCAAGATATGTAAGGTGAAATATTATCATGTCATTCCAAATATGGAAATTTCTTCAATCCTATAGTGGGACTCCCCTGACATTTTCATAATTCCCCAAAATAATAATTGAGCACATATTTAATTCCACCAATATCACTCTAATAAAACATGAAGGACCCCATAACACCATGGGAGATAAGGGTTTAATCCTAGTTCTAAATATTTCTTATAATGTAATATATTCGGTTTCCATGTTGTTAGGAACATGTTAAACACATGTGATAAGAACATGGAGAAAATAGAAAATGACATGAAAAGATACATCACAATAGTTTTACATGGTTCAACAAAGTTATTTGATCCTCCCAGGTGCGAACGAAGTTGAGGACACCAGCACGCAACATGTACCCGAGGGTTTGAATGGTCCACTCAGTCTGACCATCCGTCTGAGGATGGAAGGTGTTGCTCAAATGAATCTATGTCCCGAAAGCCTCCTGCAATCCCTTCCATAGACATGAAGTAAAAATTTCATCATGATTAGAGACTACAGTCGAGCGTACTCCATGTAACCGCCCAATATCTTGCACATACAGGCATCACAAAGCCTCTAATGAACCATGCTCTCTAATCGGTAGGAAGTGGGCTGACTTGGTGAGTCAGTCGACGATCAACCAAATCGAGTCATGTCCGCTGGATGAACATGGACATCCTATCACGAAGTCCATGGATATCAAATCCCACTTACACTATGGGAACTCTAAAGGTTGAACCAAGTATACTGGTACCTAATGCTCCGCCTTTACTTGTTGACATTTGAGGCACCCAAAGACAAACTCTACTACTGTTTTCTTCATTCCCAGTCGCCAGTTCTATCAACGGAGATCCTGGTACATCTTCAGCACTCCTAGATGTACTGCTAGAGGGGAAATGTGGAACTCCCTAAACACTTCCTCCTGAAGTGACACGGGCACCATGGTATATTTTCTGAAGATAATGGAAATCTCCCCACCTTCAGAAAATCCATCAAGTTCCTATCTTGTGGATATCTAAGCACGTTGAGTCTCATAGTCATCATCACCATGTTGCGCCTCCCTAACTCATTGAAGAAGCACGAGAGTGACTGTAAGAGACTGAAGAGAAGCTACTCCATCCTGATCCACAAAGGATATAAACAATGTGGCCATATGCTTTGTCGCATCACCTAGCATCTGTATACCAGATCTCCAGATTAGTGCATCATTTACAACGTTCCCATTACCTGGAGTATAGACTATCTCAAAGTCATAGTCCAGGAAGAACTCAAGACAACATCGTTATCTCTGGTTCAGGTCTTTATGATAAATGATATACATGAGAATCTTGTGATCTAAGTAGACTATAAAACGCTTGACCATCAAGTAATGTCTCCGCATCTACAAGGCAATGACCACTGCCGCTAATTCCTGGTCATGGGTAGCATATTTCTGCTTGTTTTGTCTTAGCTGTCGAGAACCATATGGGATCACTACTCACTCCTCCATCAAGACACATCCGAGCCCAGTATTTAATGTTTCGTAGATAACTACGTACCCTACAGCCTCCTCTGGTAGCCTCATGAGGGTGAACTAGTCAGTCTCTACCTCATCTCTTGAAAAATCTGTTGGCATCCCTCTGGCCAAATGAAGGGTTTCCCCTTCATTGTCAATGATGATAATGGAGTCTCTACCCAGGAGAAGTCAGGTAAAAATCTCTGGTATTACCTAGCCAAAGAAAACGTCCATCTCCCTTTAGGGAGGCATTTCAGGAAACATCTTTTGAAATTATGTCCCCATGTTATGTCACTCTTGTTTGGAACTGAAAACTCAAAACTCCTATGTATGAGTTTATCTTGTGCTGCCCAGGTTTCGTTTTTATTCTAACTAAGGAACACACCATTACAATGTTTTAGGTAAGGTAAAACCATTTTTACTAATACAGTCAATCTGAGAATGAACTATGGATGTCCAGTCCATACCCAAACTAACGTTGTTAGGCCACGACGCCGCCACCAAGAGGTTCAAACCAAAACTCTGGACTCAAGGGTCAGATCACACTATCAACATAAGTGTGATTATCATTTCTCCTCCCAAATTTCCCTCCAAATGTGAGGGTCAAGTCAACGGTTTAATCGGATACACTATGTCTTGGAAAAGATTCATGAATGGAAGGAATGATTGGTACCTATGTCTAATGATACTACAACTAGAAGTAGACACAGACTGTACCTCAAATCATTCCTTGAGCCCTTTAGTCACACTCCTTGACTGCATGCTGCTACTCTCTTACCTTGTCCCCTAGCTCCCTGATCCTTGTGGGAACCAAAATGGGGGGGTGGTTATAACATGTCGAAATTTACAGCACTTAATGCTGCTCCCCTATCTCTGCTTCCATGTCTACTGCCCTATAGATTCATCTGTCCCTATCACTTATTCTTCCCAAAACATTTTAAAATGCCCAAGTCTCTGGGACTAGCTCTAGTTTCCAGTTTTCCCACTACTAACACTCACTGGATGTATCCGCTCAGCCAAAGAACATTCATCCACTAGGAACTCTCTAGTACCCTAACATAAGTAGAAATGCATAGAGGAATAGTGTTAGATCATATGTACCTAAAGAACCCTCGCTCAGAGGTTCGAGCTCTGAAGCACTGTCCATACTGTATTCATTGAGTACATAGATAGTCGGTTCACCTTGATGAACCCTCACCTTTCGACATGTCATCTTGTCGAAGCTATAGAAGATTTAGGGAACTCTCAGCCACCTCCTCAAGCCAGTGCTCAGTTTCCCATGGGTCAGGTTCTCCTAGTAACCTAAGGGGTATATGATTCTAAAACACATAACTAAGCCTACATGTGTCATCTACTAGTACCATCAGTTGTAATTACTGACCAACGAGTAGTGCTATAGCTGGAACACTACCCGAATGTACCATATTAGGCAACGATTCACGTAACAAAGCCTCATCACTGTGCAGACCATCCACATGGTCACATGTTGAAAAATTTTAGTACATATGATCACCATATTCTCTACTAGTGTATCAACTAGGAAAAAAATCTAGTGATCGCCTCCATCCATCCCTTAGATGCATGGGAAACTATCTCACCTAGAAACCTCAGAGGCCTTTGCTGCTAGAACTCATGTAACATGCTCAGTCAGCGGGCACCATCCTCCAGTGTGGATGGTGGTAACTGATTCCCAATGAGAGGTGGTGTTGTTGGCACACCACCTGAAGGTGCCAACATTGTAAGAGGGCCCTACACAGGAGCATCATTGCTCGATGGGCTATCAGTGTGTAGAACTATCGGAACCCTAACTGGATATCTGCGTGGAGGCATCCAGAAAAGAAATAGGTGTTCCATGGTTAATTGGTTACATAGTGAGTGGTCTGTTATACCTAGTGAGCTGAATCAAACGATCACAAAGAAAACTTTTGAAAACACACACGCAATCAATGTTTTCATGCACAGAGTCAGAAATCAGAAGTCAGGGTCCTATGGTATCGATACGTCGGTCATCGTACCAACACTAGACTCCCTGAAATGAAAACCACACTAATTACCTTTAACACTATTGATTCACAGAAAATATCATAGTACTAATTCTGCGATTGAACCAACTGATTTGATACCAATTTTTCACGACCCATCCCCTAGTGCCCATGTAGTGACAACCCCAAGCCCATCTTCCATAGTATAGGGGCTAGCGACTAGCACCAAAGACTTAATTCCCTAAAACTAGGAATGCATTTCCTTTATAATCTGTAAACTCACACACAAGAAATCATATATATGGATACAAAAAACGGAGTAAATCTATATAAAAAGAGTGCATTGAAAGTAAAAGGGGGACAAAATACAAGTACAACTGTAATGTACAAGAAACTAAATATAGAAGTACAAGTGAAGAAAAAGGAAAACAACAAATAGGTCATCCTTCGAGGTTTCAAAGTAATGGGTAGTTAAAGATCGCCTCCTTTCCACTCCTCATCTATCCGTCTCCTCCATCTACCGACCCGTCGTAAGGTCCACCTCCGGGTACAATATAGTCCAGGTACTCTCAGCCTCAGTCAGCGTTTTCCATCGTCTACATCCAACAGAACAAGGTTTGGGAATAGCCCATGAAGGGGTGAGTATAATGATACTCAGTAGGGACCTCGAGACCCTCAAGGATTCACAAAATCCGACACGGATAAAACAAAATGTATGAAATCAACAGATATCCTTACTTAGGTATATACCCATACATATACCTAAGTTATAATGTAATCCATATCAATCATGATGAAAACACAGAGGTTCTAACTCAACTCACATAAGTATTTATTCTAGGGGTAGTGTTATGTTACATTCCCAATCACCATGTTGAACACCTCGGTTATTGGATAACTCATCATCTATCGAGTACAGTGGGCCTACCGCGTCTCACAGAGGCACTTCCCACTAACCATGGACTGCTGAGGTACTCCTCCTGTTGGGTACCATGGGCCTTCGTTGTCACACAGTGATGCTCTGCACCGTGGGTTTGCCGTGTCGCACAGAGGCGCTCCCCCTCATGGATTGTTGAGGTACACCTCCTATAGAGTACCATGGGTATGTTGCGTCACCAAGGTGCTCCACACCATGGGTCTACCGCGTCACTGAGGTGCTCCGCAACCTGGGTCTGCCGCATCACTAAGGTGCTCCCCACTCGGCCCGCCAAGTCACTCCGAGTCGAAACAGTCATCAGTCGTCATGTCTCATCCAGCCACTGGGGGTCTCGCACTATGCTCGCTCATCTCCAGGAGGATCTGCTCCACAATCTTCTGGTCGATACTCCAACTATCACGAAGATCCATGAAGAAGTATCACAATGGTTTGTCACATCATAGGGGTATCAACCTAACATAGGGCGCGTCAATCGGGCGCCCTGTCTGTGAGTTATTAGCCTTTTAGTCCCTAGGGCCTGATTGGATTCGTACTCAATACAACCTGACTGTTCCCCATATCAATCCAAAACCCAGTGGGGTATACTCAAAGGGATCGAATCTTTCCATGATTTTCAGTGCCACTCACGGTTCGTAAAATGGACGTTCGGTGCAAATGTTATGGCCAAAAGAAAGTAAATGGGTCGTAGTGGGCCCAGGTCTATTCTGACCCGGTCGGACCGACCTAGTACGACCAGGTTTGGGTCGACCTGACCCGACATACTGGGTATACCCCTTCATGAAGTGTATATCGGCCCAAAGTGCGTCCTGGCCCACTGGGTGGCCCGACCCTAGGGGCCCTGGAGTCCTCGAGGGGCACAGACGCCGCGAGTGCCACTAGGCAGCACGAACAACCACAGGGTGGCACAGACAGCTGCAAGGTTGCTCAGCGAATGATGGCAATGGCTCAGACGGCGGCAGCAGCGACTCAATAGATTGTGTCTCATCCTGGTCGACAGTGGCTCGACTTGGAAGACGACTATGGTGGCTCGGCCCATTCGGCAGCGGCTCGGTGGACAACGACGACGGCTCGGAGGAAGGCAGCCACAGCTTGGCCCCATCAGCGATGGCTCGCTAGACAGCTATGGTGGCTCAGTTGCTTGGTGGTGGCTTCATTTCACATTGGGACGCATTGAGGGTATCTCAACTCGGGGCGGCTTGGATCAGCGGAGGCCATCGGCGGTGGCTCTATTGCCTTTGTCTCTTTCATCATCTTCATCCATTACAAAGAACACTCTATTTAACAAAAGAATTACAGAGAGGACGAGCTTTGTTATTTTGGCCCGCGCTCTCCGTATTAGAGTGGTATCAAGAAGCAATTATAAATGAATCACATGAATATTATGAATGGGTAAGGGAAAAAAATTAAATCACACTCCTTACAAGCTTCTGCAATTTAATCATTCCCAATCCCGCAGAAGAAAAAACATTCGCAGATCAGTCTGAAATAGAGATTTGATCCGAGTTCATTATTTTAGAAGAGAATAACAAGGGAATGTAAATTCACTTATAAATATACCCCTACTTTTTCATTGTTGGTTGATGTTGGTGGGAAAATGCAGACTTCGATTCGTTAAGAGGAACACTCCCTACATCAGAGGAACTTCTTTGGAAATAAGTCAAAGTTGAGGTCGTTCTTCATAGTCGAAGGTTTTCCTCATCAATGTTCTTCATCGGTGGGGTGGTCTTCTTTGGGAGCTTTCTCCCAAAGCTAAACCAAAAATAAAATGGACAACTGATGTGTTTCCCCCAACTTTAATCATAGGAACAAATTAAAAAAGAGCCCAATTAATCACCTACGTTGGCACATTTAATTAAGGTGGGTTGGAAAAATTAATGTGGAGGAAGCTCAAGAGGCTCCTCCACATTAAAGAGGGGTGTTGAGTGGTTTCTTCTCCCCCCATTAATAGGGGTCAGGTGGTACCCACCCCTAAATAAAATTTAACAGGTTATTGAAACAACGGGTGGTCCCCACCACAATCAAACATGAAGAGGAGGTTTAGTTCTGGTGGACTCCACCCCTGAACATCCACATGGAGGATGGTTTCAACAAAAATTAAATAAATCATGTGTTTAATTTATTTATTATTTCCATGAAAAAACCCAAAACTAAGTTTCACCCTTGAACATCTATTTTCGAGGTGAATGTATCCTTAAGGGAATACCGGCACTAAGAGTTCAATAGTGCCCTCATATTTCTATTCCGAGCACCAGTTTAAAAGATAGAAAATATCGATTCCACGTTTACTAAACATACATGAAAAAATGTTCAGAAATTAATTTCTGGTAGTCCGGGACTCAAGATCATGTGCCGTCAATTTTCACAGACTCGTAAAATTTCCATTTATTTTAAAAAAATCAAAGGGATATTCTGGGTCTTTACACTAGTGACCATGTTATGGGTTAATTGATTTCTAGTTATTTTCGAGGGTGAACTTGATGCATAGAGATTTGTGGGAACTTGTCATGCATGAGGACCATGTAAGCCGAGTCACATATACTCATGATTATATAAGGTTATTATGAAAAAAATTTACAAGACTAGTGGATAGTTTTTGTTAATTATGTATTCTACTCAATATCCTTACAACATGGATCCAAAATATATACGGTCAAGTCAGTGCCCGACTGCATGGTACATGGTTTTATGTTTTTATTCTTATAACTCATTCATTTATTTTCATGTAATATACTTAAATACATGTGATCATTTTTTAAGGATTTATTGGTGGTGTCCTAAAGGGTTTAATACTTACAATCTACATGGTAATCCCACTGTACTTGCAGACATCATGTATAGGGATCCATGTAAAGGAAAGGGGAAAGTGGATGATTGTTGTTCCCTTGAGAATTACTCTTGATCAGGGACTTGGAAATACTATGTGGATTATTGATGTTTTATTTCTTCATTTACCTAGAAAAAATTATAGTCTAGTTTGTCCTACAACATTGTGAACATGTTGATTATCTATATGATAGATACTCTCTTTGATTATTTACTCCTTGAATTTTTACGATAGTTGATTATTGTATTTCATATTATTGTTATGCTCTATAATACAAGATATTGAGGTTATAGTCTCCCCATCTAGGAATATAGACACTCACTGGTAGTTGGAAATCATTGAAATATGGGGAGGTGCAAATAAGGTCATATGGAACTCTAGATCAAACCTGGGGGTTTAGGTTGGGATGTTACCAAAATTTAAGAGAGAACATTTATTTTTAAATTATTTTTTTACTATCTTGTAAATTGGTAAATATAAGATATTTATACGGGTCTTAGGTTTGGAAGTTTCTATGTGACTGGCCATGATACATGTAACAGACCTATGAGTTACCATGGATCTGATTATTGTTACTATCTATCTGATATTTTCGATGAATTCAAAAATAATTACTATGATTTTATGTTCACATTTAATATATATACCTATTTGGTGATAAATATTAGTTAATAACATTTATAACATGATTTGTGCTATTTTTAAATATAGTTTTGTTATTTTGTGATATGTCTATTTGTTCTTTCTATTATGATATATTTGTTGTCATTTATTTATTGAAACTGAGCATACTATTTTATATATATATATATATATGATTGTGAAAAATGTTCTTGGAGAGAGACCTATGTTAATACTAGGATGGGTATACCATTAATTATTAGATTATACCAAGGATAACCTTGTCTGATCCCAATGGCTGATTTTGGATTGTCATAATGAATCTAGTTTTTTCCAATGTTTATCATTCACATTAAAACATATTTCACCTAAAATAGTATTATGTGACTACAAGTAAGGTGGGATAGAATTATCTCATAAGGTTGGATTTATTTTTCTACCTCTATATTTTTAAGAGTGTGGACATAATCATTTAATCACACCTAATCTATGGTGTATGTGTCAGTGCCACATTATCTAAAATTCCATCACATAGTTCTTGTATTAGGTGTAAGAGTACAAATCAATGATAAAATATGACATTTTTTAATTTTATTCATTATTCAACCTTTCAGGGAAAAAATTCACTCATGATATTGTGGAATCAATTTAAATAATAATGGGATCTTTAAACTAGATGAGACTTTGAATAATCATAATGAATATCGAAGATATGGATCATGTTAGGTGAGCATCCCATTTTTATAACAACTTATCATATGGCGTTATCCAAGATGATGGGGATCAATTTAGAGCCAGAAAACATGGTGTATAAGGGCACTACTTGGTATAGTACTTCATTGTGTTCATCAATTATGATTCTTTCCAAGAAGGTGGACTGTTGTGTTTGACTATGTTTTGAGTATCAAAAACTGAACTAGGTAATAGTGAAGAAAAGATATAAGTTTCCCATGGATTACTAACTTTTGGACTATTTACATTGTATGTGGTGGTTATCTAAGATTTATATTTTATCAAGATATTAACAGCTTTTTTTATATTATTGGGAATTATAGAGATGGAATTTTGGACAATGAATAGGTAGTATGATTAATTTGTACTACAGTTTGGAATAGTGAATGCACTGACATTGTTGATGGTCATCATAAATAATATCATCCACCATCACCTTATATTTTTTTCATTAGTGTTCATTGATTAAATCCTCATCAACATTCCGACTCTGGAGTAGCATAATAAACATCTTCATATTATTATTTGTATTAATTGATCACATCATATTAATTCCAATACATCAATGTGTGACTTATAAATTCAGTTGTATTGTTTTTGGGGAATATGACATCTGAGATTAGTATATCTGAGGGAACAGATAATGTAGAGGAAGGGTTGTCCCAAACACATCCATGAAATATGTTCAATATTAGTATCTATCTAGGAATAACTGGATATTAATGATGATTTATCGACAACTTCACTGGATTATCATCATCCATGGGAAACCCTGATGAAGAAGGGAGTGACGTTCAGGTTGTTGGAATAGTGTAAAGAGGTTATTTTAGATCTAAATCATAGGTTAACTAAGGATTCATTAATGATACTTCTTGATTCCTGGATTGTATATATAGTGTAATGTGATGAATCATAAATTTCTTTTGGAGTATTACTAATGTTGATGGTGCTAGAAGTAGATTATGGGTCATGAAAGATACTATCCTATTAGTGAAACTACCCTACTCACAACAAGTTGATAGTTTACATGGTCAAAACTTTGAAGTGTTGGTGGAATTGTCTCCTTATTGGGAGATCTTTTCTCTACAAAGACAATAAGATCCTCTATTTTTTCATCACACATAAAAAACTAATCTTGATGAGGAGACATTGGGTTGAGTACCTAAATATTATTGGAAATGAAAAGTCCTATACTCTGGAAAAGGGTAACATCATTACAAATTATCTCAATTATAAAATGTATGTTTAGTGGGATCTTGGTGAGTGGACATAAAATGAGTTGTGGAAGAAAATAATATTTTTTGATAAATGGATTATGGAAGCTTATTTAGGATTATGTATTGATGAATTATGATCCCTTTGTGGTTACATAACATTTATTAGATCAAGAAAATGATGGAGAGGTTACTAACCAAGAGTTTTTTGTGATGTTGGAATATTTGGCTGGAGGTGACTTGACACCCAGGTGGTCATTGGATGACGATGATGTGATTCTTGTGCATTGTATAGTATTAGTTTGATCTTCCATCAGAGAAGAGATGGTGGTGGACATCCATGTCTCTATGTGGGGGTATATCCTAGTGTGATAAAGATATACCCGGTCATTTTGATAGATTTAAAGTGGATATGGATGAGGAGGGACATCACTAGGTTTCTTTCTCTATTCATTACCTTCCACAGGGTATAGTACGTGAACTAGATTCCTAGTGGTTTTCTTTATCCACTATCAATTACCATGTAGAAGTGGGTGGAAGTCACGATGGATTTTTTATGGGATTACTTAGGATCCGATAAAGTATAAATTTATTTGGGTAATTATTGATCAGATGATGAAGTATTATCACTTATTATATATACAAGAGACTCACTCAAAAGATTAACTTGGAAATAAATTTTCCTTTATGATTATGTATGTAAACTAAGTTTCCTTGAATATTTTATCAGATAATGATTTAACCTTCACATCATGATTTTTGGACAGTCTTACAATAATCCCATGGGAATCAGTTGAGATTAAGCACATCATACCATCATCCTAAGAGAAATGGACAGTAAGAGTGGATCATTTTCATATTATAATATATTATTTGATTTCATGTTTTAAGATTTGGTGTACCTTAAGATGATCTCCAAGACATTATTTAGTTCTCATACAACCAAGGTTACCATGAATCAAATCAAATGGCATCGTACAAGGATATTTATGTGTTATCATTTAATTCACTACTTTTTTGTCATTATATAGTTGAGGTAGTAGTTTCAAGAACTAGTTTGGTTCAAGAGACATCTAAGAGTGCGAAACTGATTCAATAGAGGATGATCACTACATAGAGTAGGTAGATATCATATGATGACTATAGGAGGAAACCTTTAGACTTCACTCTATGTGATATTGTTTTCTTGAGTGAATTCTGGTTTAATTAACCAACATAAAAGTTAGAAAGGAAATGTACCACCACATTTTTAGACACTTCAATATCATTGGGATGGTTGGGACAGTGGCCTAGCATCTAGATATTCCATCTCACTACTATGGTATAATCAACATGTTTCATGTGTCACAACTCCTGTGGTACATGGAAAATCCTACACATTCCATAAATTTTAAGGATACTATGTTGGAGAAAGATGAATATTATAAGAATAATCAAATGTATATTATTCATTAGACAAATAAATTCATATGGGGAAAAATATTATCAATTGTATAAATCATGTGGTAGCATGGTCAGATCCAAGAGGATCCATTAGTGATGTAGTCTGATGTTATAGTTCAGTGGTCTGAGTTTTATGAGAATGACCATAGCTAATAATTCATGATGTTGAGAAGTCATTAAAGGGAATGAATTGTAGTATTCTCATTTTTAGTTGATCATTTAATAGTATTATGTACTTAATTTATAAGATATTTTAGGTAAAATATAAATTTTTAATAAAAATACCAGTTATTTGGGTATTATGGACACATGAAAGGGTAAAGTAGGTTTAAGAGAATCTGTGCAATTGTAACACTCTTTTTATAATAGTTACATAAGGGTTGTGTATATATTTAGTGACCACAGTAAGAATACTAAATGTAACCTTTAACTATGTAAGGGTGAAAATAGGCTAAATTAGGGTAACCATTTCCTTTCATATATATACTATATCACAGAATAATGTTGTGTTAGAGTTATTAAGGTGTTATGTATGGGTAGTAACACTCATTGAACGGGTAAACAATGGCTTTCATAAGGGTACTGCTTCTCCTATGTGTGCATTAAAAGGGCCAGCTAAGATTTTTATATTACATGTAAGGGTAGATAAATGTCTATGTAAGGTTACTATATAATGTAAGGGTGTTGTGTAAGGGTAGTACTTCATCGTGAAAAAAAATCATATGACTGTATAAACATAAACATGATTTTCCAACGGTCATGTCGACATAAGTTAGAACTGTGTATATTTTTTTGAATTTTGTATTTCTATATAAGGGAAAAATTTGTTACCCTTTCGTGACATAAAATAGATACATAATGGTAATCCATATTTCCCTTATACAGTTCCCATTTATGGGGAAATTATTTTATCAATGCACTTTATGTGATTCTTCTTCCTTTGGTCACCTAAAAACTCTTTTTTACTAACATTAATGTAAAAAACATTGGATCAATCACATTGGATTAATTAACCATAAGTAAGAGGTTTAAAAAGTCTTAAACACACTACTACCAAGAAATAGTTGGGAGACAAGTTAAATTTCATACATAGTTAGTGGATTTAATGGTGTAGCTCTATACACGGTTTATTTATATTCAACATCTGAGCCCATAGGACCTTATTTTTTTGTCTATAATTTTGAATCTGAGCTACCCAAATATTCTATTACATGATTATTGATTATTTTTATTTACAAAGAATTAGTTATTCTGAGTTTCTAGGAGTGTTCGAAATCCATCTCACCTCTATCATCAGGAGGGTAATTTTAAAGGGAATATTTTCCTGATATCATTTCATTAGTAAATTTTTAATTTATTCCCCCAAAAACATATAAAAAAATAACTAATAACTATTAAAATGAATATAAAATAGTTTTATTAATGAATAAATACCCAAAATTATCACATGCATACTATAATATATACAATCCATATTATAATGTGTAGATGATAATTATTGTCTTAAAAAGAAACTGACAAACGCATATGTTGTCTTATTTTTATAATTCAAAACTTATTGAGGTTACCACTCCATCATTGAAACCACATTGGATGGTGTATCCATAAAATTTATCTCCAAATCATTTAGATTGGATGTTCTTTACCTTATGGGTCTCTATCATATAGTTTTTTCACTTGGTATAGTTATTGTTTTTACATTTGATGATTGTTCTTGATTATGACCTCATGTTCCATGAGTTTTCCTACAGTATCTTATTTACATGTTTTATGTTTATCAAATTATGTTTTTTTGAATTTTTTTATCATTTTGATATAAATTCCTCAAATGGTTCTCTTTTTATGTATGTAACCATGCCCTTATATGTATAATTCTTGGTGCTCAGAACATGTTGAATGTAGTGAAATGATTATACCTTAGAGCATAAGTATCCTTGAATTAATAAAGTGGTGATTATGGACCTTAGCATAGTTTAGACATATGATAATATAATGGAGGCATATTTAGGATACACTAACAGAACTAGAGGCCATGTATCTAGTTTCTCATTGCATAGTGATTTTAGAGTGCACACTCGATGCCTAGTGATATGGGAAAAATAGTTCATACATGAGACCCAGGGAAGCTGAATCTCATTTATGAATGATATATTGAGGTTTTAAAGAGACATATTCACAATATTATAGTATAGTTTTTTACTAATGAAATCTACTAATTATCCTTCTAGAATGTAGCCAAATTATGTATGGTGGGAGTATTTTGGTGGCATGATTAGTGCATGAGAACTCAGTACATGATTAAATATTGTTATTCCTATTATGAATTTTTTATTATCAATTCATAATCCTTTTGTATATGTGATTATTTTTATGGATGATTTTGTGGTTTCATACTATGGTTCATTCTCACAACCTGTACATGAGTCAAAATTTGTGTGAAGTCTATATGTTTATAAATCTATGTAAGCTAATGGGGCCATGAATTATGGATTTGTGATTAAGTATTTAATGTGATGTTATATTATGAAATAATCTGGGATTACCACAATTTTATTTATTTAATTTCCAACTGCACATTATACTCTACCATGGAATTCCACTTTGGGATCTCGTTGACTATTGATATGACAGGTGTATTATTCCATTATTTATAATCTGTATGATTACAATTATTTTTATTATATTTCTTAATATCATTATATTATCAATCTAGTGATAATGAGAGTATAATTTACCTATTGTTGGACATAGACTTCCACTTCTAGTTGTCACCCTCTTGAATATGGAAAGGGGTTCATGAGGTCATCTGGCACTCTGTCTCGAAGTCGGTGGTTCCAGTAAAAGTGATATAATTTATGAATTCATGCATGTATATATGTATGTTTTTATGTACGTATGTACGTACATACGTACATATGTATGTATGTATGTATGTATTTACATATATATTTATGTATGTATGTATGTATATATTCATGCATGTATGTATATATGTATGCATAGATTCATGTATGTATCTATTTTTGTCTACATGTATGTGTTTCTATATATGTGTATGTTTTTTTGTCTGTATTTCTATATGTATGTACGTTTGTATGTTTTTATTTATGAATATATGTGTTCATATATGTGTGTATTTATGTATGTATGAATGTATGTATGTATGTTTGTATGAATTCAAGTATGTATGTATGTTTTAATGTGTGTTTGTTTTAGTGTATCTATGTTTGTATGTATGTATGTATGTCTTTATATACGTACGTATGGGTGTGTGTGTGTGTGTGTCGTTGTGTATTTATGTGTGTCATGAACTAGCCTAAATACCCTATTACAATGATACTCGAGCTGGTCATAACATCACCCGAAGGTAATTTCCAATACCCATGGGTTGTAGAATAGAACCTAGAATCATATAAGAATAAAAAAATAATGATTTTCACCATAGTAGTTTAATATAAATGAAACAAGTTGGTATGAATGCTTTCCCCAAGGAAGAAGTACTAAAATAATAAATGTAAAATGATTCCACAAAAAATCATCCACAAATACACAATATCTATCAAAAGAGGCCCATAAAAACACATGAGGTAGGTGTGACACATCTCAACAAGTCACATACATCACTCTAGGTCACACAGATCAAGTACACCCAACACCTCCAAGTAATACTTTTCATTTTTTGGTACGTAGCATAAGATAGTTTTCAAATGCCTGAAGGCAAAGTTAGGGTTCGAGAAAAAAATCCCACTAGGATACTGAAAAATATTCCACAAGAAATTACATAACAATAAACCATTTATTATTTAAAATGAAATAAAAAATGAAAGTTATAAAATTTACATATTTTCAACATAACATGATTTGAAATTAAAAATATTGTTGATATATAAAAATTGGCCTAAAAACTTTTATATTAAAAATTCATAAAAATAGTTATTGTGAATAAAGTAGTTCTATAATAAATGGAGTGTACAATCATATAAAACAAAATGAATAACCATGATCATAATCCATGAGTATCATTAGTCTATTGAAATAGGATCCTCAAACTTATCAATCATTATCATGGATCAAGATAGGTGTAACATCCCCCAATATGGAACTCTCTCATATAGCTAGAAAGGGTTGGTTATGAGACCTCAACCACGCCACATTGTATATTAGAGGCTTCAAACTAGTATCAGGGGTGTTATTGGTATGGTGGGAGCACAATAAACCATGTTTTGTGGTGTCATAGTAGTACAAATAATTCATAAATAAATGGAAATAATTAGATAAAATACATAAAGTAAGACAATAATAAATTCCAACTGAATAGTACAATATAATAATCAGAAAATATGTAATGATGAGCTTGAATGTATCTAAATGTCAAGGTAGAACATTCCAATAAATTTAATATAAGACATTAATAATATATTCAAAGTCTCAGGTCTAAATCCCAATGTAGGAGCCATATCTAAAATCCATCCCAATAAAAAAACATGAAATCAACAGATAGTTCAAATTCCCTTATCCAAAATTTCATCCATATAATCTTCTCGAGTTCTAAAAGGTGACCCGAATAGGGTATGAGTATAACTCAGTAGTTCAGCACCATCATTTCTAAAAAAACCATTCCGTTATGAATTTTATGTAATAAAGAAATAAATAGTTGTATTAATTAATTCAACAATTAATAAAATACAAACATAACCATCTACAAAAACATGCTATAAAATCCTTGAGCACGATTTATAACCATTAAAAAAATAACCATATAACCATGGATAAATAACATAAAATTACTCCATGTTGTAATATCATTTATCATACATTACAACCATTCCATGAAAAACCATATAACCATGGTATAATCAATGAAAACAAACTCGTTCGAATCCCTATGAGCATTATTCGATTTCCTGTCAAAACCCTATACGAATTGCAGCATGAGTCTGGGAATAACCCCCTCTCTATATGAATTACAACATATATTGGGAAGAGCCCACTGACTATCATTATTACATCATATACATGAGCCATTGCCTTGGCCTAGACTGTTATATAAGCATCTCAGCTTAGAACACAATTCATGTCATACAACATGGATATCACAATATCAAATAAATTTTTTGAATGGTTAATTATGAGAATTACAATTATTATTTCACATTAAACATGAAATTTAATTCATAATTGACATAAAATTATATTAATATCCACTAATCCACAATTTAAGGATTCCATAAAGAGATATCACCCTAACTCACATGTCATGCTAAACATAACTTAAGCCATTAGCAAATTAAAAATCCTTTTGAAAACAAAATAATTCCTAGAATGATATCATTAAATTATTCAATTTATTCAGATAGAAAAAACATTGGTTAAATCCAAATATTTCATAATCATGTCAATTATAAATCCATAGGGTTATGATTTAGACCCCATACCTTTAACTGATGATCCAAAAAAAATTACAGTGGCCAAAACCCATGACGAAGATTTTAAAAATGATTTCAAAGAGGTCCAATATCAAAAATAATCAAGATCAATTCCAACAATGCAATATTCTAAAGGATTTAAATGTAAAAGTTGGAGAATATGGAATAACCTAACTAAAATGTAATACTAGGGATTGAAGATGCAAGAAAAAATTCTATAAGGGATTTTGGCACTCCATGATTATTTGGAGACATCCCTAGGGTTAGAAATATTGGAAATTCATCTGAAAAATATCACAATTTAGCTACAAAACATTCCTTAAATAGAATGTTGGGAATTTTCATGACATTTAATGTTGGTACATGACTTGTAGAAAATTTTAATGGAATATTTTGAAATTATCATCACCGCATATTTATTTTATTAAAATCCAAAAACATTTACACAGTTTGTAATCACATTACTTGATTAGTAAATGTTACGTAGTAGATTTTTCAAACCAAAATCCATTTAAACAAATCGAAGACCCTTTAAATATTCTCAACATACCATGAAACCATATTAACACCTAGTCCCATTTATACCAAGACTCTATTAACTAAAACTATTATTCTAAACAATAGGTCATTTTCTCCAAAAAAAGGTACTCTTTCTCCGAACAAGACATGTTCACCATGGATCAAACAAAAAACTGAAATAGATATTTACCTACAAAAAGAAGATATCTTACAGCCTCCTCTACTTATAATAGTTTTCCCCTGTGCTAATCCAAGAATCACTGTGAGGTCGTAGTGATTATGTCTAGAAAATGAGTTCATATATCAGAGTCCCTCTCCCAGGTCACCTAATGAACTCACCCATTTTTCCACTGTATTAAAACCAGATTTATTGTCCTTCCCTAATGATACTATCACAATGATCCACTACCTGTATCAGATTCTCCTCAAATCACTCAATATCACAAAGCACAACTTTTTATATGTATATAACATGGTAAGGTTCATGATGATATCTTCCTAGTTGTGACACATGGAACATGTTGTTAGTGGAACTGTTTCATCAGGGAAGGTCTAGATTGTATGCCACAAGACCAACCCATGCCACAATTTCAAATGAACCAACAAACCTAGGATCTAGATTTCCCTTTTACTGGAAATGGTGTTTCCCCAATCCAAGTGACACCTGACGGAAAACATAATGAAAAACCTCCAATTCCTCAGGTCATCTGTTATGGCGAGAATAAAATCTCTTCCAACTCTATGTGGTCACCAATCACTTTATAATCAACATAACCTGTTCAGATGTCTCATACATGAGACTAGGCCCATCGGGTGATGACTCTCCTACCTCCTGAAAAAATATAGGTGAACTAAATAGTTTACAAGAAAAATACTCAAAAGGTTCCATTTTGATCAATTCCTATAATCTATTATTATATGGAAACGCAAAGTGTTCTGTATGATTCTCCTTTAAACCAATATAATCCAAAACACAAGCTCAAAAAATATTCTCTATAACATAAATTGTACGCTCACATTGACCATTAATATGTGGATGATAGGTTTTTCTTAAAATATCACACCATCTCAGTGAATTATGAATACTCTTCTAGAAACGCAATTTGAAATGAAGATCCTTTTCTGAAACGATACTCTTAAGAACACTATGAAAATGAAACACATGGCACATGTAAATATTTCCCATAACTTCAAATGTGAAGGCTTCTACAATAGGTAGGTAGTGGGCTATCTTTTTCAATAGATATAGAACTACCCATAAAGGATCATTCTTATTGGGCTTGTGAGGTAATACTATTTCTAAATCCATCATGACATCATCCCATTTCAACATCGAGATGGGTAAGGTTGCAAAATCCAATATGGCCTTTGATTCCGATTTAACATGTTGAAAATGGAAGAATCTAGACATAAATATAAAAAAAATATTTATTCAATCATGACCAATACAACTATTTAGGGAGAACATGATACATCTATTTTAAACTAGGATGCACTCACACATAGAATCAGGAAAATCCATCATCAGCTCCACTTTTGAGCCCATAAGAACCCATATGTGGGAACATAAAGAAGATATTTTTCACTACCAAGAGATAATCATGATGACATCTCGCCACAATACAGTTTTTGTTTCAGAATTTATCCCTCCAGATAAAAAAACATCTTGGTCTTAATCTGGTCCAAAATCATAGGTGTAAAAATTGTTGAAGTCTGAGGTACATTTCCTAGAGAGTCATGAACATCCAAATGAATGTATGAAAAAGGTTAATTATCCTGCCATAATCATATGACATGCATACTACCTCGTTATATGTCTTTCGACTCAATGTTCGAGAAATTATGTTTCCCTTTCCTAGAGTTTAGGAAAATCCAAATTTGAATGAATACAGATACTCGAACCACCTCCACTTCTAATGGTTATGAAGTCACTATGAAATGATGTACCTGGGAATATTTTGATATGTGAATACCATAAAACTCTGACCCATTTGATAGTTTCCCCCAGCATCATAGGAAACGTACCACTTCTGGTAACACTAGATCATGAATACAGTAATTCTTCTCATGCGGGCATAGCTTCCTAGAGCCGTTAAAAACCACATAATCCCCCTACATTAAAACTTCTATGAGTCCAAATTCAAATGAATCATAGTACACAATATATGACATACCAAACAACATAAGTTGAGTATATGTGTTGATTTTATCTTTCCTTTCAGCCCTCTAGGTCCACTAATACTCCTTTCTGAATGATATCATGTCCTAAGAAGTGCATTATAATTATCTAGAATGTAAATTTAGTTAGTTTATCTAACCATGATTCTCCCTCAATATACACAGGATGATGTTAAGATGATTGGAATTGGTCTTATGATTATAGAAATTAAAATAAGATATAATTGAAAAAAATAAACACAAACTACTCTAGAAATGGATGGATGATCTTATTCATTATGTCCATGAATACCCTAGGAAAATTAGTCATCCCAAACGGTATCACTATGAATTTATACAATGGATAACTGCTCCTAAAACCTGTCTAAGGTATGTATGATACTTTCACACTTAAATGATGATATCCTGATCTAAAATAAATCATCGATATGATCCTGGAACATCTCAACTGCTCATAAAGTTCACAAAGCATAGAAGAGGACACTGGTTTTGGGTAATCATCTAGTTCAACCTTCCATAATCCACATAAAAAAATATATATCATCATTTTTAGCGAAGAAAACTAGATAACCACAAGGAAATGTACTCGAAACTACCAATCCTTTATATTATATATCGTCTAATTGAAATTTCAACTCATGAATATCTTCTTTTTCCATTCTATATGGTGGGATATAAACATGCTCTACACCCAGAACCAACTCGATTATGACTTAATATCTCACTTGAGTAGTAAGAGATAGAAATAATAAAGGAAAACATCCCTAAAATATCCCACCATTGGGGGAAAATAATACTAATACATTAAACCATTATATAGTGAACGACTGGTGATTTTAGTCAGGATAAAATCCAACCTACTTAGAATTGGCCCCACATGAACTGCCTGAAGATCCCACTAAACATGGGAGAATAACTACATACTTTTAGAGATATAAATGTAACTATAATCCTATAAAAGAAAATATGAGCCTGGTATATGAATTGGAAATACATACCATTAATTAATTCTAGGCCTATCATTTCTAGTAAGAATAGATTCTAAATGAAATGGTAACCAACAGTATCTAGAGAACATTCCTTTCGATGTTTGATATTTTCATAACACACTCTAAATGTCATGTCAATGGTTAAAACAATAACTAATCCATCAAAATCCAAGACCAAACCATTTGATAAATGATAAGATAGAAAATCATGTTATGCTCCTATATCAAATTAATACAACATAAAGTAAATGACGCATTAATCCATCTTTTTATTGTTGAATATCCTAGATCCACATTTTTTAGAGTAGTTTTCATCACGTGAAACTAACTAGTCCTCTTACCATGGGCATAGATATGTCTACCCTGAGCTATTTTCCATATTACTGTTTCTCATGCAATGGGGTGAAACGTCCCCTTACTCGACCTAAATGGCATGTGGAACCCAAGCTACTAGCCTACTCAGAGGTAATTGAGCCCCTCCCTCACTCAGGTTCTTGTCCTGATCCTCTTCCACTAGTATTCTATGTAAATTTCAAACATAACCTCTAAATATGACCATGTATTCCAATAATTCGACACATGGATATGGGGTAAAGAAACTGTGGGTGCTTAAGGACAAACTTTCCAAAATGATAGTACTAGAACGAAACACAGTCTTGAGATGGAAGAACACAACCCTAACCAATAAAATAACTAATTCATAGGTGGAATCTATCATAAAATTGATTATTAAAAGTCTAATAATAATGCCCAAATTTCCCTATTGAAATAGAATGACTGTTACTTAGGGCCTCTTTCAAATTCCTATCTATGATGAGTTCCTGATTCATCATGTATTCAAAGCAGCTTATTTGAAAAACATTACTTGTGTACCAATCTCATAAAGGGGGCCATTGTAAAGACCTGATATTTTCATGTATTTTTTTTAATATATTGGAATTTTATGAGTTCGTGAAAATTTAGGGCGTGTGATTCCGAGGTCCAGAGTGCCTAGAATGAGTTTCTGTACATTTTTTCGGGTACATTCAGTAAACATGTGAGTGATTTTTTTATTGTTTGAACCGGTGCTTGGAATTGAATTCTGAGGACACCGTTGAACTCATAGCACTGGTATTCTCTTAAAGAGACATTCACCTCGACCATAGTTGGTTGCAGATGGATGTTAGAATTTCACAAATTCATGAAAGAATAAAATTGTGTAGCTTTTATTTTTATTTTTATTCCATGTGGATGTTGAGTAGTGGGGACCACCAGTCCTAAACCTTCCATGAGAGGATATGATGGTGTGGACCACCTAAAAAACCTCCCATGAGAGGTTTTGGTGGTGGGGACCACCCTAGGCTTAAAACTCTTGAAATCCCATCTTAATAATGGAGAAACCTCCCAAGTCTATATTTAATGTGGAGAAGCCTCTTCAGCTTCCTCCACATTTATTGTGGCAACGCCATCCATTAATTTTTCCAAATTGTGTGTGTGTGACAACATAAGTTAAATTATATTGGAATCACTTTTCCTTTGGGTTGGAAAAGGATAGTGCTCTTGGGGGACTAATTTCTTCAAAAGAAAAATTCCAATGAAAAACATCTTCTCCGAACGAAGAACCCCACCGAAGAACTTGTTCTCCAAATGAAGAACGCCATCGAAGGACGTTCTTCAAAATCAAGTAAGTGGTTGACACCGATGTCCATTTTTTCCAAATATCTTCTTCTTCCATGATTCCTCGTCCACGTCATCATGTGAATGATGTAGGAGTTTATTTATATATGATTATAACTTCCCATATTATCCCCTACTACATCATTCATGTGATTGGGAATAGAGATTGATGAGAGTTGTGGGGATTGATGTTCTTATATATCTTCCATACTAGTTCTTTATTCATGATTACGTGTATCCGCTTGCTACCACTCTAATGCAGAGAGTGTGGGCCAAACAAACATGGATCGTCCTATTTGAATTTCTTGTGAGGATTTGTTGTGTTCGGTGCGACGAAGGAAGACGAAAACCAGAGCGAGTTTTTGGCACTGATGAGGAACAAGAGAATGGAGGCTGGCACCACTGCCAACCGAGACAATGGTGATGGCACACCATTGCCGCCACGTGGTTGAACCGCCGACAAGGGGTCTGGCCTTCGTCTGTGGGAAAACCGCCCTATGGCTGAACCGCTACCCCACTTCTGAGCCACCGTCCGTAGCTAAAACCCATGGCCGAGCTGTGCCGTCGAGGCCCTCCGCGCCACCCTACGACCAGTCGCACTACCTGGAAGCCTCTCTGTGCTTACTGGTGGCCTTGCCGCCCCGCCCCGCAGCCCTTCAATGCCTCTGAGTCCCCCATGTGACACTCGCGGGCTGGGCCGCCCCGCATGTGCTAGGTCAGACCCAGCGGGCTGGACCGAACCCAGCGTGTCGGGCCGGACCCAGCGGACGAGGACGAACCCAATGGGTTGGGCCACCCAGAGGGTGGGAATGGACCCATCTGGTCGGGCCAGGTTGACCCATACTGAGTTGGACCAGACCTGGACCCACTACGACCCATTTACGCTCTTTTGGCCATAACATTGGAACCAGATGTCTGTTTGATGAACCGTCAGCGGTGCCAAAAACTTCCGAGTGATACGATTCCTTTGAGTATAACCCACTATAGTTTTGTAATATGATTTGGTATGATCAGGTTGGATCGATCACAAATCCAACTGGGACCCTAGAACTAAAAGGCTAATAACTTACAGACTGAACATTTGATTGACGCTCTGTCTATTGCGTTGAGACCCCAATGACATGGAGAACTATTTGGATAATTTTTCCTAGGACATCATGGTAGTTGGAGAATCGATCAGTGTCTTGGGGAGTGGACTCTCCCATACATGAGCAAGTGTAGTCCAGAAACCCAGTAGATGGTTGTGATGAGAAAATTTCTCTCTAAGAAATCCTATGTGGGTCAGCTCCTAGTGATCATGTGTGGGTCAGCTCCTAGGGATCCTGTGTGGGTCAGCTCCTAGGGATCTTATGTGTCTTAGCTCCTAATGATCATGTGTTGGTAATCTCAAGGTATCCTATGTGGGTCATCTCCAAGTGATCCTGTGTGGGTCATCATCAGCAATCATGTGTGTGTCAGCTCCAAGCGATCCTGTGTGGATCACCTCCCAGTGATCCTGTGTGGGTCAGCTACAATGATCCTCTATGGTTCAGCTCCTAATAAACATGTGTGGGGCAGTTCCTAGTGATCCTGTGTGGGTCAGCTCCGAGTGATTCTGTGTGGGTCAGCTCCATCTATCCTATGAGGGTCATCTTCTAATGATTATGTGCAGGTTAGTAGAAGAGCCTCTTAACAGAGTAAGACGAATTAGTTGTTATATCTAATAATATCTACTATTGTACCTAAAGATATACATGATGTGAGCTGAGTCAATACCTCTGTGTTTTCCTCATTATTGATATCGATTACAAGAAAACTCAGGTATATGTATGGGCATATGCCTATATAGGGTTATATATTGATTTTTTAATTTGTGGTTTATCATTGGTGGATTTTGTGAGAATTTTAGGGTCTCCGGGTCCCTACTGAGTATTGTTATACTCAACCTTGCATGGGCTATGCCTGTACCATGTTGTGTTGGATGTAGACGATGGAAAACACTAACTAAGGTTGAGATTACCAGGACTGAACGGTACCCAGAGGTGGACCATACAGCGCGCCGATACGCAGAGGAGATGGGTGGATGTGGATTGATGAGGAGGAGATAAGTACCTACCCTTCAGGTAGGAACCTTATAGGACAATCTGATAGATTTCATTTCTCTTTCTTCATTTGTATCGTATTTTAGTTGTACTTGTATCTTTACAGTTGGGCTTGTATTATAGCCCCTTTTTCTTTCAGCACACTTTTTTTAATACAATTTTCTTCTCTTCTAATCTCGTTGTGTGCTTGGTTGTGTGTTTAATGGTTATAAAGGCAATGCCTTCCCAGTTTAAGGGATTACACCTTTCGGTGAAATTCTCCAGCCCTTGGCTTATGGATGGCGGGCTTGGCATAGTCATGGCACGAGCCCCAGTGGATGGGTGATGAAAAATTAGTATCAGAGCGGTTATTTCTACCATAGAACATAGGACTCTAATCTATATTTTTACTAGAAATAGTGTTACATGTAGTGAGTGCGGTTATTAGTTTAGGTAATCTAGTGTTGGTTCGGGGGCCGACACCCTGACATCTGATTTCCGATTAAGTGCACGAAAATAATGAATGTGAGTGTGTTTTCAAGAGTTTTCATTGTGATCTCTTAAGTTAACTCACCATGTTTACCTACACCAGTGAGAAGGGAGCCTTTTCAGTGTAGGATGGACTTTCCTGGAGGAGGGTGATGTCGATCACTCAATAGTTGGCAAACATTACCCTCAATGTAGTTGATCTGGAGATTCCAAATTATCCTATAGTGGTGGACCGGTATGCGGATATGTTCTCTGATGATTTTTTTGGGTCTACCTCCTCGCATAGAAGTGTACTTTTACATTGAATTGTACCCCAGGATAGTATCGATAACTACACCCTCATAACAGACGGCTCACACGGAGCTTCGTGAGCTACGGGTACAGTAAGGGGACTTGCAGGGGAAGGGATTCATTCGGCCCAATGTTTCTCCTTGGGAAGCCTCGATTCTATTAACCAAGAAGGTGGATGGGAGTTTGAGGCTCTATTCAGACTATCTGCGCCTGAAGCAAGTGACGGTGAAGAACAAGTACCCACTTTTGAGTATTGACAGTCTCTTTGAACTACAGAAGGGAGCATGATGGTTCTTGAAGATAGACCTCAGATCAGGCAAACCCCAGCTCAGAGTACAAGACAAGGATGTGAAGAAGATTACCTTAAGATGTCGGTAAGAACATTAAGTGTTCTTGGTTATGCCATTAGGTCTAACCAATGCTCATGAAGTGTTCATGGGACTCATGAACATGATCTTTTCGCCATACCTTGATTTTTTGTAATAGTCTTCATCGATGACATTCGGATCTACTCGACTACTGAGGAGGAGCATGACTATCATTTTCGGGTAGTATTGGACACACTCCGGGAGCACCAGATGTAACACCCCAAGCTTCCATAGTACTCTTCTCTTTGAATAATATAGTAGTGTGTGTTGTACGCAACTTCGAGTTCTATCACACACCATAACCAATCTAACTAGCCATTATGAATAGTAATACCCACTTTTTGAAATTTCATAAATTTTATCTTTCAAAATGGACTTCATATTTGGATTCGGAATATCAAAATTATCTTAGGGTTAATTTTTGGTATTGTTCTTAAAATATTCAATTTTTTATGAATAGTGAAAAAACACTGAGTTGTAGTTTAAAACAAAATTTTTATTTAAATATTTAGTTATTGTATTTAAATTTAATTATGGTAAAAATAGATACATAATAACTATAAATTTTCAATGTAATTCATTGGAGTTATTTTAGAATAATTTTAGATATATAAAAATTTTATTGAACTTTTCACCGTCTTTTACCCACCTCCTAGGAGAATTGAAAAATTCACATAAAACATAATTTTACCACTTCTGTGAGTGGAATTTCGAAAATCTGAGAGACACGGTTAATATCATGGAGTAAAATGTGGTTCAATAATATAAAAATAATTTTTGGTGAATCCTAATTTTTTACTTTTATTTACCATGGTTAAAAGTAAATATGGTAATTAAGGGTAAAAATGATATTAATATTACCCTAACACATGTACTAATTCTATTGGACAAGTGTATCTCGACCAAAAACTACCTTAGGAATAAAATATTATCATTTAGGTCCACTTGGATTAGATTAGGACATTTATTGTTATTTAATTCAAAGAAGAGTTAAAAGAGTTAAAATCAATGTTTAATAACTAAAACATTTTTAATATATGGTTATACATAAGATAAATTCGATTATAAATATTTATTAGAAAGATAAAATTATTTCGTACCAAATGGTATTTTATATATAAAATTTATACATTTAATAATTTAATTTATTTTTGACACAATGGTGATACATTAATTACCTAATTAATGAAATATTAAAATAAATGATAATATAAATATCAAAATTAATATAATTTGAGACTTTTTATGAATTAAACTAATTTTATAGGTTAATGTGACATATTAGTATTGGTTATATACATTTTATTTGATGTAATATTTCTGTTTTGAAATTATCAAAAAATAAAATACCCAATAGTGTCAAAATTGACATAAAAGTGTTTTTAAAACAAATATTATATTATTAATTGATATTCTATTCTTAAAAATCTATGGTTCATATAAAGGAATTATATAATGATAGGTGTATCATTAATGGACCACTTGGGGGTATGTTGGATGTATATAGTAACTTTATTAACTATATAATATAAAAATACAAAGAGACATGGTAAATGTCAAACTATTTAACTAAGAGTTAAATATAAATGATAAGGTTAATATAGTGACCCAAACCTATCTAAAATATATTGGTTGAATGTATTTAGACCCATACCCACCTTATCCTTTAAATAATCCACTTTGTAGCTATTAGAAACCGAATATTAATTTATTATAAAATTATATTTCAAGCTTTTCCAAAGGTTCCCCTCACCCTCCTTATAAAAGGCCACTCCCCCTTCTCTATAATTTACAACTTAAAAGCCTTTTGGATCTGCCAAAAACAACCCAAATATTCTCTAAACTTCTCTCCATTCGCCCTAGAGGCCTTATTTTGATCATAAATCCATCGTAAGGAGCCCTTTTGATCAAATAAAAAGGAAGAACCCGATTAAGAGGTAATGTTTTCACCACCCTCATTCAAGTTCCTTTCTTCTTCAAATTATTCTTTCTTTGTTATTCCCATTCTAAAATAATATATAAAGTATCTTATATATAATGTGATGTTATTATTAATATGGCACTACCATATTCAGTATTATATCCATCCTTTGAATGACATGTCACCACGCGTGCGTACGTACGGTTTACCGTCTCCACGTCGTGGTGTAATTGTTATTCAATAAATTATTATTTGGATGGATATAATAATGATGTGTAATTCATCTAAATAATACATATAACATGATAATGATTCTGTATATATAATATACCATCTAATTATATGTTATTTTAATATCAAAAGAATGATATTGTTGCTTGTGTGTACGTACGGACTACCGTCTCCAAGGACGCGATGAGATTCATTCCCCATTGTATCAATTCAAGAATAATTATCATTTAATGATTAAATATAATGTTTATGGACTTGATATCATTCTGGATATGAATAAGATACAACCTATCCATAAAAAACAAGACTTATTAACAAAATATATAAAATAAAAGGAGTAAGATAACACCCGAAACAACGATAATATTAAGATATTATTAACAAAGCAATGTTAAAAGATCATATATGATATCATATTAATTTAAAAGATTATTGTATAATTTAATAAAAATTATTTCACCATTATATAGGAGTTTATCCTACCCTCGACCAAGGAAAAGTACAAGGTAAGGGTTTATTTCACAATATCTTCATTATCTGAGGTTGTTTATACGTAATTATCTATTGGGACCTCTTTATCATCCACATCCATGTTTCATAAAAATATATTTCAAATCATTATTACTATTTTATAGAATACGGGTTAATGTCATTTATACCGTTGTTGACTTTTTATAAGATGTTTATAAAGGAATCTTTTTGTCATTTTCCAAACAAGGTCCTTTTTAACCTTTTCGACAGAATTAAGGTATGAATGTCTTTTTTAACTTATACGGAAAGTGCAGATATTTTCCGCCATTATAAAATCGTCAAAGCTTCCCTTACAAACTTATAAGAATATTTTCAAAGTAAATGTTTTCTTTAATAATTGTGTGACTTTTAAATGATTTCAAAAATAGAGATATTTCTCTCAAACAGTTTTGATTTCATCTATGTCAACATCCATTGATGGATTTTAAGATTATTTGAAGTTGATTTATTATGATAAAAAACTTCCATATTGTATTGAAGGTTTTGTGATATGTTTGACTGTTAATGTGTTATTTTTATACCATTCATGGTTTGTGGAGATGGTATTGACATTTTTTATGCAAGTTTTAATATGAATGTTTATGTTATGTTTAAACCTATTCATAATAGGAATGCATTGGACTTAATAAGTGATGGTTGGAGCATGAAATAGCTCCTCGATGCATCGGTAGGACTCATGAGACAAACTAGTGTCTTGTCACAAGGCCTTGATAAAATCTTATTTGTAGTCTTGGCACAAGGCCTTGACTATGTGGTTGTGATAGTCTGGTATTATGCATTCTTTCATTATGAAAGTGGTTATTGATATTTCATGTGATTATTCGACTAGAAGAATATCCATGTGAATATGTAAATGGAATTATTTCATTTTATCTTTTCCATATTATGCTGAAGTTAATGTTTAAAAGGCTTTTGTTTTAGTTATACATTTCCTTAAATGTTTATGCTTATTTATGTATGTTTCTTCTATATTGTTATCCTTACATAGAATTTGAGCTCACCCCTTTCAATGTTTTATTTTTCCTAGGATGTAAAGAAGTATTTTATGAATGAACTGTAGGGATAGTACAATGCGATATGAGTGTGGAGGAAATATTTTGTTGTAGTTTTCACTTTATGATGTAATGAAAAATCTATGAATGTATCTAGTTATTCCAAGGCTACTAAACTAACCAGTCTTTAGAGACTTGATATTTTTTGATCATGGCAATTTTATGTAATAATGCACCAACTCTGGGTAACTGGGGTCAGGGAATTACAGTTGGTATCAGAGGATGTTTAGTACAATCATTGGAAACTAGATTAAGATAAACTCTGATTAGTGAACATAGACCTAAGATGGAATTTTAGGATTTGTATAGAAGAACTTCCTTGTATTTTGGTAGTGTAGATATTTTGTGAGTTTTATAAGAAATACATCCATGTCTGGATATGAGCAAGTAGAGGCGGCTCTGGCACTGATGTACCTAGGGGTAAAACCTGAAAACACCGGTTTGAGAAAGACTCGAACGGGGACTGGTGCACGACAATGGGCCTTGCTGCACTCTTCTTTACGACACTCCTGGGGGATATGTTTAGGATAATTTTTATTTTTTTACAAAAAATTATGAAGTGTTAATGAGTATTTACTTCCTCAATGAATAAATTTTTATGATTATGGATTATATCCATAAATAGTTATATTTATGTTAAGTGTTTTACATGTATGAAATTATGTATTTTGATTCATAAACTGATCTAGTTTATGTTATTGTATAGAAATGGCGCCTAGTGGAAGAAATGGAAACTGTATCAATGCATGATCTATATGTAGAGATTTCCCTCCAGCTCAAGATAATTATAGTGGATTTGGTGATACAACTGGTGTTGATCAGCAAATCACCATAATGGGACAACTCACTCAAGTTATGAATAAAAACCTTACCTGTATGGAGAACACTGATACACAGCATGGAGGATCAATCTTAGATCGCTTTTTGAGGACATAACCACCAAAATTTAATAGGAGTAACAATACATTGGTTACTGAGAAATGGAGAATTTCCCTAGATAAAATATTTCATGCTTTGGGGAGTAGTGAAAGGGAAAAGGTTGTTATGGCAGTTTACCACCTCACTGGAGATGCTGATAAATGGTGGTCATTGATTCAAAACACGAAGGAAGATGGTGAAGTATCAAATATGGAATGGATGGAGTTCAAATAACTGCTTTTTCAACAATAATTTCGTCATGACCATCGAGCAGATATGGAAAGGCAATTTCTATGTCTGAGACATAAGGAGGATAAGAATGTTGCAATTTATGAGGCTAACTTTACAAGGTTAGCAAGGTATGCTTTAGATTGTATACGTAGCCCAAGAAATAATATTGATCGTTTCTTTGATGGCTTAAAACCTTTTCTCTATTGTGAATTGGTCTCACAATCCTTCTCGTCATATGAAGATATTGTCTCATGTGCTATCAATACAGAAAAAGAATTCTCTATGTCTTATGACTTTATTGAAAAGCAAGAGAAGAAGAGATCTGATGATCAGTCTGGAAATGGAAATATTGGAATGAATGGAAAAGATGAATATCCATCCTATAGTAAATGTGGGAAGAAACACACAGGTTCATTCTTGAAGGGAATGAGAGTCTCTTATAATTGTGGTGAAAAAGGCCACCAACCTCGTGATTGCAAGGGGATGAAAGAAGCAACCGATGTTCAATTATACAACTATAGGGAGATGGGACATTATGAAAATGAATTTACTAAGTGTTAGGGGAACTTATCTAAGAAAAGGCCAATGGATCAAGGCCATGCTTATGCTATCACTTCTTCTGAGGTAGAATCACTGAAAGATGTGGTGGCAGTTAATTTAATGGTTTCCTCAAGTTTAGAAAATGTATTATTTAATTCAGGATCATCGCATTGTTTCATATCTTCCTAGTTTTCTAAGAAAATTAGATATTTTCAATTTGATTTAACAAGGTATTGATCAGTAAAAACTCCTAAGGGAAGTGTCATTGTAACAATGTTTTGTGAATCATTCCCCATTAGAGCACAAAAATGTTCTTTATTTTTAGATCTCATTGTCATACCTATGATTGAATTTGATATAATCCTTAGAATGGATTGTATTTCAGACCATGATGTAAAAATTTATTGTAAGAAGAAGGTGGTTACTATTTATTATGATGATGATAAGGAACACCTTATCATTAGAGTGGAATCATCACCACATAATTCTTACCTAGATCCACCACCAGTAGCTCAACTAAATTCAATTATTGGGGAGGAAGAGAATGAAATGACTATGGGTGTGGAAAGGAATGTTCAAATAGAGGATGTACCAATTGTGAGAGAATATGTTCATGTGTTTCCAGATGATTTACTTGGACATCCTCTAGAATGAGAAATTGGGTCTTCCATTGATTTAATTCCTATTTCAAGGCATATATCTAAGACCTCTTATAGAATGGCCACTGTGGAATAAGTTGAACTAAAAAACAACTAGATAAATTGATTAATAAGGTATTTATTCTCCCTATTGTTTCTCTATGGGGATCCCTTGTCCTTTTTGTTAAGTAGAAAGATGGATCTATGAGGTTATGTATCGACTACAGGGAAATCATTGCTATAACAATAAAGAACAAGTATCCCCTACCTCACATTAATGATTTATTTGGCCAACTGCATGGAGATCAATACTCTTCAATGATTGACCTTCAATCTGGATACCATCAGTTGTGTGTGATGAATGAAGACATTCGGAAGACAATATTTCAAACCAGGTACGGGCATTACGAGTTTACACTAATGCCTTTTGGGCTGACTAATTCACCCTCTGTATTCATGGATTTAATGAATAGAGTTTTCATTGATTATCTTGATGATTTTGTGGTGGTATTTATTGATGATATCTTAGTATATTCCAAAAGCTACAAAGATCATGAAAATCACTTACCCATTATCCTGAAGACTCTTAGAAGACATGAATTATATGATAAGTTTAGAACATTTGAATTCTGGCTTCAGGAGATTTATTTTCATGGCCATATTGTCTCTAAGGTTTGGATATTTGTTGATCCTTCTAAGACCAAGGAAATACAATAATGTCCAACACCAATGATTATAACTGAGGCACAAAATTTTATTATTTTAGCAGTTTATTATTTGCATTTCGTCCAGAATTCTGCCCGATTGGCTGACCCATTAATGAAGCTCACACGTAAAGGGGTTAAATTTTTTTGGTCAAAAGAGTGTGAACAATGTTTTGAAGAACTGAAGATAAGATTAGTCAATGATCCTATATTGACTCTACCATCGGGGAATTATGGATTCATTATTTTTAGTGATTCATCGATGAATGGACTAGGTTGTGTTCTTATGTAGAATGATAGGGTTATTCCCTATGCATCACGAAAGATAAAAGCACATGATAAAAACTATCCTACTCATGATCTTGACATAGATGTTGTAATCTTGTCTTGGAAGATATGGATACATTATCTCTATGGTGAAAAATGTGAGATTTATACTGATCACAAGATTTTGATGTATATTTTCTCACAGAATGAACTCAACATGAGGAAAAGGCGATGTCTTGAACTACTCAGGGATTATGATTTCACCACACACTACCACCCGGGGACGAAAAATAAGGTGGTATATTCATTGAGTATAAAAGATCATGGAGTTTTGAACATGATGAGAATTCAAAGGGATCCTATTTTCATGGATCTAGTGAAGATGGACATGGGAATAACCAGGGAAGGAGAAACATCAATGCTTTTTCAAATGGTTGCCAAACCATCTTTACTAGAAAGGATTAAGAGCTCTCAGACCTATGAGGAAGAATTTAAAAAGTAGATTAAAGCTGTGAATGATGGTAGATTGAGAGACGTTGTGTATGAAGAAGTAATTTTGAAATTTGGGAAGAGACATTGTGTTCTTGATATACCTGATCTGAAAAGGGAATTTTTAGATGATGCTCATAGTTCCAATTTCTCTATAAACCTTGGGAGCATCAAAATGTATAGATATTTGAAGGAACTTTTTTGGTGGGACAACATGAAAAGGGAGATTGCTAATTTTGTGTCAAGATGTATGGGTTTTCAACAAGTAAAAGCTGAAAGGAAACATCTTAGAGGAGTCATGTAACCTCTTCCCATAACAGAGTGGAAATGGTACAATGTTATGATGGACTTTGTCATGGGGCTACCAAAGGCTCCTAGAAGGAATGATTCGATATTGGTTATTGTTGATCGTCCTACCAAGTCAGCACATTTTCATGCTACAATAGAAGATCAACCACTAGAACGTCTAGAAAGACTATATATTAATGAAGTTTTGAGACTTCATGGAGTACCCATATCGATTGTTTCTGATCATGATCCTCGTTTTTCTTCAAGATTCTGGAAGAGTCTTCATAAGGCCTTGGATACCGAACTTCGTTTGAGCACTACCTACCACACTCAAATAGATGGAAAATCAGAATGGAATATTCAAACCTTAGAAGACATGTTGAGATCATGCTCGGTTGACTTTCAAGGTATGTGGGATTAATATTTACCTCTGGTGGAATTTTCATATAATAATAACTTCCATTAAAGAATTCAGATGGCACCATATGAAGCGTCGTACAAAACGAGATGTCTCACACCAACCTGTTGGGATGAAATTGATGAAAGAAAACTCGTAGGCCAAGAACTGGTGGAGGAAACGATGAAAAAGTTTAAGGTAATCCAAAACCACATTAAAGAAGAACAAAGCAGGCAGAAGTGCTATGCCGATAACCGAATGAAGGATTGGGAATATCAGGAAGGAGATCATGTTTTCATGAAGGTATCTCCATTGAAGGGGGTTATACGTTTCGATAAGAATGGTAAACTGAGTCCCAGTTACATCGGACCTTTCGAAATTCTAGAACGAATTGGTGCTATAGCTTACCATTTGGAAATTCTGTCAAATCTTTCCAAAGTTCACAATGTGTTCCACGTATCACTATTGAGAAAATACATGCCTAACCCAACACATGTACTCACTTATGAGGAATTAGAACTGGAACTCGATCTGTCTTATTGCGATGATCTCTTCAGGATTCATGATACCAGAGAACAAGTGTTGAGAAACCGGATGACTCGTCTGGTAAAAAGTTCTATGGAGAAACCATAAGATGGAAGAGGCAACGTGGGAAGCTGAGGAACTTATGATGAAGAACCACCCGAGTCTTTTCATGCGGTAGTATTCTAGAAATTTCGAGGATGAAATTATTTAAAGGAGGGTATAATGTAACACCCCAAGCTTCCACAGTACACTTCTCTTTGAATAATACATTAGCGTGTGTTGTATGCAACTTCGAGTTCCAACACACACCACAACCAATAAAACTAACCATTATGAATAGTAATACACAATCTTTTATATTTTATAAATTTCATCTTTCAAAAGGGAAATCTTTTTTGGATTTGGAATATCGAAATTATCTTTGGGTGAATTTTTTGTATTTTTCTGAAAACATTCAATTTTTGATGAATAGTGAAAAACATTGAGTTATAGTTTAAAACAGAATTTTTATTTAAATAATTATTTATTTTATTTAAATTTAATTAAGGTCAAAATAGATACATAATACCTATATAAGTTCAATGTAATTCATTGGAGTTAGTTTAGAATAATTTTAGATATATAAAAATTTTATTGAACTTTTCACAGTCTTTTACCCTCCTCCTTGGAGAATTTAAAAATTCATATGAAACATAATTTTACCGCTTCTGTGAGTTTAATTTAGAAAATCTGACATAAACGGTTAATATCAATGAGTAAAATGTTGTTCAATAAAATAAAAATAATTTTTGGTAAATAGTAACTTTTTACTTTTATTTACCACGGTTAAAAGTAAATAGGGTAATTAAGGGTAAAAATGAAATTAATATTACCATAACACATTTCCAAATTCTATTTAACGAGTTTATCTCGACCAAAAACATCCTTAGGAATAAAATATAATCATTTAGGTCCTCTTGGATTATATTAGGACATTTATTATTATTTAATTCAAAGAAGAGTTAAAAGGGTTAAAATCAATGTTTAATAACTAAAACATTTTTAATAGAGGGTTATAGAATGATAAATTCGGTTATAAATATTAATTATAAAGATAAAAAAATTTCCTACATAATGGTATTTTATTTATAATTTTTTGACATTAGATAATTTAATTTATTTATTACACAATGGTGATACAATAATTACCAAACTAATGAAATATTAAAATAATTGATATTATAAATATCAAAATAAATGTAATTTGAGAATTTTTATGAATTAAATTAATTTTACAGGTTAATATGACATATTATGATGTGTTATATAAATTTTTTTCGATGTAATAATGCTGTTATGAAACTATCAAAAAACAAAATACCCAATAGTGTCAAAATTGACATAAAAGATTTTTTAAAATAAATATTATATTATAAATTGATATTCTAATCCTAAAAATCTAAGGTTCAGAAAAAGGACTTATCTCATAATATATGTATAATTAATGGACCACTTTTGGGTCTCTTGGATGTTTATAGTAAGATTATTAACTATATAATATAAAAATACACAGTGACATGGTAAATGTCAAACTATTTAAATAAGAGTTAAATATAAATGATATGGTTAATATAGTGACACAAACATGTCTAAAATCTATTGGTTGAAAGTATTTATACCCATACCCACCTTAAACTTTATTTAATAAACTTTTGATCCATTATAAATTGAGAATTAATTTATTATAAAATAATATTTCTAGCTTTTCCAAAGGTGCCCCTCACCCCTCTTATAAAAGGGCACTCCCCCTTCTCTCTAATTCACTCTTTCAAAGCCTTTTGGCTCGGCCATACCCTACCAAAATATTTTATCAACTTCCCTAAATTCTACCTAGAGTCCTTAGTTTGATCAAAAAGCCATCCTAATGATCCCTTTTGATCAAATCAAAAGGAAGAACCCGATTAAGACTTAATGTTTTCACCACCCTGTTTCAAGTTCCTTTCTTATTCAACTACTTCTTTCTTTTTATTCCCATTATAAAATAATAACTCCAGTATCTTCTATATACTGTGATGTTATTATAAATATGGTTTAACCATATTCATTATTCTATCATTCCTTTGAATGAAATGTCACTATACGTGCGTACGTACAACTTACCGTCTCCATGTGGTGGTGTAATTGTTATTCAATAAATTATTATTTGTATGGGTATAATAATGATGTGTAATTCATGAAAATAATAAATATAACATGATAATTATTCTTTATATATGATATAACATCAAATTATATATTATTTTAATATCAAAAGAATAACATTGTTGCTCGTGTGTACGTATGGACTACCGTCTCCACAAACGCGATGAGATTCATTCCCCATTGTATCCATTCAAGACTAATTCTCATTTAATGATTAAAAATACTGTTTAAGGAATTGATATAATTTTGGATATGAAAAAGATACAACCTATCCATAACAAAAACGTCTTAGGTAACAAATCATATTAAATAAAACGAGTAAGTTATCACCCGAAACAATGATAATACTAAGATATTATTAACAATGAAATGTTAAAAGATCATATATGATATCATATTAATTTAAGTGATTCTTGTATAATTTAATAAAAATTATTTCACCATTATAATGGAGGTTAACCTACCCTCGACCAAGGAAATGTACAAGGTATGTGTTTAGTTCACAATCTCTTCATTATCCGAGGTTGTTTATACGTAATTTTTTTTCTAGGACCTCTTTATCATCAACATCCATGTTTCTTAAAAATGTATTTCAAATCATTCTTACTATTTTACAGACTATGGTTTAAAGTCATTTATACCCTTCTTTACTTTTTTAAGAAGTTTATAAAGGATTCTGTCATCCCTTTTCCAAACAAGGTCCTTTATAACAATTTCGATAGAATTAATGTAAGAATGTATTTCTTAACTTATACGGCGGGTGCGGCAATTTTCCGCCGTTATAAAATCGTCTAAGATTCCCTTACAAGATTATAAGAATATTTTCAAATTAAATGTTTTCTATTATAATTATGTGACTTTTAAATGATTTCAAAAAAAGTGATATTTTTCTCAAATAGTATTGATTTTATCTATGTCAACATCCTTTGATAGATTTAAGCTTATTTGAAGGTGATTTATTATGATACAAAACGTCCATATTGCATTGAAGGTTTTGTGATATGTTTGACTGTGGATGTGTTATTTTTATACCATTCATGGTTTATGGAGAAAGTATTTACATTTCTTATGATAGTTTTAATACGAATGTTTATGTTATGTTTAAACCTATTCATATGAGGAATGCATTGGACTTATAAGTGAGGGGTGGAGCCCGCTATAGATCCTTGATGCATAGGTAGATCTCATGAGACAATCTAGTGTCTTGGAACAATGCCTTGACAAAATCTTCTTTGTATTCTTGGCACAAGTCCTTGACTATGTGGTTATGATAGTATGGCATTATGCATTTCTTCATTATGAAAGTGGTTATTGATATTTCATGTGATTATTTGACAAGTAGAATTTCCATGTGAATAACTAAATGAAATTATTTCATTTTACCTTTTCCATATTAGGTTGAATTTCAAGTTTAAATGTCTTTTGTTTTAGTAATGCATTTCCTTAAATGTTTTTCTAATTAATGAATGTTTCTGCTATATTATTATCCTTACTGATCATTTGAGCTCATCATTTTCAATGTTTTATTTTCCCCACGATGTGAAGAAGTATTTTATGAATCATCTTCAGGGATAGTATAGGGTGATATGAGTGTGGAGACAATATGTTATTGTAGTTTCCACTTTATGATGTAATTTAAACTTTATTAATGTATCTAGTTATTCCAAGACTACTAAACTAATCAGTATTCGAGGCTTGATCTTTTCTGATCATTCCAATGTAATGTTATAATTCACCAACTCTAGGTAACTAGGGTTGGGGAATTATATTTGGTATCAAAGGAATTTTAGTACAAACCTTGGAAAATAGATTTAGATAAACTCTAATTAGAGCACATAAACCTAATATGGAATTTGAGGATTTGTATAGAAGAACTTCCTATAATTTTGGTATTGCAGAGATTTGGTGAATTTTCCAAGCAATACATCCTTTTCTGGATATAATCAGTTAGAGGAGGCTCTAGCACTGATGTACCTAGGGGTAAAACCTGAAAATAGCGCTTTGAGCAAGACTCGAATGAGAACTGGTGCATGATAATGGGCCTTGATGCACTCTTGGTTACGACACTCCCGGGGGATATGCTTAGGAGTATTCTAATTTTATTACAAACCATTATGAAGGGTTTATGAGTATATACATCCTCAATGAAATTTTTTTATGATTATGGATTATATCCCTAAATAGTTCAATTTATGGTAAGTGTTTTACAAGTATGTAATTATGTATTTTGATTCATAAACTGATCTCATTTATGACATTGTTTTGAAATTGCACCTAGTGGAAGAAATGGAAACCTTATAAATGCATGCACTCCATGTGGGGATTTACCTCCTGATCAATATAATTATAGTGGAGATGGTGATACAACTGGTGCTGATTAGCTAATCACCATGCTAGGACAACTCACTCAGGTTATGAATAATAACCTTAAACATATGGATCACACTGATCTTCTATATGGAGGATCAATGATAGATCACTTCATGAGAAAAAAACAACCAAAATTAAATGGGAGTACAAATCCTTTGGTAGCTGAGCAATGCATATGTTCCCTAGAGAAAATATTTTAGGCTTTTGAAAGTAGTGAAAGGGAAAAAGTTATGATGGAAGTTTACCACCTCAATGGAGATTCTAATCAATGGTGGTCATTGATTCAAAACACTAAGGAATATTATGAAGTATCAAATATGGAATGGATGGAGTTCAAAGACCTATTTTTAGAAAAATATTTTCCTCGTGACCATCGAGAAGATATGGAAAGGCAATTTCTAAGTCTGAGACAAAAAGAGGATGAGAATGTCCCAAAGAATGATGATAAAATTACAAGTTTAGAAAGGTATTCTGAATATTATATACATAACTCAAGAAATAAGATTGATCGTTTCTTTGATGGGTTACAACCAGTTCTCCATCAAGCATTGGTCTCACAATCCTTCTCGTCATACGAAGATATTGTGTCGTGTGCTATGAAGACAAAAAAATAATTCTCTAAGTCTTATTAATTTAAATCAAAGCTAGATAAGAAGAGATATGTTAATCATTCTGGAAATGGAAATAAGGGGATGAAAGGAAAATTTGAATATCCATCCTATAGTAAATGTGGGAAGAAACACCCTGGTACTTTCTTGAAGGGAATGTGAGTCTATTACAAGTGTGGTGAAAAATGCCACCAAGGTCATGATTGAAAGGGTAAGAAAGAAGCTTCTAATGTTCAATGCTACAATTGTAGTGAGATGAGACATTATGAAAATGAATGTCCTAAGCGTTAGGGGAAACAACCTAAAAAAAGTCCACGGGATCAAGGCCAAGCATATGTTATCACTTATGATGAGGTAGAATCTCTGAAAGACGTGGTGGAATGTAATTTAATGGTTTCCTCATGTTTAGAAAATGAATTATATGATTCTTGATCATCCCATTTTTTCATATCTTCCCAGTTTTATATGAAAATTAGATATTTCCAATTTGATTTAACAAGGGATTTGTAAGTCAAAACTCATAAGGGAAGTATCATGGCAACAATGTTTTTTGAATCAGTCCCCATTAGATCCCACAAATGTTCATTATCCGCGGATCTAATTATCATACCGATGATTGAATTTCATTTAATTATTAGTATAGATTGGATTTATGACCATGATGCAAAAATTTATTGATAGAAGAAGGAGGTTACTATTTTTGATGATTATGATAAGGAACACTTTATCATTAGAGAGGAATCATCACCACTTATTTCTTACCTAGATCCACCCCCAGTAGCTCAACTAAATTCAATTATTGGGGAGGAAGATAATGAAATGACTGTGGGTGCGGAAATGAATGTTCAAATAGAGGATGTACCAATTCTGAGAGAATATGTTGATGTGTTTACAGAATATTTACCTGGACATCCTCCAGAACGAGTAATTGAGTTTTCCATTGATTTAATTCCTGGTTCAAGGCCTATATCGAATACCCCTTATAGAATGGACACTGTGGAATTAGTTTTACTAAAGAAACAACTAGAGGAATTAAGTATTAAGGGATTTATTCTTCTGAGTGTTTCTACATGGGGATCCCATGTCCTTTTTTTATGAAGAAATATGGATCTATGAGGTTATGTATGGACTATCGGGAAATCAATGCTATAACAATAAAGAACAATTATCCCCTACCTCGCATTGATGATTTATTTGACTAACTTCATGGAGCTCAATACTTTTCAAAGATTGACCTTCGACCAGGATACCATCAATTGTGTTTGAAGAGGGAATACATTCCAAAGATAGCATTTCGAACTAGGTACAGGCGTTATGAGTTTACAGTAATGCCTTTTGGACTGACTAATGCTCCCTCTGTATTCATGGATCTAATGAATAGAGTTTTCAAGGAATATATAGATGATTTTTTGGTGGTATTTATTGATGATATCTTGGTATACTCCAAAATTTAGGAAGATCATGAAAACCACTTGCGCATTATCCTGAAGACTCTTAGAAGACACGAATTATATGGGAAGTTTAGCAAGATTGAATTCTGGCTGCAGGAGATCTCTTTTCTTGGCCATATTGCCTCTAAGGATGAAATATATGTTGATCCTTCTAAGACCAAGTCAATTCAATAATTTCCAGCACCAACGAGTATAACTGAGGTACACAGTTTTATTGGTTTAGCAGGTTATTATCGGCATTTCGTCCAAAATTTTCCCCGATTGGCCGACCCATTAATGAAGCTCACATGTAAAGGGGTTAAATTTGTTTAGACAAAAGAGTGTGAAGAATATTTTGAAAAACTGAAGAGAAGATTAGTCAATGCTACTATATTGACTCTACCCTTGGGGAATGATGGATTCATTATTTATAGTGATGCATCGAAGAAATGATTGTGTTGTGTCCTTATGCAGAATGATAGAGTTATTTCTTATGCATCACGATAGCTAAAAATTCATGAGAAAAAATATCCTACTCATGATATTGAGTTAGATACTGTAATATTTTCTTTGAAGATATGGAGACATTATCTCTATGGTGAAAAATGTGAGATTTATACTGATCATAAGAGTTTGAAGTATATTTTCTCAGAGAGAAAACTCAACATGACGCAAAGGCGATGGCTTGAACTACTCAAGGATTATGATTTGATTACACACTACCACCTGGGGAAGTCAAATAAGGTGGTAGATTCTTTGAGTATAAAAGATCATGGAGTTTTGGACATGATGAGTATTGAACAGGATCATATTTTCAAGGATATAGTGAAGATGGATATTGGAATTACCATAGAAGGTGAAACATCAATGCTTTTTCAAATGGTTTCCAAACAATCATGACTAGAAAGGATTAAGAGTTCTCAGACCGATGATGAAGAATTTCAATAGAAGATTAAAGCTGTGAATGATGGGAGATTGAGAGACATTGTGTATGAAGAAGGAATTTTGAAATTTGTGAAGAGACTTTTTGTTCACGATATACCTGACCTGAAAATGGAATTGATAGATGATGATCATAGTTCCAATTTCTATATACACCCTGGGAGCACCAAAATGTATAGAGATTTGAAGGAACATTTTTGGTGGGACAACATGAAGAGGGAGATTGCAGATTTTGTGTCAAGATGTATGGTTCGTCAACAAGTGAATGCTGGAAGGCAACAACCTAGAGGAGTCATACAACCTCTTCCCATACCGTCGTGGAAATGGGAAAATATTACAATGGTCTTTGTCTTGGGGCTACCAAAGACTCCTAGAAGGAATGATGTAATATGGGTTATTGTAGATTATCTTACCAAGTCAGCACATTTTCTTGCTATAAGAGAAGATCTACCACTAGAACATCTAGAAAGACTATATATTAATGAATTTGTGAGACTTCATGGAGTACCCCTATCAATTGTTTTTTATTGTGTTCCCCGTTTTACTTAAAGATTCTAGAAGATTCTTCAGAAGGCCTTGGATACTCATATTCGTTTGAGCACTACCTACCACCCTCAAACAGATGGACAATCAAGATGGACTATTCAAACCTTAGAATACTTGTTGAGATCATGATCACTTGAATTTCATGGTATGTTGGATCAATATTTACCTATGGTGGAATTTTTCTTCAACAATAGCTTCCATTCAAGTATTCATGTGGAACCATATGAAGCGTTGTACGGAAAGAGATGTCGCACACCAACCTGTTGGGATTTCGTTGGTGAAATAAAACTCGTAGGCCCAGAACTGGTGGAGGAAATGATGAAAAAGGAGAAGGTAACCCAAAAACACATCAAAGCAGCTCAATGTAGGTAGAAGAGATATGCCGATAATCGAAAAAAGGATTTGGAATTTCAGGTAGGAGATCATGTTTTCTTGAATTTATCTCCATGTAAGGGAGTTATACATTTCGGTAAGAAAGTTAAATTGAATCCCAGGTACATAGGACCTTTCGAAATTCTAGAACAAATTGGTGTTGTAGCTTGCCGTTTGAAAATTCCACCAAATCTCACCAAAGTTCACGATGTGTTCCACGTACCACTATTGAAAAAATACATGCCTAACCCAAGGCATGTACTCACTTATGAGGAATTAGAACTGGAACCCAATCTATCTTATTGTGAAGAGACTGTCAAGATTCTTGATACCAGAGAACAAGTGTTGAGAAACCAGAAGACTCGTCTGGTAAAAGTTCTATGGAGAAACCATAAGATGGAAGAGGCAACATGGGAACCTGAGGAACTTATGATGATGAACCACACGAGACTTTTCATGTGGTAGTATTATAGAAATTTTGAGGATGAAATTATTTGAAGGAGGTGAGAATGTAACACGCCAATCTTCCACGGTATGCTTCTCTTTGAATAATAGAGTAGCTTGTGTTGTATGCAACATCATGTTCTAACACACACAACAACCAATCAAACTATAAGTTATGAATAGTAATACCCACTTTTTGGAATTTTATAAATTTTCACATTCAAAATGGACTTTATTTTTGTATTCGGAATATTGAAATTAGCTTAGGGTGATTTTTTAGTATTTTTCTGAAAACACTCAATTTTTGATGAATAGTGAAAAAACACTGACTTATAGTTTAAAACAGAATTTTTATTAAAAATAATTATTTATTTTATTTAAATATAATTAAGGTCAAAATAGATACATAATACTTATATAAGTTCAATGTAATTCATTGGAGTTAGTTTAGAAAATTTTTAGATATATATTATTTTTATTGAACTTTTCACCGTCTTTTACCCACCTCCTAGGAAAATTAAAAAATTCACATAAAACATAATTTTAACGCTTCTGTGAGTATAATTTTGAAAATATGAGATACACAGTTAATATCAAGGATTGAAATGGGGTTCAATAAGATAAAAATAATTTTTTTTGTGAATAGTAACTTTTTACTTTTATTTAACACGGTTATAAGTAAATAGGGTAATTAAGGGTAAAAATGATATTAATATTACCCTAAAACATGTCCTAATTCTATTGGAAAAGTTTACTTAGACCATAAACTACCTTAGGAAAAACATTTTACTATTTAGGTCCACTTGAATTAGATTAGGACATTTATTATTATTCAATTCAAAAAAGTTTTAAAAGAGTTAAAATGAAAGTTTAATAACTAAATCATTTATAATATACGGCTATAAAAAAAATTCGATTATAAATATTCGTTATAAATATAAAAATATTTCATACATAATGGTATTTTATTTATAATTTTTATACATTAAATAATTTAATTTATTTATGACACAATGGTGATACAGTATTTACCTAATTAATGAAATGTTAAAATAATTGATTTTATAAATATCAAAATAAATGTAATTTGAGACTTTTTATGAATTCCTTTAATTTTATAGGATAATATGACATATTATGATTGGATATATAAATTTTATTCTATGTAATAATGATGTTATGAAATTATCAAAATACAAAATACCTAGTAGTGTCAAAATTGACATAAAAGATTTTTTAAAACAAATATTACATTATTAATTGATATTCTATTCCTAAAAATCTAAGGATCGTCCAAAGGACATATATAATGATTGGTATATAATCAATGGAACAGTAGGGGGTTGATTGGATATATATAGTATGTTTATTAACTATATAATATAGAAATACAAAGAGACATGGTAAATGTCAAACTATTTAACTAAGAGTTAAATATAAATGATATGGTTAATATAGTGACCCAAACCTGTATAAAATCTATTGGATGAAATGATTTAGACCCATCCCCACCTTAAACATTAAATAATCCACATTAGAGCCATTATAAACCAAATATTAATTTATTATAAAATAATATTTCTATCATTTCCAAAGGTTCCCCTCACCCCTCTTATAAAAGGGAACTCCCCTTTCTCAGAAATTTACACCATAAAAGACTTTTGGATCGGCCAAAACCAGCCCAAATATTCTCTAAACATACATCAATTATACCTAGTGGCCTTATTTTGATCAGGAATACATCCTAATGATCCCTTTTGATCAAATAAAAAGGAATAAAGTGTAACGCCCTGACCCCAATTACCTAGAGTCGGTGCATTATTACATAACATTGGCATGATCACAAGAAAGATCAAATCTCGAAAGACTGATTGGTTTAGTAGCCTTGGAAACATTAGATATATTCATAAGTCTTACATTACATCATAAAAATGAAAACTACAACAACATCTTTTCTTCATATTCCACACTCATATCCCCACATAATATCCCTGCAGGTCATTTATAATTTACGTCTTCACTTCCTAGGAAAAATAAAACACAGAAAAGGGGTGAGCTCAAATGCCCAGTAAGGATAACAATATAGCGGAAACTTTCATAAATAAGAATAAACATTTAAGGAAATGTATAACTTAAAACAAAATCCTTTTAAACTTGAACTTCAACATTATATGTCAAAAATAAAATGTAATAATTCCATTTAATTATTCACATGGATATTCTACTAATAGAATAATCACATGCAACATTAATTACCACTTTCATGATGATGCAATGCATAATGCCAGACTATCATAACCACATAGCCAAGGCCTCGTGCAAAGACTACAAATAAGATTTTGTCAAGGCCTTGTGCCAAGATACTAGTTTGTCTCATGAGACCTACGGATGCATCGAGGAGCTATAGCGGGATCCACCCGTCACATATTAAGTCCAATGCATTCCCATATAAAAAGGTTTAAACATAACATAAACATTCGTATTATAACTAGCGTACGAAATGTCAATACTTTCACCATAAACTATGAATGGTATAAAAATACCACATCCATAGTCAAACATATCACAAAACCTTCAATACAATATAGAAGTTTTGTATCATAATAAATCAACTTCAAATAAGCGTAAAATCCATTAAAGGATGTTGACATAGATGAAATCAAAACTCTTTTTAGAGAAATATCTCTTTCTATTTTGAAATAATTTAAGATTCATATATTTATAAAATAAAACATTTTCTTTGAAAATATTCTTATAAGCTTGTAAGGGAAGCTTCGATGATTTTATAACGGCAGAAATTAACCGCACCCTCTGTATAAGTTAAAAAAAACATTCTTACCTTAATTCTGTCGAAAAGGATAAAAAGAACCTTATTTGGAAAACGGCGGAATGATTCCTTTATAAACCACTTATAAAAATTAAAACAAGGGTATAAATGACTTTAACCCATATTCTTGTAAATATTAAAAATGAATTGAAATACATTTTTAAGAAACATGTATGTAGATGATAAAGAGATCCCAGTATATTATTACGTAAAAACAACCTCGGATAATGAAGAGATTGTGAAATAAACCCTTACCTTGTACTTTTCCTTGGCTGGGGTAGGTTAACCTCCTATATAATGGTGAAATAATTTTTATTAAATTATACAAGAATAATATACATTAATATGATATCATATATGATCTTTTAACATTGATTTGTTAATAATATCTTAGTATTATTGTTGTTTCGGGTGGTAACATACTCATTATCTTTTATATGTTTTGTTTTGTAAGCTATGTTTGTAATGGATAGGTTGTATCGTAATCATATCCAGAATGATATAAAGTCCTTAGATAGTTTTATTAATCATCAAATGAGAATTATACTTGAATGGATACGATGGAGAATGACTCTCATCGCGTTCGTGGAGACGGTAGTCCGTGCGTACGCACGAGCGACAATATCATTTTTTTGATATTAAAATAATATATAAATGGATTGTATATAATATATACAGAATAATTGACATGTTATATTTATTATTTACATGAGTTACACATCATTATTATACCCATCCAAATAATAATATATTGAAGAACAATTACACCACGACGTGGAGACGGTAAGCCGTACGTACGCACGTATGGTGGCATGTTATTCAAAGGGTGGATAGAATAATGAATATGGTTGTACCATATTTATAATAACATCACAGTATATATATGATACTTGAGTTATTATTTTATAATGGTAATAACAAATAAAGAAGAAGTGGAAGAAGAAAGGAACTTGGAAAAGGGTGGTGAAATCATTACCTCTTCTTCGGGTTCTTCCTTTTGATTTGATCAAAAGGGCTCCATAGGTTGGCTTTCTGATCAAACTAAGGCCTCTAGGTGGTATTGAGGGAATGTGGGAGAGTATTTGGGCAGAGTTTGGCCGAACCAAAAGGCTTCGAAGGTGGGAAGAAATGAGAAGGAGGAGTTCCCTTTTATAAGAGGGGTGAGGAACACCTTTGGAAAAGCTAGAAATATTAATTTATAATAAATTCATATTCAGTTTATAATGGCTCCAAAGTTTATTATTCAAATTTTAAGGTGGGGATTGGTCGAAAAACACTCAACAAATAGAATTTAGACTGGTTTGGGTACTTATATTAACCTTATCTTTAAGTATTAACTCTAAGTTAATTAGTTTCACTTTTTCAATGTCTCCTTGTGTTTTTATATTATATGGTTAATAAACATACTATATACATCCAATCGACCCCCAAGTGGTCCATGAATTATATACCTATCATTATATAAGCCACTTGGCCGATCCTTAGATTTTTAGGAATTTAATATCAATTAATAATATAATATTTGTTTTAAAAACTCTTTTATATCAATTTTGACACTATTCAATAGTTGATTTTTGGGAAACTTATAAAAGAATTATTTCTTCAAAAAAGTCAATTAAATCAATAATAATATGTCATATTATCCTATAAAATTAATTTAACTCATTAAAAGTCTCAAATTATACTTATTTGGGTATTTATAATATCAATTATTTTATTTTTTCACTATTATGGTAATTACTGCATCATCATTGTGTCATATATAAATTAAATTATTTAATGTCTACAAATTATAAATAAAATATAATTATGTATGAAATCTTTTTAGATTTCTAATGAATATTTATAGTCGAAAATATGACATATATAACCCTATTTAAAAATTGTTTTTCTAAAAGATATATTCTTGTGTCATTTTTGTACTTATTTTAACTTAATTAAAATAAAGTGTCCCTATCACTTACAAGTGGAACCATGGGGTCCCTAAATCGACCCAAAGATTCCCATGGTAGAACATGTATCAACCAATAAGGTTAGGACACGTTTTAGGGTAATTTTTTATTATTATAATATTATTTTTTAACCCTTATTTACCGGATTTACCCTTAACAATGGTAAATAAAATATTTACCGCAGTAATTATTCAAAATTTCTAAAAATAAAAGTTACCTATTTACATAATTTGAATGTACTGATTCCAAATATTGAATCCATTTTTCTAAATTCAAAACACATAAGTGGAAGAAATTAATTTAAAATTAATTCCCACTGTCAAAACAAAAAGCGTGTTTTTAAGATATAATAACTATCAAAAGATTGATACTTGTTTATGTTCGGTTTAACTGTGAAATTGTGTCCAATGGCCAAAATTGTATTAAATTGTAAAAATATATTCTAAATATACTTTAAAACCACTCAAATTCATAACTTATCAATATAAATTATTTCGATTAAAAAAGTTGTTTTAAATTAAAATTTAGTATTTTTCACTATTCATCAAAATATTAAAGTTATCCGAAAAGTACCAAAATTTCACCTTAGGCTAAATTTGATATTTTGAATCCAAAAATGAAGTCCATTTTGAAATATAAAATATATTTAATTTCAAAAATTAGGTATTACTATTCATAACGGCTAGTTTGATATGTTATGGTGTGTTAGAACTAAGTGTTGCGTACAACACACGCTATCACATTATTCAAAGAGAAGCATACCGTAGAAGCATGGGGTGTTACATTCTCTCCTCCTTAAAATAATTTCATCCTCGAAATTTCTATAATATTATCGCATGAAAAGACTCGGGTGGTTCTTCATCATAAGTTCCTTGGGTTCCCACGTTACCTCTTCCATCTTATGGTTTCTCCACAAAACTTTTACCAGACGTGTCGTCCGATTTCTCAGTACTTGTTCTCTCGTAACAAGAATCCTGATGGGCTCTTCGCAATAAGATAGATCGGGTTCCAGTTCTAACTCCTCATAGGTGAGTACCTGCGTTGGGTCAGGCCTGTATTTCCTCAACATAGATACGTGGAACACATCGTGAACTTTGGAGAGACTTGGAGGCATTGCCAATCGGTAAGCTACAGCCCCAATTCGTTCTAGAATTTCGAAAGGTCCGATGTACCTGGGACTTAATTTACCTTTCTTACAAAAACTTATGACTCCCTTCCATGGAGATACCTTTAGGAAAACATGATCACCGACTTGAAATTCCAAATCCTTCCTTCGACTATCAGCATAGCTCTTCTTCCTACATTGAGCTTCTTTGTTGTGATTTTGGATGACCTTCACCTTTTCCATCATTTCCTCCACCAGTTTTGGGCCTACAAGTTTTGTTTCACCAATGTCAACCCAACAGGTTGGTGTACGAAATCTCTTTCCGTATAACTCTTCATACAGTGCCATGTGAATACTCGAATGAAAGCTATTGTTAAAGGAAAATTCTATGAGAGGTAAATATTGATCCCACATACCATGAAAGTCAAGTGAGCAAGATCTCAACATGTCTTCAAAGGTTTGAATAGTCCGTTCTGATTTTCCGTCTGTCTGAGGGTGGTAAGCAATGCTCAAATGAAGTTCAGTATCTAGGGATTTCTGAAAACTCTTCCAGAATCATGAAGTAAAACGGGGATCACGATCAGAAAAAATCGATAGGGGTACTCCATAAAGTCTCATAAATTCATTAATATATAGTCTTTCTAGACATTCCAGGGGTAGATCTTCTCTTATAGAAAGAAAATGTGATGATTTGGTAAGACGATCAACAATAACCCATATTGCATTGTTCCTTCTAGGAGTCATTGGTAGCCCCATGACAAAGTCCATCGTAATATTGTCCCATTTCCACTCCGGTATGGGACGAGGTTGCATGACTCCTCCAGGCTATTTCCTTCCAGCTTTAACTTGTTGAAAAACCATACATCTTGACACAAAATCAGCAATCTCCCTCTTCATGTTGTCCCACCAAAAATGTTCCTTCAAATCACTATACATTTTGGTGATCTCAGGGTGTATAGAGAAATTGGAACTATGAGAATCATCCAGCAATTCCCTTTTTAGATCAGGTATATCGGGAACACAAAGTCTCTTCCCAAATTTCAAAATTCCATCTTCATACACAAAGTCTCTCAATCGCCCATCATTCACAGCTTTAATCTTCTTTTGAAATTCTTCATCATCGGTCTGAGAACTCTTATTCCTTTCTAGTAAAGATGGTTTGGAAACCATTTGAAAATGCATTGATGTTTCTCCTTCCCTAGTTATTCCCATGTCCATCTTCACTAGATCCATGAAAATTGGATCCCTTTTAATTATCAAATTGTTCAAAACTCCATGATCCTTTCTGCTCAAAGCATCTGCCACCTTGTTTGCCTTCCCTGGGTGGTAGTGTATCATGCAATCATAATCCTTGAGTAATTGAAGCCATATTTTCTGCCTCATGTTGACTTCTTTTTTGTGAGAAAATATATTTCAAACTCTTGTGATCAGTATAAATCTAACATTTTTCACCATAGAGGTAGTGCCTCCATATCATTAAAGCAAAGATCACAGATGCTAAATTGAGATCATGAGTAGGATAGTTTTGTTCATGAATTTTCAACTGTCGTGATGCATAGGCAATAACCCTATAATTCTGCATAAGGACACAACCAAGTCATTTCATCGTGCATCACTATAAATAACGAACCCTTCATTACCCAATGGTAGAGTCAATGTAAGAGCATTGACTAATATTCTCTTCAGTTCTTCGAAACATTCTTCACACTATTTTTTCCAAACAAATTTAACCCCTTTACGTATGAGCTTCGTTAATGGGTTAGCCAATCGGGAAAAATTCTAGACGAAACGTCGATAATAACCTGCCAAACCAATAAATCTATGTACCTCAGTTATACTCGTAGGATCTGGCCATTCTTGGATTGCCTTAGTCTTAGAAGGATCAACAGAGATTCCATCTTGAGAGACAATATGGCCAAGAAAAGAAATCTCCTAAAGCCAGAATTCACACTTGCTAAACTTCCCATATAATTCATGTCCTCTCAGAGTCTTCAGGATAATGCGCAAGTGATTTTCATGATCTTCTTAGCTTTTGGAGTATACCAAGATATCATCAATAAATACCACCACAAATTCATAGAGATACTCCTTGAAAACTCTATTCATCAGATCCATGAACACAGAGGGTGCATTACTCAATCCAAAAGGCATTACAGTAAACTCGTAATGCCCGTACCTTGTTCGTAATGCTATATTCGGAATGTCATCCTTCTTCACACACAACTGATGGTATCCAGATCGAAGGTCAATCTTTGAAAAGTATTGAACTCCATGAAGTTGGACAAATAAATCATAAATTCGATGTAGGGGATACTTTTTCTTTATTGTTATAGCATTGATCTCCCTGTAGTCGATACATAACCTCATAGATCCATCTTTCTTTTTAACAAAAAGAACAGGGGCTCCCCATAGAGAAACACTTGGGCGAATAAATCCCTTATTACTCAATTCCTCTAGTTGTTTCTTTAGTTCAACTAATTCTATAGTGGCCATTCTATAAGGGGTATTTGATATAGGACTTGATCCAGGAATTAAATTAATGGAAAACTCAACTTCTCGTTCTGGAGGATGTCCAGGTAAATCTTCCGGAAATATATCTACAAATTCTTTTACAATAGGTACATCCCCTATTTGAACATTCCTTTCCTCACCCACATTTATTTCATTCTCTTCCTCCCCAATAATTGAAATTAGTGTAGCTACTGGGGGTGGATCTAGATAAGAATTAGGTGGTGAAGATTCTGCTCTAAAGATAAGGTGTTCCTTATCATTATCATCATGAATTGTAACCTATTTCTTCTTACAATAAATCTTCGCATCATAGTCCGAAATCCAGTCCATACCGAGGATTATATCAAACTCAATCATAATTATGACAAAGAGATCAGCATATAAAGAACATTTATGTGCTCTAATGGGGAATGATTCACAAAAGTGTGTTGCAATGATACTTCCCTTAGGATTTTTAACTGACAACTCCCTTGTTAAATAAAATTGGAAATATCTAATTTTCTTAGAAAACTGGGAAGATATTAAACAATGTGATGATCCAAATTCAAATAATGCATTTTCTAAACTTGAGGAAACCATTAAATTACCTGCCACCACGTCTTTCGGAGCTTCTACCTCAGCAGTAGCGATAGCGTAAGCTTGGCCTTGATCCCTTGGCCTTTTCTGAGGTAAGTTCTCCTGACACTTAAGACATTCATTTGCATAATTCCCCATCTCCCTACAATTGTAGCAATGAACATTGGTAGCTTCTTTATTCCCCTTTCAATCACGAGCTTGGTGGCCTTTTTCACCACACTTGTAACAGACTCCCATTCCAATCAAGCAAGTACCAGGGTGTTTCTTCCCGCATTTACCACAGGATGGATATTCAACCTTTCCCTTCTTCCCCTTATATCCATTCCCATATTGATCAGCAGGTCTATTCTTCTCTTTCATTGCTTTAAAGTCATAAGACTTAGAGAATTCATTTTCAGTCTTGATAGCACATGAGACAATGTCTTCGTACGATGAAAAGGATTGTGAGACTAATGCTCAACGGAGAAATGGTTTTAACCCATCAATGAAATGATCAATCTTACTTATTGGGCTACGTATATAATCTCCAGCATACCTTGCTAACCTTGTAAAGTTAGCCTCATACTTTGTGACATTCTCATCCTCCTTTTTTCTCAGACTCAGAAAATGCCTTTCCATATCTGCTCGATGGTCGCGAGGAAAGTATATTTCAAAAAATAAATCTTTGAACTCCCTCCATTCCATATTTGATACTTCATCATCTTCCTTCATATTTTGAATCAATGACCACCATTGATCAGAATCTCTAGTGAGGCGGTAAACTACCTTGATAACTTTTTCCCTTCCACTACTCCCCAAAGCCTGAAATATTTTCTCTAGGGAAAATATCCATTGCTTAGCTACTAAGGGATTTGTACTCCCATTGAACCTTGGTGGTTGTTGCCTCATGAATTGATCTAACATTGATCCTCCACACTGCGGATCAGGGTGCTCCATACAGGTAAGGTTATTATTCATAACCTGAGTGAGTTGTCCCAGTATGCTGATTAGCTGATCGACACTAGCTGCATCACCAGCTCCACTATAATTATCTTGAGTAGGAGGGTAATCCCTACATGGAGTGTGTGCATTGATACGGTTTCCATTTCTTCCACTAGGCGCCATTTCTAAACAATGGTATAAACTAGATCAGTTTATAAATCAAAATACACAATCCCATACTTATAAAACACTTAACATAAATTGAACTATTTATGGATATAATCCATAATCATAAGAATGTTTTCCTTGAAGAAGTATATACTCATAAACCCTTCATAATGATTTGTAATGAAAATGAGAGTTATCCTAAGAATATCCCCTGGGAGTGTCGTAACCAAGAGTGCAACAAGGCCCGTTGTCGTGCACCAGTTCCCGTTCGAGTCAATCTCAAAGCAGTGTTTTCAGGTTTTACCCCTAGGTACATCTGTGCCAGAGCCACCTCTACCTGCTCATTTCCAGACAGGAATGTATTGCTCGGAAAACTCACAAAATCTCTACATTACCAAAATTCTAGGAAGTTCTTCTATAGTAATCCTCAAATTTCATCTTAGGTCTACATGATCTAATCAGAGTTTATCTAAATCTAGCTTCCAAGGTTTGTACTAAACTTCCTTTGATACCAACTGTAACGCCCCGACCCCAGTTACCTAGAGTCGGTGCATTATTACATAACATTGGCATGATCACAAGAAAGATCAAATCTCGAAAGACCGATTGGTTTATTAGCCTTGGAAACACTTGATATATTCATAAGTCTAACATTACATCATAAAAATGAAAACTATAACAACATATTTTATTCATATTCCACACTCATATCCCAACATAATATCTCTACAGGTCATTCATAATTTACTTCTTCACTTCCTGGGAATAATAAAACATAGAAAAGGGGTGATCTCAAATGCCCAGTAAGGATAACAATATAGCGGAAACTTTCATAAATAAGAATAAACATTTAAGGCAACATATAACATAAAAAAATCCTTTTAAACTAGAACTTCAACATAGTATGGAAAAAATAAAATGTAATAATGCCATTTAATTATTCACATGGATATTCTACTAATTGAATAATCACATGAAATATCAATTACCACTTTCATAATGATGGAATGCATAATGCCAGTCTATCATAACCACATAGCCAAGGCCTCATGCCAAGACTACAAATAAGATTTTTTCAAGTCCTTGTGCCAAGACACTAGTTTGTCTCATGAGACCAACCGATGCATCGAGGAGCTATAGCAGGCTCCACCCGTCACATATTAAGTCCAATGCATTCCCATATGAAAAGGTTTAATCATAACATAAACATTCGTATTAAAACTAGCATACGAAATGTCAATACTTTCACCATAAACTATGAATGATATAAAAATAGCACATCCATAGTCAAACATATCACAAAACCTTCAATACAATATAGAAGTTTTGTATCATAATAAATCAACTTCAAATAATCGTAAAATCCATCAAAGGATGTTGGCATAGATGAAATCAAAACTCTTTTTAGAGAATATATCTCTTTCTATTTTGAAATAATTTAAGAGTCATATATTTATAAAATAAAACATTTTCTTTTAAGATATTCTTATAATCTTGTAAGGGAAGCTTTGATGATTTTATAACGGCGGAAAATAACCGCACCCTCTGAATAAGTTAAAAAACATTCTTACCTTAATTATGTCAAAAAGGTTAAAAAGCACCTTTTTTGGAAAACAACAGAAATATTCCATTATAAACCACTTATAAAAAGTCAAACAAGGGTATAAATGAATTTAACCCATATTTTGGTAAAGAGTAAAAATGATTTGAAATACATTTTTAAGAAACATGGATGTGGATGATAAAGAGATCCCAGTAGATTATTACGTAAAAACAACCTCGGATAATGAAGAGATTGTGAAATAAACCCTTACCTTGTACTTTTCTTTGGTTGGGGTAGGTTAAAATCCTGTATAATGGTGAAATAATTGTTATAAAATTATACAAGAATCATATACATTAATATGATATTATATATGATCTTTTAACATTGATTTGTCAATAATATCTTAGTATTATCGTTGTTTCGGGTGTTAACTTACTCATTTTCTTTTATATGTTTTGTTACGTAATCCATGTTTGTAATGGATTGGTTGTATCATAATCATATCCAGAATGATATCAAGTCCTTAGATACTATTATTAATCATCAAATGAGAATTATACTTTATTGGATACGATGGAGAATGAATCTCATCGTGTTCGTGGAGACGGTAGTCCGTACGACGCACGAGCGACAATATCATTCTTTTGATATTAAAATAATATATAAATGGATGGTATATCATATATACAGAATAATTAACATTTTATATTTATTATTTCCATGAGTTACACATCATTATTATACCCATCCAAATAATAATATATTGAATAACAATTACACCACGACGTGGAGACGGTAAGCCGTACGTACGCACGTATGGTGACATATTATTAAAGGGTGGATTGAATACTGAATATGGTTGTACCATATTTATAATAACATCACAATATATATATGATACTGTAGTTATTATTTTATAATGGTAATAACAAAGAAAGAAGAAGTGGAAGAAGAAAGGAACTTGGAAAAGGGTGGTGAAATCATTACCTCTTCTTCGGGTTCTTCCTTTTGATTTGATCAAAAGGGATCCATAGGCTGGCTTTCTAATTCAAATAATGCCTCTAGGTTGTAGTGAGGGAAGTTGGGAGAGTATTTGGGAAGAGTTTGGCCGATCCAAAAGGCTTTTAAGGTGTGAAGAAATGAGAAGGATGAGTGTCCTTTAATAAGCGGGGTGAGGGGCACCTTTGGAAAAGATAGAAATATTAATTTATAATAAGTTCATATTCGGTTTCTAATGGCTCCAAATTTGATTATTCAAAGGTTAAGGTGGGGATAGGTCAAAAACCACCCAACAAATATAATTTAGACAGGTTTGGGTACTTATATTAACCTTATCTTTATTTATTATCACTAAGTTAATTAGTTTCACTTTTACAATGTCTCTTTGAGTTTTTATATTATATGGTTAATAAAATTACTATATACATCCAAGAGACCCCCAAGTGGTCCATGAATGATACACATATCATTATATAAGTCTTTTGGCCGAACCTTAGATTTTTAGGAATTTAATATCAATTAAAAGTATAATATTTGTTTTTAAAACTCTTTTATGTAAATTTTGACACTATTCAATAGTTGATTTTTGGGAAACTTATAAAAGAATCATTACTTCGAAAAAAGTCAATTACATTAATCCTAATATGTAATATTATCCTAGAAAATTAGTTTAATTCATTAAAAGTCTCAAATTATATTTATTTGGGTATTTATAATATCAATTAGTTTAATTTTTCACTATTATGGTAATTGCTGCATCATTATTGGGTCATAAATAAATTAAAATATTTAATGTATAAAAATTATAAATAAAATGTCATTATGTATGAAATCTTTTTCTCGTTCTAATGAATATTTATAGTCTAAAATACAACATATAAAACCCTATGTAAAAATTGTTTTTCTAAAAGAAATATGCTTGTGTCATTTTTGTATTTATTTTAACTTAATTAAAATAAAGTGTCCCTATCACTTACAAGTGACACCATGGGGTCCCAAAATCGACCCAAATATTACCATGGTCGAACATGTATCAACAAATAAGGTTAGGACACGTTTTAGGGTAATTTTTTATTATTATAATATTATTTGTTAACCCTTATTTACCAGATTTACCTTTAACCATGGTAAATAAAATATTTACCGCAGTAATTATTCAAAATGACTAGAAATAAAAGTTACCTATTTACATAATATGAACATCCTGATTCCAAATATGGAATCACTTTTTATAAATTCATAACACAGAAGTGGCAAAAATTAATTCAAAATTAATTGTTGCTGTAAAAACAAAAAGCGTGTTTTTAAGATATAATAACTATCAAAAGATTGATACGTGTTTATGTTCGGTTTAATTGTGTAATTATGTCCAATGACCAGCATTGTATTAAATGGTAAAAATATATTCTAAATATACTTTAAAACCACTCAAATTCATAATTTATCAATATAAATTATTTCGATTGAAAAAGTTGTTTTTAATTAAAATTTTGTAATTTTCACTATTTATCAAAATATTAAAGTTATCTGAAAAGAACCAAAATTTCACCTTAGGCTAAATTAGATATTTTGAATCCAAAAATGAAGTCCATTTTGAAATATAAAATATATATAATTTCAAAAAGTAGGTATTACTATTCATAACGGCTAGTTTGATTAGTTATGGTGTGTTAGAACTCAGTGTTGCGTACAACACATGCTATCACATTATTCAAAAAGAAGTGTATCGTAGAAGCTTGGGGTGTTACAGAACCCGATTAAGAGGTAATTTTTTCACCACCCTCTTTCACATTCATTTTTCTTCAACTTTTTCTTTCTTTGTTATTCCCATTCTAAAATTATAACTCCAGTATATTCTATATACTGTGATTTTATTATGAATATGTTACAACCATATTCAGTATTCTATCCATCCTTTGAATGACATTTCACCATACGTGCATATGTACAGCTTACCATCTCCACGTCGTGGTGTAATTGTTATTCAATAAATTATTATTTGGATGGTAATAATAATGATGTGTAATTCATATAAATAATAAATATAACATGATAATTATTCAGTATATATGATATACCATCCAATTATATATTATTTTGAAATCAAATGAATGATATTGTCACTCGTGTGTTCATATGGACTACCGTCTCGAAGAATGCGATGAGATTCATTCCCCATCATATCTATTCGAGGCTAATTCTAATTGAATGATTAAAAATAATGTTTAAGGACTTGATATCATTCTGGATATGAATAAGATACAACCTATCCATAACACACATGGCTTATGTAATAAAACATATAAAATAAAATGAGTAAGTTACCACCTGAAACAATGATAATACTAAGATATTATTAACAAAGCAATGTTAAAAGATCATATATGATATCTTATTAATTAAAATGATTCTTTTATAATTTAATAACAATTACTTCACCTTTATACATGAGGTTAATCTACCCCCAGCCAAGGGAAAGTATAAGGTAAGGGTTTATTTCAGAATCTCTTCATCATCCGAGGTTGTTTATACATAATTATCTACTGGGACCTCTTTATCATCCACATCCATGTTTCTTAAAAATGTATTTCAATTCATTCTTAATATTTTATAGATTATGGGTTAACATCATTTATACACTTTTTGACTTTTTATAAGAAGTTTATAAAGGAATCTTTCTATTGTTTTCCAAAAAAGGACCTTTTTAACCTTTTCGACAAAATTAAGGTCAGAATGACTTTTTTAACTTATACGGAAGGTTTGGATATTTTCTACCATTATAAAATCGTCGCCGATTCCCTTACAAGATTATAAGAATATATCCAAAGTAAATGTTTTCTTTTATAATTATGTGAATTTTAAATGATTTCAAAAAAAGAGATATTTCTCTAAAATTGTTTTGATTTCATCTATGTCAACATCCATTGATGGATTCTAAGCTTATTTGAAGTTGATTTATTATGATAAAAAACATCAATATTGTATTAAAGGTTTTGGGATATTTTTGACTGTGTCTGTGTTATTTTTATACCATTCATGCTTTATGGAGAATGTATTGACATTTCGTATACTAGTTTTAATATGAATGTTTATGTTATATTTAAACCTATTCATATGAGGAATGAAATTGACTTAATAAGTGGTGGGTGGAGCCTGATATAGCATCTCAATGCATCAGTAGGTCTCATGAGACAAACTAGTGTCTTGGCACAAGTCCTGGACAAAATCTTATTTGTAGTCTTGGAAAAAGGCCTTAACTATGTGGTTATGATAGTATGGAATTATGGATTCATTCAATATGAAAGTTGTTATTGATATTTCATGTGATTATTCTACTAGTAGAATATCCATGTGAATAAGTAAATGGAATTATTTCATTTTATCTTTTCCATATTATGCTGAAGTTCATGTTCAAAAGGCTTTTGATTTAGTTATACATTGCCTTAAATGTTTATGCTTATTTTTGAACGTTTCCGCTATATTGTAATATTTACTGTGCATTTCATCTCACACCTTTAAATGTTTTATTTTTTCCCAGATGTGAAGAAGTATTTTATGAATGAACTGCAAGGATAATATAAGGGAATATGAGTGTGGAGACAATATGTTGTTGTAGTTTTCACTTTATGATGAAATCTAAACTTTATAAATGTATCTACTTATTCCAAGGCTACTAAACTAATCATTCTTTCGAGAGTTGATCTTTTGTGATCATGCCAATGTTATGTAATAATGCACCAACTCTGGGTAATTGGGGTCGGGGCGTTAAAACAGATTTATAGTAAGCTCTCGATGTGCCAGTTCTGGATCTGAGAGGATCACATTCTAAGACATGTCATATTGGAGAAGGTGAAACCCTTCGTGTGCTCGGAGAGATACCATATTTTTGGTAAGCTCTCATGTGCTAAATTTCTCCAGAGTTTCCGCACAACTTTTAGAATTGATGAAGAAGGGGAAACCCTTCACGTGGTCGTAGAGATGCTAGTAGAGTTTTCAGGAGCTGAGACAGAGGCAGACTAGTGCTCCCATCTTGATGATTCTAGAGGAGGTCGTAGGGTATGTAGTATATTGAGACGCATGAGGCACCGAACTAGGATGTACCCGAATGATGGAGCGAGCAGTGATCACATATGGTTCTCGACAGCTAAGACAACATGATTAGAACTATGCAGCCCATGAACTAGAGTTTGTAGCAGTGTTCTTCACCTTGAAGATGCGGTGACACTATCTGATGGGATAACGTTTTATAGTGCACACTGATCAAAAGAGTCTCTAGTATATAATCTCTCAGAAGGACCTGAACCTGAGACAATGAAATTAGCATGAGTTCCGCTAGGAATATGACTTCTAGATATTTAATACTCCTGGGAAGGGGAACATTGTAGCTATTGCACTCAACAGAAGATCTGGTACACAACTTCTAGGCATGGCGACGGAGCAGCTGGCCGATTTGTAGATATCCTTTGTGGATAGAGATGGAGCATCTTTTCTTCAGTCTCTTATAGTCACTCCCCACTTGTTTAGTGAGTCAGGGAGGCATAGCATGGGGATGCTGACTACGAGGCGAAACATGCTCAGATATCCATAATATAGGAACCTGATTAATTTTCTGAAGATGTGGAGAACGTCATCCTTTTCAATGGACGTACCATGGTACCAGTGTCACTTTATGAGGAATTGATGAGATAGTTCCACACGTACCCTCTAGCGGCACATAAAAGAGTGGAGAGGATATAGGATGATCTCCGAAAACATCAATGGTGTCCAGGAATGAAGAAATCAGTAGTAGAGTTTGTCTCTCGATGCCTCACTTGTCAGCAAATGATGGCAGAGCATCAGGTACCAGCAGGATTGGTTCAGCCCGTCCGGGTCCCAGAGTGGAAGTGGGATGGGATAAACATGGACATTGTGACTCGACTTCCAAAAACATCCAGGGGTAATGACACTAATTGGGTGATCGACGACCGACTCACAATGTTGGACCACTTACTACTTATTAGAGAGCATGGATAAATAGAGAACATGGGATGCATCTATGCATAGGAGATTGTGTAGATAAATGGAGTACCTTCGATGATTGTCTCCAATTTTGATGCATGTTTTACTCCCTAGCTATTGAATTTGTTGCATGACGCTTTCAAGATGCAGCTTCGTCTAAGCACTTCCTTCCATCCTCAGATACATGCCCAGACTGAGCAGGAGATTTAGACCCTCGAGGACATTCAGCATGCTTGTGTCCTCGAATTCGGTCATAGCTGGGAGGATCACTTTTCTTTGTTGGATTTTACATAAAAAAATCTATCACTCCACCCTTGGGCTGACAAATTTTGAAGCATTGTACGAGAGACCTCTCAGATCACCTTTTTGCTAGACTGGCCCAGGGGATTCCACACTAGTGGGACCAGAGATGGTACGGGCTACCACAGAAAAGGTGCATAGCATCCAAGAGTGGATGAATACTGTAGAGAGTTGGCAGAAGTCGTATCCCGATAGGAGATGGATACCTATGGAGTTCGAGGATGGTGACCACTTCTTTCTACGGTTCTCACCCCGACGAGGTTTACAAAGATTTGTCCATTGAGGCAAGTTAAAGTTGAGGTTCATTAGACCCTTCCAGGTCCTTAGTAGAGTTATCGAGGTGGCTTACTACTTTTCTCTTCCACCTCAGTTGCACCGTGCGCACGACGTCTTCCACGCATCCTAGCAGAGGAGATACTTTCACAACCCTTCCCATGTCATTTACCATGGAGAGATAGACGTCAAAAATGGGGAGACGTTTACAGAGGTTCCATTTTATATTGAGGATCAAAAGGACTGGGTCCATCTTGGATGGTCTATACGTCTGGTGTGCATTCATTGGTAGCATAGAAACCTCCAAGAGAGCACATTGGAGAGTTAGGATCAGATTTGTTCTTAGTTCCCCCTCTTGTTTAATAAGATTGGGATATGGATTATGTGGACGTAGAGCCCTGAGGTGGAGAGAATGTAAAGACCTCAAATTTCCATGTAATTGTTTTTAAATAAATGGAAATTTTACGATTTTGAAAAAATTAATGGTGCGTGATTTTGAGGCCCAGAGTTCCTAGAATGAATTTTTGAACATTTTATGGGTACGTTCAGTAAATGTGCGAGAAAGTTTTTCTAACTTTTGAACCAGTGTTTGGAATTGAAATCCAAGGGCACCGTTGAACTCACAACGCTAGAATTATCTTAATGAGACCATCACCTTGACCGCAGTAGGATGAGGGTGGATGTTAGTTTTTCACATATTCATGAATGAATAAAATAAAAATAAAATTGTGAAGCCTTTATTTTTCTTTTTACTCCTAGTGGATGTTGAGAAGTGGGGACCACCAGAACTAAACCTCCCATGAGAGGTTATGATGGTGGGGGCCACCCGAACTAACCCCACATGAGAGGTTATGGTGGTGGGGACCAACTTAGGCTTAAACCTCTTGAACCCCCCTCTTAATGAGGGAGAATCATCCCAAAACCCTCTTTAATGTGGAGGAGCCCCTTGAGATTCCTCCACATTAATTGTGCCAATTCCATTCATTAATTTTTCCAACAAGTGTGTGTGTTCCAACTTAAGATAAATTATATTGTCATTGCTTTACATTTGGGTTGGAAATGTAGAGAGATCCTTGAGGATTACTTTGTTCGAATGAAGAACGCCAATGAAGGACTTGTTATTTGAACCACGATTGCCTATAAATATCTGCTTCTCCAAATGAAAAACGTCATCGAAGAACCTTCTTCCGAATCACGTAAGAGGACGACACCGACATCCATTTTATCCAACAATTCATCTTATTCTTCATGACCGCGTCAAAATCATTAAGCGAACAATGTAGTTATTTATTTCTATATGATTATCACTTCCCATATTCTCCCCGTATGATTCATTTACAAGATTAGGAATAGATATTGATGAGGATTTTGGGGATAGATGTTCTTAAATATCTTCCATAGTTGTTCTTGATTCATGATTATGTTGAGCCACTTGCTACCGCTCAATTTCATAGAGTGCAGGCCAGAGAATCATGGAATATCCTCTCCAAATTTCTTGTGATGTTTAGGGGTGTTCTTTGCGACAGAGGAAGATGAAAATTAGAGCGGGTTTTTGGAACTGATGTGGAACACGAGAACGACGGCTAGAACCACCAATGGCTTTGAAAAAGGCGACGACGCAACATCGACACCCCATGGCCGGGACGCCGCTCCATGGCTGAACTGACCTATGGCCGGACCACCAACCCATGGCCGAGCCACTGTCATATGTCGAACTACCCTGCGACAGAGCCATTGTCCATAGCCGTACCCCGCGGCACATCTGCGCCACTACGACCCTCCACACAACCCCGCAGCCTACCGCGCCACCCAGCATCCTCGCAGGGCCACCCCATGGCCCTTCGAGCCCCCAGTGGCCCTTGGAAGACTCCACATCCCCCAAACATCCCTCACGGGCTCGGATGACCCAGACCGGGTCAGACCAGACTCGGACCCACTATTACCCATTTATGCTCTTTTGGCTATAACTTCGACACCATACATATGTTTGAAGAACCATCTCTGGCATTGGAAACCTTAGAGCGAGACGGTCCCCTTGATTATACCCCACTATATTTTTGGATTATGATGGGGTATGGTCAGGTTGGATCGAGCACGAATCCAATCGGGCCCCCAAGACTAAAAGACTAATAATTCACAGACCGGTCGTCTGATTGACACTCCGTCTATTGCATTGAGTCCCCAATGACGTGGTGAACCTTTGAGATTCTTCTTTGTGAGACATTGTGGCAGTTGGAGAATCTAAAAGTTTCATGGGGAGAGGACTCCCCTGGAGATGACCAAGCCTAGTGCGGAAACCTAGTAGTTGTCTGTGATGAGGAGAGTGCTCGCCTAGTGATCCTGTGTGGGTCCGCTCTTAGAAATCATGTTTCAGTCATCTCATAGATATATTATGTGGGTAACCTCCTAGGAATGTTGTGTGGGTCATATCCGAGCGATCCTATGTGGCTCAGATCCTAGAAATATTGTGTGGGTCAGCTCCAATGATCCTGTGTGGGTCAGCTCTTAGTGATCCTCAATGGGTCATCTCCCGCGATCCTGTGTGGGTCAGATCCTAGCTTTCCTGTGTGGGTCTTCTCCTAGAGATCATGTGTGGGTCAAATCCTACCAATCCATTATGGTTCAACTCTCAGTGATCCTGTGTGGGACAGCTCCAGCGATCCTGTGTGGGTCAGCCTCTAGAGATTGTGTGCAGGTTTGGAGCAGATTCTCTTAACGGACTAAGATGATTTAGTATTTACATCTAATTTTTTCTAATATTTTACCTAAAGATATTCATGTTGTGAGTTGAGTTAGTACCTATGTGTTTTCCTCATGATTGAGATGGATTATGTGAAAACTCTGGTATATGTATGGGGATATACCTAAGTAGGGTTATCTGTTGATTTCAAACATTGTGGTTTTCCTTGGTAGATTTTGAGAGACCTTGAGGGTCCTGGGGTCCCTACTGAGTATCCATATACTCACCCCTACACAGGTTTTGCACGCACCTTGTTGTGTTTGATGCAGACGACAGATTGCGCTGACTGAGGCTGAGTGTACCAGGACTGGATGGTACCTATAAGTGGACTATACGGCATGTCGGTACGAAGAGGAGACAGGTGGATGTGGAGTGCTGAGGAAGAGATATGTACCTACCCTACAGGTAGGAACCTCGACGGACAATCCAGTAGTAGTCTTTTCTATTTCTTTAGTTGTATCGTATTTCTGTTGTATATGTAACTTTACAATTGGGCTTGTATTCCATCCAATTTTTCTTTCAGCACTCTTTTGGTTATATAGTTTGTTTTTGTTCATATCTCACTATGTGCTTGGATGTGTGTTTATAGGTTATAAAGGCAATTACTTCCTAGTTCTAGGGATTACACCTTTCATTGCTAGTCAATAGCCCCTAGGCTATGGAAGGTGAGATTGGGGTAGTCACGGCACAGGCCCCGCAGGACGGTTCGTGACAAACATCCTAGAAATGTCTCACTAAATTGATCTCATCAATTAAGATATATTTTTTCATATCTGTGTATGTATGTAAAACATCCATTATATATCATCATTGGTAAACTAACCTTCAAAATAAAAATTAAAATGAAATATTTTTCACCCCTCAAGATTTAGAGAAAGAAATATATCATGAAATTCAACTGTATGTACTTTCAAAATAGGTCATCCTACTAACCAAAATCCTCCTGAATATCCCACCAACCCTTACATTTCAATAAATCATATACACAACAAGCATCACCATCCAATCCATAGGTTCCTCGAGATGATTAATGATTTTTTAGACTAACTCATTTCCAACCACTACATCCCGGGGTCCCCCTTCCCGAAAAAACATTGGAGGATGATAAAGAAAAAACACTCTTGTAAGTTAAGTTATTGATGAAATTTTATAAAAAATCTCTCTTCACAAGGATTTTATAACCCTTAGGAAGCTATCATGAAGATGAACATCCATCTTCTCATTAGAAACTACAAGAATATCAGGTTCAACAATGTTAAGATCATGTTGATTTCCACTCTCTATATGCTCATTTTGAAGAAGATGAGGGTGAATTTTCTATAAAAGAACATCATGCACCTTTTAGAAATGTCTATAAATAAGTTCAACCCAAGTAGTGACTAAAACAGACAAACACTAACTAATTTTCACTCTAAACATGGCATAAATGTATTTTAGCATGACATGAAAACCCATTTCACTAATACAGTTTAATAGTTATCTCATACTATAGTTCATATGGAAAGTATATATCACATGTAAAAAGAGATATGTCCCTATAATGAACAATGCATGTCAATATACCTCTGTTTACCTATTATGATTCATGTATTCTTATCACGCACCATATCAGGTCATGAGAAAAAATATTTAGAAATAAAAAGATTTAAATAATAACCTCACACAACATGTGGGTTACCGAAGGTGATATAACATTCACTATAACGAGAACACAACTCAAAAAGCAATACCATACCTGGACAATTAGATTTTCCACCATACATGGGTTGGATACACCCATGAAAAAACCCATTACCAATTCCCGAAACATCCTAATTTCCTTCTTACCATTCCCCAAATAGTAATACATAAGAAAACAAAATTTGATTCTCTGATACCACTTTGTAACGTCCCCCAATTCAGAACTCTCTCACATGACTAGACGGGGTCAGTCATGAGACATCAAGTGAACCTCCCCATAGGCCATAGGCTGCCAACATTTAGTGGGGGTGTGAATAGTATAGTCGAGAGAATATACCCCTCTTGTATGAAGTTTCATAACATTATTAAAAATTCACATATAAATTTAAATATTCAGAGAAAATAAATTAAATAATACAAATAAATATTATTGAATATTCCAATAAAATAAGTATATATACAATGGCATACTGGAATGTATCTAAATTTCAATCTAAAAAAATACTAGATAAAGTATAGTCATCTCAAAAAAAAGACTCAATGTCTTCCATTTGGATCACCATGATGGTCCCATCTCGAAACTCTATCCCAATAGGAAACATGAAATCAACAATAAGGCCCTTTTACCTTGTCCAAAACTGCTTCCATATAATTTTTGTCGGTGAAAAATGTGGGCCCAAATAAGGTATGTGTATAACTCAATAGGTTAGCACCATGATGTCTAAAAAACTAGTCTGATAAGTTGTGTATGTAATAAATAGTTAAATAGGTGTACTAAATAATTCAAAAATTAATAAAATACAACCATAACATGCTTCATCACCATGATAGAATATCTCTAAGCATGACTTAAAACCATGCTAAGGGAATCCATATAATATTGGTTAAATAAACTGAATTGGTGCCATTCCAGAATATCTCTAAGCATGTGTTACAAAAATGACATGAATAACTATATGACCATGGTATAATCACAAAAAACAATCCATGTCAATTCCTTATAAGCATTACATCATTTATAGTTAAAAACCCTATAATCATCATATCATAGGAGTGTTCATATGAGAATTTTTATAATAAATACAACATGGAATAGGCTGAGCCTACTAACTAACTACTTTATAGCATATAAGTTTCAATGTTCGTGGGAAAAGCCCATTATATAACATCTTGGCATAGAACAGAATTCATGTCATGCAACATGAATATCCCAATATCCCATCATATATATCAATGTTTAATTATGAAAATTACCATTAGTATTTCATAGGTTACATGAAATTTAATTCACAATTGATTAACAATTATATAAATAATCAATAAGCCACAATTTACGTATTCTATATAGTGAAATCACCATTGGTCACATGTCATGATAAATACATTAATACATTATCCAATTAAAAATCCATTTGAAACCACACTAATTTATTGAATGATCTCATTCAATGACTTAATTAATTCAAGTGCACACAACGATGGTGCAATCACAATATTTCAAAAACATGGATGTTATCAAACCATATTGTTAATATTTAGACCCGCAACCTTTAATTAATGATCCAAAAATGCTTCCAATATCCAACACCCTTGGGGAATAATGTGTGGAAGATAACAAGGAGGATCCTAGATCCAAACTGATTAATATCAAAACAAAAAACACAATCGGCCCAAGGATTTAACAGCAATATTTGGAGAATACTAAAGAACCTTGTCCAAATGAATCACTGTGTATTTAAAACACAAATGGAATGCCTTGATGGGAGGTTTTTACTCCAAATTTTTCTAGAATATTCTCTACGTGCAAGAGGAGAGGAGAGGCAGCTAAAACATATCATAATTAATCCACACAACATGTTTAAAATAACAGTTCGAGAATTTATAAGGTGTATAATGCGGTTAAATGTCATGTAAATGTTCTTAATGGAATATTATAAAAATCACATTGTCTAGTATTCATATTATTAAAAATCACTACAATTGAATGATGTGTAATTCCTTTACATGATGTGTAAATGTTCTATACCTGTGTTTTCATCCCAAAATCCTTTTAAACAACCTAAACCCCTAAAGATTCTCAACATAAAAAAGAAAACATATTAAAACTAAGTCCCATTTATTACAAGACTACATTAGCTCAAACAAGTATACATCCTTTAAATTTAGGTCATTTTATAGAAAAAGTTCACTATATGTCTGAACTAGACTCATCCACCATGGCTCAAATAATAAACTCTGAGAGAAATTACCCAGAAAAAGATGAGATCATAAAATTTGTGTGCACACTCTAATCAACACATCATTAGGGGACCCATTAAAAGAAATATTTATACACCCAATTTGGTGACCCATCATGGGAAATCAAGATCAATTTGGTTTATTTTTTGTTTTCATCATCAATCTATTATTTTGGATTCAGATTCCCAGAATGTTTTTCCCAACCACCCACTAACTACTCATTCTCTCTTGTGATTAAAACAATCAATTATGATAAATTCCATCAATTTAAATCATTTCATAATTCATTGTTTTATTTCAAAAATTTAGTTTTCAATATGTATTTTCATTTCAAAACCAAATAATAGGTTTTCATCAAATATATGAATATTCAAAAAAAATATCAATTTGAATCCATTTTTTCAAAATAATCAACAACATATCATTCAATAAAATCCACATTAATTTTATTCCATTGATTTTCTAAAAATAATATAAAAAAATATTTTCTATTGAAATTAAAGGGTATTCACAATTCCATTCCATTTTTGAAATAAACATCCACTCATCTCAAATATGGGTTTTAAATAAATTAAAATATCATTTCAAATAAATAATGAAACGTAGGGTTTCAAAATTATGATAAAGGTATATGAAACAACCTGAAATTAATTACATGATCAATTCATCACCTGCAACATGAATTCAAAATAAAATGGAGATGATGGAGGTCGTGAAATAAGACCTTGAAACAAATTCCATCGAATAATTTAATAGATCCATAAAAAACAATTTGATGTATCACTCTACCAGAAAGTTATATAGGAATATTTGGAGAAACCATACGACAGGATATCCACTAAACATTAGGTAAATAGATCTCGAAACATCACATTGATTCATAATGTATGAGGATTAGATAGCTTGAAAAACCGATAAATATCCTCACAATTAAAGACTAAATAGAATATGGTTTAAAGGGGGTTTAGGAATCATAGATGAGGGTCCTGATATTTTTAATTAATTTTTTTGTGGAATTAAAAAACTCATAAAAGTTTTCATTGTTTGGTCACACGTTTAGTAGTAATCATGAACCCCTACTAGAAATCTATATTGGGTGCATGGTTTTTCCACATAGTAAGTTTAACCATATTCCTACCATGAAAAGCCTAATTATCCATGGGTGTAGGTTTTTAGAGGTCTACACATGGTTGGTAATAACAATTAACCCCAAACTAGTGGTTTAATATGTGGAACGCAATTCACTCAGCCAAACAACATGAATTTTCCTAATCATTTTCCAACCATGAACAAACCCATTAACCTCCATGATTTTCTCTATTTTAGATGAAACAACTTGACAAAACACCTAAAACATGTATCAAGAAGTACCAAAATGAAGGTAACAAGATGTTTAAAACTCTTCTATATAAATACTTAATCTCCCAAGAAATCATTCCAATAGGATTCCATATCAAAGTGATAAGGCCACGTCTCTCCCACTAGCACTTCATGATAATAAGTTTCATGTGAATCGAAACCATTCAATAATAGCACACAAGTTTATGGAATCATCTTCCAATGAATAGCTTTTGTCATAGAATCATCAATCCCAACTAGATTCACAGTCACAGATAAATTCTATTCCACACCAAGATCATCCCATCGCAGAACATGAGAAGGGTTATAAAAATACTCTATATGATTTGATAGATGAATTTGTTTTGATCAATTTCAACAATGTTCGATATTCCCAATTGATTGAAAAATTCCCTAAGTACTCAAAAATCAAAAAGGAACCCATAATCCATGATGTAATCATTCTATATTTCCCAAGACTTCTGTGACCCAACTGTGGTCAAACTCTCCAGAAAACATGGTTAAAAAAATTAAAACTATAATAGTCCTCAATAATGATTATCAAATTATTTTTATCAGCGCTGTTAAATCACTATTCTCTAAATAATAAATTGATTCCCAATCATTATCTCTTAGATCATACTTGGTATAACAATGGAAGCTTCCCCATTCATCAACCAATAAAGAGGATATCTAAAAGGCCTACCACAGAGAGAACCAAAAAGATCCATTATAATTGTAGATTGTTAACTATTATTTTAGGAAAAATATAATAGTTCCAAATTTACTTCCCAACATCCACCAATGTCATGAATGAAAGCACATACCATGTTCTCAAGAATATTTGAATCTTCTACCTTCTGGAAATCCATTTGGGGATGATTTTTCATGATCAAAACTAAATTGGATCTAATTTAATCCTGATGGAATTTATATAAATGAGATAAAAAATGGGGATCCATACAAAGTCCACAGTATTATAAAATCCATGTAAACGTAAAGTCTAATTCCCAAAGAGACTTCCCAAATCCTCAAGTTTGAGTATATCTCAAATGTCCATAAATTTTGACTACTTGGTTTTCGTATCGATCAAAACCAATATAACATTCTTCCCTTGAGGTGTACTTGGAAACAAAGTAACAAAGTCCATATAAATCTCATCCCACATCTATGTCAAAACAAGATGATGATAGAGAAATGATGAAGGATTTTGGGGCTCATCTATAACACCATTCCATGTATCACAAAGAGAACTAATGTAAGTGTGGTATCATATCTTACCTATCTAGAAGAACTATTTTTGGATATCAAAGAACATCATTGAGGTTTCAGGGTTCACATATCATTGGGAATTATTTAAATACCACATCATGACCTTTCTCACCAAAAAAGGTACAACAAGAAAATTTGAAAAAAAACATGTATAATACCCTCAAAAGAGAACATATAATCGCATTGGTATTTCCACAATAAAGAGAGTCCCTAGTGCCAAAAAATCATCATCAATATGTTTCTCCTAAAGAATCATCCTGATAGTATCATAGGGGGAATATAAAACTTTCAAGAATAATATCACTCAGAAACTCCATGACTCAAAAATTAAATTTAGTAATGAGAACCATATGATTCCACTCTTTTGATGATTATTAAACAACATGGGATAAAATTTTCATTCTCAAAGAATTATCTAAAACATTACCCTTACCATGTGTATTGTAAATGTTGAAATAAAAATGCTACAATTACTCCATCCAATGAGTCTATTGGATATTTAATTATCATTCCGAGAAGATATAACTCAATATTTTTTGGTCAGAATAGACTATAAACCATTCATGGAAGAGTTTCTAATGCAAAATATATTGAGAATACATCATATATCTGAGTTCAATATCATGGGTTGTATAGTGTTTCTTTTATGGGATAACAATTCTAAAACCATGAAAACCACATGACAACCACACATATGGATGAAATAACCCAAAAAAGAAATTTAAGGATCACAAAAGACAACATAGCCCATCCCATTATCTAGAATAGTCAAACCTAATAAATAATACTAACAAAATTTCACCACATTAAATTAATTTTTACATTTATCATCACACATAATTTTCACTCTGTTCTAAATGAGAGTTTTCATTGTGGATTCCATCTTTGATATTCCATAAAGCACTTACAAGAATATCCTTATAAGCCAACGAATAATTTAATAAAAAAACCACATAGATTTTCCAATTTCATGAAAACTTTCACCTTATCAGGATTATATCAAATACATGACTGAGACCACCTTCCCAAAAAACATCAATTCCCAAATCTGGAAAATACATTTCTAATGACTCATGTTAAGTTGGTGATTTTTGAAAATCTCCCAAACAAAATCAAATTATCTTCCTTGGTTTTAGAGAAAACGATGGTGTCTTCAAAAATTAAATCCATTATTTAGATGAGGTACTCAAGGGATAAATAAAATCGTTAAATCTGTGAAAAATAAAATATAATTCTCCTAAACAAAAGGAATAATAAAATACATATAACATCTTTACTGAATCCAAAAGGTAGACTTATAAATTTTATATACATAAATTTTAAACTATAAATTAATGGATTTATGATCAATATTTGATAACCACATTTACCCTTTTAATTCACCATAAAATTATTAATCATTGGAAACATTTTGTTTTTCATGAAGATAACTCAATTTATAAATCTTTAGTCATCAAAAATTTGATGTGTCCCATCAATTTAAATCATAAATATAATAGGGCTAGCCTAAGGGGACATAGTCAGTTGTATAAATCCAATAACTAATAGATCATCTAACATATTTTTCCTCACCATCAATTTTAAAGGTTCCATATAGAATGATGGAATAGACATTTATTTTGAACAATGTACCAAATCAATGGAGAAATACACCTCTCTTGATTGGTGAAATCAAGAAAAATCGAATTGAAACATATTATGAATTTATTTGACAATTGGTAGGAAATAACTCAGTAAAAATTCCCACCATAAGTTATAAGAGAAAACAAATATTACCCTACTTATATCTAAATAATGGAGGTATGACTCTACTAGAACGTGGGTGCCACACTCTATGAAAAGAAAGATGAATGCCTTTATAAAAATTAAAAGATACCCAAAAAAGATAACATTCAATCACTTCCTTATGAGAAATAATCCAATTCACGATAAAAATTACCTCAAGAGGTTTCAGGTCATGAAATATAAAATTTTATGTAATCTCATTCTCTAATAGAGATAAAATTGAAGGTATGAAAAAAATTCCCTTCGCTCACTTCACTATGATCATTGAGATAATATCCATCACATAAGAAAAGAAGAAATATATGAATATTTATAATGATTATTGTATGAGATGATATGTAGGAGTTAGATGAAAATTTATCAAAACAAAGTAGTGACTAATGATAAAGCTATAGTGATGGTACCTCTCACTATCATTTGACCAACATTTTATCACTCTAAGATTTTAAAATATGAGAATCATGTATAATATTGTATAAGAGATAAAATACCATTATTAGAATAAAATATATCACCACAAGAAGTTATGAAATATTTATTTATAAAAATATTAAATCCCTTTGATATACTTATATTCACACCACAATGTGTTTCATTGAAATTTTACACTCTATTAACTTATTATTCTATAATATGACCATTATAACCTACATGATAAATTGGTGGGTAGGAATATGAATAAAAAAATTATGGAAATTATAATTCTAAGACATGAAAAAAATTCAACAGTTATTTATTAGTTTGATATAAAATAAGAACCATTTGGAAGAGAAATAATTTTTTTTCAGAAAAACTATATTTTTCCAAATATAGGAGTAGTCACACTTTTCACACATAATTCAGAATTATTAATTAAAAAATAGAAAATTTATTTTGAAAAACAGTATTTGTATTTTTTTTAATATGAATATCAAAAATATCGTTTAATAAATTATTGATAATTCATTGAAAATTTATATTTTATAGTGAATAGTTAAAAACCTCGGTTTTATTTAGAATGATCATTTCTTTTAAATGATTTAAAAACATCAAAATTATTTTAATATTTTTATAAATTATGAATTAATTCATTTATTTATCTATTAATACAAATTATTTCCTCAGAAATAATCTCGTATTGAATTTTGATATAAAAACATTTTAATGTTTTTAATATTCTCTCTTTGAAAACCAACATTTTCCTCACATCTGTAAGATATATATTAAATTAAAATAATACACTATTGAGAATGTAATTTAGAAAAAGGGAATTAATATTTTTAATCATAATAATTAATATTATCGAAAAAATTATACTGAATTTTTTAGAAAAATTTATAGTAAAAATAGTAAAAATTATTTACCTCGATTAGGGTAGAAGATAATTTAACGGGGGTAAACTAAAAAGATATGGTACAAAATGATCCAAAAGATAGTCCAAAAACCATTGGTTGTAATTTTTAAAAACTATTTATTTATATGTTTATATAATAATCCATTTATTACCATTATGAAATTTTAAAACTAGGGTACACCTTTTCCTTCTTGAAAGTTACAAGTGTGCCACTCACCTCACTTATAAAAGGCCACCCACTCTAATCTATTACCTACACCGTAAATCCATTTTGGATCACCCAATATTCTAATAAATCAAATTATAAATTCCATACCCACATATATGAATCATTATTTTGGTCATAAATCTATTAATAGAATACGTTACGTATAATCCGGAAGATGTGGTAAGAGAAGAGGTAAACTTCTTATTTGTGCATTTGGTTTAATTTCTTCTTCGACATCCTTAAAATATGCATCATTTAAGATTATATACTAATAAAAATATACCCCATACACTTATATTTTATTATAGTATTTTCATGAATTATATTAATCTTTTCTTCCCTAAAATGTAAAATGATGATGTCACTTGGGAGTATGGAAAACATCTTCCTCACTGACCGATGTGACACATTTTCTGCCAACACCAATCAATGTTTGTGTAAGATGATGGATATAATGTATATATATGATATATATAACATAATTATACCTTTTTATACATTTTATTATATATAATTTTTTTTACTTTCCATTCCATATGCGATATGATAACATTGCTCTTGTGTATGCTAGAATAGAGCCTTGCGAATTGTTGGGAATTGATTTTTCCCTAACTATTTAAACAGAAGGTATTATAGATATATTTAATGAATATATTATATATAAATGAATCAATTAGAATTTTCATGAAATATTTTTGATTCTAAAAATATAATATATCATTTTATTTCATACCTTTTCACTCATTAAAAAATTATAACATCGTTCGTGTATGTGCTGACTACCACCTTCACAAAATGATGTGAATAACATTTCATCACTAAAACACATGGATGATTAAATTAATAATATTAAAAGAAATAATATTTTATTTATAACATTATTATTATTCCCTAATGATAAAATACTACATACCTCCTTTCTATTTTGATCATTAAAATTGGAAATAGTACTCATGTGTCCATATAACCTACCATATATATGATCGTAACATAATTCTTTTATTACAACAATATTTAATGATTTATATTAAAATTATATTTTATTTATAATTATTTAAACTATTTCATGATTATTACTCTATATTAGTTGGTGTAATGACCTCTTAGACACATATTAAACATACCTAATTCATTTTTGACACATAATAAAAATTACATCAAAACTCCCAACATGAACATAATTGAAGTAATTGTATATACCATTTTAATAAGTGATATTAAATCATTGATAGACTAGAAATTATGTCATAACAAATTAAATAATTAAACAATGATTATTATTTTGGATGATAATGAATGTATGTGATGATCTAAAATCAAGTATAGGGGTTCTCATCACACGTTTACATTTATGACACATATTCCATATTCATCATTTATTTACTTTTTATGGTGTATATAATTCCCCATTGATTTATTATTTGAGGAATAAATATATATTCATTATATTTAATGTGTAATTTTGTGTCATTTCATTTATGGGGATTATGATTAAGATATATCCAAAGTGGTAAGGGTTTATTTCACAATCTCATCATTATTCAGTATTTTTATCTTTACAAATATGTTGGGGAAATTATTTTATAATTATATCATAAAAAAATATATTTTGTTCTATTATTTTTATTAATTGAAAGTTTTGTGTAATAGTACCTTTTTATAGTCTTTTCTCCCAAAAATGAATGATTTTATTTGGTAAGATTCAACTTTATTTCACTCTTCATAAGGAAATGAATTTTACTCAGAACTAATTATTTTTATATTATAAATGTTTTTAACCATTGAAGAATTATTTATTAAATTAGCATTTATGTATTTTGAGTTTTTAAAAAATGATTCGAAAGGAATTTTTATGGCTTCTTAAAAAAAAATTCCCATTTAGATTTTATGGAAAACGTAAAAGAAATCATTTTTTTAACTTGTGTGATATAAATGGAATTTTCTGCAATCAATTCCATTCAATGTTATAATAAAATTTACAATATTTCAGGGTCATTTTAAGGGGAAATTATTTTCAATCTTTTTCTGAACTATTTGTTCAAAAATGTGTTATCCAATATGCAATGATTATTCCTTGATTTTCAAAGGATCTTTTCATTGTATTTCAATTAATCAATGATATAATCCCTCTATTTTACCTACGATCATATAATTATAGGGGCTATTAATATCATCCATATGATTTCTCTAGATTTCTTATGATTATTTTGGTTATGAATGAAAAATTTTATTACCACACACAAATTTACTATAATTGCTTTAGGACTAGGTGTATTTATTGTGTTATGTATTTACATTTGGAATGTTAGTTTTTTTAATAATAAGTGATATATTGATTATGTTTTACCCCTTTGAAATGACGAAGTAATTGGACTTATTAGGTGGTAGGTGGGGCTATGTATACCACAATTAATTCATTATTAGGTCTCATGAGGCAAACTAAAATGGGTTTTTGAAGAGGACTTACCCAATTATTTATATTTCATTGTACAAGGACTCAATGGTATATTTTTTTGTCCAAAAATATGAATTCCATAATTATGAATTTAGTTTATTAATATTCCATATTAATATTTGAATGATTATAATATTCATTATTACATTTCATTCTCTTATGATTATTTATATGGAATTATTTGATCATTTTTTTCACTCCAGATAATGCTCTTGTTATTTATTAAATAGAACGTGTTTCCATTATTTACCTCTCTAAATTGTTTATTCATTATTTATTCATGTTATCATCCACTGTATACTTAACTAAACTATTCACCTAATCTAATACCTTTATTATGTTTTATATTACCTAGGATTTGAAGTAGTATTTTTTGATTGATACCAAGGGATACACTATAATGAATAATGAAATTCTCAAAGAATATTATTTCTTTATTTTATGTTTTCAAATGTTATGATAATTTCACGTATGTATATATTTTTTCATCACTAATAATCTTCTAAGTTCTTAGGTATGTGATTCATTTAATCATGTTCCAATGTTATAATAAATACACCAGCTCTGTGATACTAGGGTTGATATCGTTGTAGTTGGTATCATAGATTTTTTTGTAGAATCCATGGGAACAATATATAAGAGAAAATATATTATGGGAAAAAACCTATAATAGGCATTGAGGATATGTATAGAAGAACATCCTAATGTTATTATAAGGAAGATATACTAAGGTATATCAACAAAAATCCATCCCTATATATATAATACAATAAGACTTTGTTCTAGAATAAATGTACCTAGGGGTAATAACTATGAAAAGGGTGCAATAGGTGTGACCCAATAATCACTATGTTCAAGTCAAAGGGGCCTTTCTGTGCACATCCTATGAAGCACCCATGTAATATATTTTGGATTATTCAAATTTTATGTATAAACAACAATGAAGGAGTTAGAAATAATGATATCCCCAATGAAACCACATTTATGTTTATGATATTAGTTGTGAATAAAATTTTCTATTTATGTTAGGTGTTATAGTAAATTTCAGATTTTACATTATCATTCATAATGTTATGATCCAACATTTTGTATGCCATTATATAGAAATGGAACCATGGAGAAGGAATGAAAACCATATCAATATAAAGATTCCCTAGAGTATTAATTATCAATCTTTAATGATAATAAGCCATTATTTCAATGGAAACTAGTATCCCAAAAATTACCATTATATGATATTATAATATAAATTGATTAGAAGACATAGAAATAATCCACAAAGTATTGTGAATCTATAGATATTATGAATTATTAAAGGATGAAAGATTTAAATGATAAATTAAGAAGAAAAATAAGGGTTTTCCCACATGTATTATTTAGTTAATGAAACACCCTACTAATTTCCTGAAGGGAATGAGTGTTTTCTACAAGAATGGAAAGAATGTCCACAATTCATGTAATTTCAATGGAATGAACAAATTTTCCAATTTCCAATGAATCAACTATAAGGAAATGGCACACTACACAATTGAATACCCATAGAGTTGATGTTTCCCAATCAGTATTCAAGTATCACTAAGAGGGTGAAGGGGTGAATTAGTAATATCTTTTCTCTTTTATGTTTTTTACATTTGAATCATACTTCTCCTCCTATTTAATATTTATCACCCTACGAATCACAATTCAAAAATGAAAT